>OY720429.1:153477170-153658273 GCA_963082735.1 Pocota personata
TGCCAATCCACCTTGGTCTTCGTCTCTGGTTATCATCACTGGTTGCGGATTGTTCCCATTTTAGTTCAAACACGATGTACTGATGGTCACTGCCGGTGTAGTCTTCAATAACCCTCCAGTTTATAACATTTGCCGATATTGCTTCTGATGCAAAGGTTATATCGGGTATCGTCTCTTTGTATCCTGGTCGCCGGAAGGTGGGTGTACTGCCTTCATTCATGACGTTAAGCCCTATTCTAGCGGTCTTCTCGAGTATTTGCCTTCCTCGTGAGTCCGTAGTGGGCATTCCCCACTCTAGGGCCTTGGCGTTGAAATCACCAGCGACCAGGAGCCCACCCTCGAACTCTCGTACGATGTCTTCGAGACGGTCTAGCTTTTCTCGGAACTCGCTGATGCTTTCATTCGGCGTAAAGTAGCATCCAACTATCGTCATCCCCTCGCATTTCACCCAGACAAAACCCCTTTCTGCGCCATAAGCCTTTACGGAGATTGTCCTTGTGTCCGGAATCCAGATAGCAGCTGTGCCAAGAGTGTCTGCGAACCAACCAGGTTCACATTTGTTTTTGTATTGTTCACTAATAATAAGCATATCAATCTTAAGGTCGATTTTAAGTTGCGTCAGCAGATTGTCAGCAATTCTACTCCTGTGGAGGTTACCTTGAAGAATCTTCATTGTCTGCTGTTGTTCTTCACTTTTTCGAGTACTTCCCTGATTGCTTTGCAGGAACCCAATCCAGGCGTGTGAGCTGTAAGCTCTGGTATCAGCTTGAGTTCTGTACATAAACAGCATCGCGCACTTGTTTGGCAGTCCTTTTTCTTATGGCCCTTTTCTCCGCACTTGATACACAGCTCTTGTTTTCTTCTGCCTGGTCCTTTGTAATCTGCTTGTTGGTGGCCATAGCCAAAACATTTAAAACAGTGTGTAACCTCTACCCTAGGACGAACTCTGCAGTTCACCCATCCGATTTTTATTCTGGGGACTTTCAGCAACTCGTTTGCTCCCCGAGTGTTTATCTCAATTATGGCCATTTTCTGAGCTCTGCTGTTCGACTTGGTGACAAAGATCTTAAGTTCCCCTGTAAGATCTTGCACTTTGCTCATAATAGCCTCCCGTACTTCTTCCTCCGGCGTCAGGTCGTCCATATCTCTAATTTCAAGAGTTAAGCTGGGCTCAAGACTACGGATGGTTGCTTTCTCCCCAAAGATGGTTTTCAGGGCCACGCTGAACACTTCTTTGTCCTTTGTTTTCGGTCCAAGTTCCAATAGTACATCTCCCGCTTTTGTTTGCCGAACAGTTTTGATTTCCGTTTGCGTGTCTTCTAAGTTGGCCTTGCTGCGAATTTCTCGTAGTATGTCGGCATACGTCTTTCCTCCTAAAGGTCTTATTAAGATCGCGTTAGGCCGTGGTTTCACTTCCCTTCTTTTTTCTACTTTATTTTGAATAGCAACGCTGCTCCGGGCTTCCTCGAGCTTGTCCGTCCTCTTTTGCTGGCTACCTTCTCTTCGTTCCTGGTTCTGCTTCAGTCAATTTGTCTCTGCCTCTTCAATCCTCGATCGTGGAGTAGACATCTTATTAGACTCCTGACTGACAGTGGGAGTTCCGATTGTGTCCTCTTGTGTAGATCTAATTTGCGGTGTCCTAGTCTTCGGTGAATGTTTCTTCTTCTTTTCTGTTTCTCTGCCTATCGGGCTGGAAGCGGTTCTCTTCTTGGGCTCTGGGTCATCCATAAGTATTTTGCCGCTAATCTCTCTGAGCGTTCCCTGCTTGTTGGTCCTTGCTAACCAATCTTGCATAATCAAAGGCCTGGGTGCCCTCAGTTGAGAACCAACCATGCTGGACCCCCAAAGGTTCTTTAGTGACCCAATCATGTCAATGGATTCTTCAAGTTCCGCGAGTCCATTCTTAATATCCATGCTGATATTTCGCTGCTTGTCAGTTGCCCCTTTCATCTTTTTAATACTGGCTTTGCACTTCTGCAGTTCCTTCTCCAGCTGTTCCCGATTCTCGTCCATGGCCGTCAGCATGATAGATGGAGATACCTCCGAATCTGCTTGTTGGTTATTTATTGGAACACTCTTTTTCCTTTCAGCCGCGACTTCCTTCTGAGCTGAGCTCCATTTCCGCTCCTTTCGCAGTTTTTGGTGACCTCTGCATCCGTGAGCTCTTTCTAAAGGGATCTGCTCCCTCTTCACTTGTCACCCTATGAGGCCCCGTTTCAGGACATTCCCTTATCAAGCCTTCCGCGTTACGACTCTCCATTTCCGCGATTTGCGTGTTAAGTGTGTGTCCGTCCGATAGCACAGCAAACTAAACAGTTGCTAGCTAGCGGGGAGGACAGAAAAGAAAAAGCGCTAGCAAGCACGGGCTTTCTTTTCTTCGTGAACGCGTACACTGTTTATGGAATTTCGCAATGGAAAGTGGACTGGAAAAACCCTGCAATGGGCCTTCGCAAACGCCGAAATAGTGACCGACACGGCGATCCTTCAGTATGTTGCAAACCTGGTCTTCGCGCTGGCGCAAAAATGCTGATTTTGAAAGTAACTTATTCGCTTTTCTTTTTCTGTTTAGCACTTTGAATACTGGTCTGTCCCTGTGCAAGGGTTGCCACTTCCAATCATAATAATAATAATAATTATTATTATTATTATAATTATTAATACTAATAATAATAGTAATTATTATTATTATAATTATTAATACTAATAATAATAGTAATTATTATTATTATTATTATTATTATTATAATAATTATTATTATTAATATTATTATTATTATTATTATGATTATTATTATTATTATTATCATTATTATTATTATTATAATTATTATTATTAATATTATCATTATTATTATTATTATAATTATTATTATTACTATTATTATAATTATTATTATTATATAAATAAAGGATGAGACTGAGTCGCACGTATTTGCACCTGTATATACAAATTTATAATTTTCCCAAAACTTGGTATGCCATGTTGTTCTATATATCAGACTTTGCTCAGATATTAAATTTGAACAAAATCAAATGAGAAGTAACCGAAAAATAGCCAATTTTAGAAAATCGGTTAATAAGTAAGTTGCCTTTGTTCGACTCTTTAGCCAAAAATCTGGTATGCCATCTGATAGCATACTCGTATGTGCAAACTAATCCGAATATTTATAAAATCGACTTTGCAAAATCGGCCTTAAGTAAAGTACCTTTATTTTTAGGGCTAGAATGAAAATTACGATTTTGCCTCTAAGTATAAACCAACAGATTCTAGTTATGAAGTTTCAAGTAAATCCACAGAGCCATTTAGACTCCAATCCGAGGTACACACAGACAGACAGATAGACGGACAGACGTAACTGCTTTATTATGTATTTAGTATGATGATTCGATTTACGTAAATAATTGTAAGGTTTTTTGAACTTGCTGTTTTCACTCTGAGTGAACTACGGGTACAGTGCGGCTCGAAGGTACATAACCATCAATGAGCATTATTGAAAAAGCATTTAAGTTTCCTCAAGTTTCTTTCTAAAATCAGAAACCAACATATGTATGCAGTTTTATTTACTGTCTTTTGAAGGTAACTGGCAGTCAAGTAAAGTCGTGCAACACATTTTTATATATTTTTTTTTATAATTATCGCACACCAAAAGGCATATGAATACTCATATATTTTTAAGAACATAGGATTGACGAGTTTGCGTGAATCAAGACATTTCATAAACTGACGATTTATCAACTTTTCCATGACCTTGGGAAGAAGGGATGTAAGTGCAATGGGTCGGTAATTGGATACGAAGATAGACTAGCGTTTTTTATACACAGGCTGGACAATTGCCGTTTTCCATCTACTCGGTAAGATCACTGAAGGGGACTTACGCGGGGGCTGCTTCAGCATGGAAAAACACCTCTTCAGAACTATAGGGAATCATATCATATCAGCAGCTACCAGTTAAAACTACTAAAGAAGCTATTAAAGTCATTCCAGTAAGCTTTCTCGTATTGATTAAAATTTGAGTTGGTGTCTACATTAGGGCTTCTGTAAATAAAACAATAGTGATTTAGTTGCTTAAGAATGATGAATTTTATCCATTTCAGATTGAATTTCGGATTGGAACAGTGGCCATACTCTAGTATAATTTGGTAAGCAATATCACTACGGACAATTTACTTAGAAAGGCTAAAATAATTGAAAATGACATAATCAGCAATGGTATTAAATTAACCCAAGAACAGATGAACGTAATAGTGTCTGAAAATTAAACCAAGAAATGCAGCAGGTCGGAATATGACGCCAAAATCGCCACTCATTCTACTAAATAAAGCGAAACAAATCATTAAGTTGAACACATCTGGAATAAAGAAGAGCTGAAAAAAACACTAACCAACCTGACACTCCAACACCAATCACACAAATTTTTTTTAAATAAATCGGAAATAAAAACAACCAAATTGAGAATATATCTGAAGAGCCTTTTAATCATTTAAGTCAAATTATATAGCACAAAACATTAGCAAAATCAGGTAAAAATGAATACAACGACCATACTACGTCCACGGAAGAACGATTAAGAAATACTAAACGAGAAGGAAACATAAAAGTACTCTTCAATCCGACTGGCCACCGTGATGAATTTCAGGCCACTCGGATCGGATAAAATGGCGGACTCTTTATAACCTTGTCTTTATCGGTTGCAACTAGGATATTATGAACTTGGATTGGAAAATTATCAATCTTGTCGGCGTACTCCGCAGATATTTGCCCAGCGTCAAAGGCAAATCTGGTCCAATAGGGAACCGGGAGAGAGCATCTGCATTATCATGCTTTTTGGTAGCAGATTTGGTATCTGTAGGCCATTAGGATGATGGCCCAGCGGTGGAGGTGATTGACTGTCATGACAAGCAGTTGTTTATTTGGGCTAAAAAGAGAAACCACCAATTTATGGTCAGTGATCAAAATGAATGTCCACCCAAACAAATATGTATGGAACTTTTGCACTTCGAAAACTATTGACAAGGCCTCTTCTCGACTTTACTATATTTCCGTTGATGCACATCAAGGGTCTTCGATGCAAAAGTAATTTGTGATCCATTACCTTGTTTATCTAAGTGGAGATCAGTGCCCGGATGGCGTACGAAGAAAAATTGGGTTATTCGGGACGGTAATGCACAAAACAGGTTGCGATGGCAAGTTGCTGCTTCAAGTTTTCAAACCCTTTTTCTTGAGTGGAACCTCATTTAAACTGTGCGCCTTTCTTATGTAATTCGAACAGCTTATTCAGCATAAACTCTTCGTCGACATTTGGAGCAGGAGCAGCCGAAGTTAGGTGGGTAACAACTGCCACGTTCAACCCTCCCAGAAAGGTCTTAAATTCTGCTCCGGTTTTTCTTCTTATACCTCGTGTTTTGCTGGGAGTTACTTCCACGCCATCAACATCGAAAATAAAAAGTCCATCTGGACTTATTGGGGATGAAAAGTCCTGCGAGTCTTGCGACGCAGATATTATTTCAGTAAAAATCCCCGTTTGTCTGTAAATAATAATATCGTATATATATCTATATGTATACATGGTGCTATAAAAGACAAACTGCTTACTTTCGTGGTGTTAGCGATAATATGAGAAACTCCAAGGAATCAAAGTACTCCCACTTGTCGGCTTTAGCAGCTGCACTACTACGCAGAAGTTCAAGCGCTTCTCCTTCACAAAGCGGTCCATGAGGCTCTTCCACCGCCCAACAGCAACTGGAATAAACTATGTAGATACAAGAAAGCATTAAACTACATTTAAAACCACTTAACTGGTCTGTTGAGATCCTTGATTATTTAATGGCATACGTCATTCAGCTTCATCACATTTTTGTACGTTTTTGATTTTACATTGTACAAAAATTTATGTTCCCTGACCAGGTTTATGAGCTGCTCCTCGAAATTTCTTGTCTGTAAAATTTGTAAAATATGTATTTATTAAAACAATTCCAGAATAATGAAATAACTCACCCATCTAATTACCAGCGGCGTGACGTCCATACAAGCCGATTCCTTCCGGCTTCCTTTTTCAAATATCAAAAATTTTTATTTTGCCAATTGCCAACAAACACATTCAATTATTTGTTCATTAGACCATTTTTCATTCATAAATCATAATTTTATACACGCTCGAAGATGAAATGCTGCGACCACTTCGGTTGTTTATTCATTTTTACTCATACACAAACTCGCACACATATCCGAGACAAGTATGAACTCCGCTAGCGAGAGACAACTTCTTTCAAAGGAAAAGCGTGCAATGAATTTTTTTTGAAAAGCCGTTCATTTTCCGGCTTATGCTTCCATTTCTTCAAAGTACGAACTTTCAACTCTATTTCTTTCTGGCATATAGTAGAAGCACAGATAATAAACTACCCAGATGTCGCACGCCCATATAAAAAAAATGAAGCATATTTTTTTCCTGCAGACAACGTCCTGGCAAACAGAGAGCTTTCAGAATAAGTACCACAAATAAAGCTTTTTCTTTTTCTTCACTCCGTTCGCTCGTGTGGGAAAAGTTCTTTTCCTCATCGTGTGTTGTGACATGGAAACGAACGAGGTAATGAAGTGTAAAGGGGTATGCGGGAAGGAGCATGAAGATGCATGACGGTATGATTTCCATACCACCGCAGCAAAAAAATAAATTTTCATGAATATAAGTTTTGCAAACGCGTATGCGCTGTATAAGTTACAGAAATTCTTATGGATTTTTTAAAAAAAAATAACAATTTTTTATTTTTTTTGATTGGGACGTGCGTCCTTCTTTATTAATGAAACTGAACTCAAAACTATTACAACTGTTTAACATGTATTTATAAAAAGATTCGAACCATCGCTGTGAAGCTGCAGACGCTATGTCAGCAGCTTACGCTGTTGGGGTGATATTTTCCTGGAACTCCCTCGCTTGACTGTGGGAAAGTGCACTTCGCGTGCACAGGTGCTGATTTGGCTGGATGATGAGGGTGATGAAATGATATGGGTAACGGAATGCCATGCAATGGGGCATGATGCGAACTTGATGATTTGGCTGTATGATATGAATGATAAAATAATGGCATGTGGTGGGGGCATGACGCGAACTTGGAGTTTTAATGTTTACAGCGTTAACTCCTCCCTCCTCAAACTCGAATGTCCTCCCTCGACAATACGTAGAGAAGTAGTACTGGAGTTTCCTTTGGAGATTTAGTTTGACACTGGCTCTCCGGCTGCGTCTGTATTGCCTGTGATGTTGAATTTATCAGGTTGCTGATAGTGATCTTCTTGAGTGTTATTATTTCTCTGATTATGATAGGCTATAGTTTGTTATTAAGTGGATCTGCCTCTCTTCTTCAATTCAGCTATTTGATCCGTGTTATTGATGTGAAGCTCTTTGACCATTTCCAGGGTGAGAAGTTAATCGTGGGTCTTGACTGATGCGCCTGGTGAATTGCTGGTAGAGGTTTTGATATAGATATTTCTTTCGAAGTCAAGTTTTGTCCATTGATTACGAGTGATTCATTGTGATATTGGATGATGAATGTACCCGTGAGGTTAATTGTGTCGCTGCCGACATAATTGAATCCCTTGAATTCGTTTAGTAGCAATATTCCAGGTTGAAGTTCCTCGACTGTTGGAAAGTGTTGGTTGTTGATTATGTCACAACTAGATGGTCGACTTTTTAAAAGATTTGGAATACAATTATCTTGGTTAAGGTTTACAATTTCATTTTTGTTACAAATTGTTAATGAGTTGTATGACGTACACAATTCCTTAATACTGTAACATAATGTAGCATAATAACTACGCCCAAAAAAAGATGCGAGCCGCAGCTCGCATATTACAATACCATATAAATTATTTTCGCAGTTTAAAACATTTTCGAATTCTAATTTTATTATTTATTATAAAGTATAGTAACATTATTGGTTTAATTAAAAGTTTTTCACAAATTATATTTTCAGTTGTAGGTATGTCAATTATATATAAAATAGTTGAAATGTTCGTGGCTATTTTTATGTCAGCAAACTCAAGTGCTTCCTCTAAATTTTTATATGGGATATTATTTTCTTCAAATTTACGTTTTACAATTTGAATTTCAGAATTTGATAAAGCAAAAGAGTTTACAATTTCACAAAGATTTGGGTTATTTGATGAAATAGGATGGGGAGGTTAGGATCGGATTCGCTTACATGACTCTGGATTTGTTTTTTGATGTCTTCTATGGAGTCCTCGTAAGCTTTCAAGTCGATCACGTGGATTAATTTTAAGGTGCCTGTTTGAAATTTTGCTGTTCCGGTATGTAACGATACAATTTTTGAATTTGAATAGTCCAGGATTTGGACGTCTTCATGACTAATAGTCAAGAAATTTTATTAGTTTTTTGAACTATTTTCCCTGTTTCAGTAAGGATTGTGGTGGATTTATCTTCCTTCATAATTTCCTTTTTTGGGGAGTGTTTGGTGCCCAATCGTTTGGTTATCTTTATATAAATGACCTGCCCTGGGGAGTAAGTTTTTACTGGCTGTCTACTCTTATTATGCTGCCCATGTCTTTGTTTTGTTTTTCTCCCCATTTTTGAATATTTTCATGAATTGATTTTTCATATAAACCTTGGTTAGTACTGACGATTCTACTGAAAAATGTTTCGATTGGTCTTTTATTTGTTAAAGAGTGCATTGTGTAGTTATACTCATAGACAACACGGTCTAACAATTCCGTAAAGGATTGATGAATGCGCTCCGTTTTGAAACTACGCATTATCTCAGAAAGGGTGGAGTGAAACCTAAAGTGGAGTGAAATCTTACCCTTCTCTCTTGTTAAAACGAAGTGTTGCTATATCTGATGTCGAGTTCATTTGTTTTGATCCAACGAGAGCTAAGTTTACATATAAAAACTGCAATAAATTAGTACTGGATTCGAATGATGTTACAGCAGAAGAACTAAACTTGTCTTCAAAAAGGTCATCAAGAAAAAGATTCAATGATAACGTTGAATTTACTTGCGCCAACTGTGAGACTTATATAAAAAGGTAATCTATTTATATTGTAATATGCAAGCTACGGCTCGAGTAGATAAAACGATATTCTGTGAAATTTATTTCTTTATTTTCTAGTCTATAGAACAATTCAAGTTCACACTATACTATTCTTCGCAAATTCTTTTCTTACAAGGTCTCTTTCCTCTCAAATCACTTTATCTCCTTTCAATTACTTAATTCACAAATCCAAACTAATTACTTTTTCTTGTTCACTCTCAACTTTCAATTTATCACCAAATTACAACTTCGCCCATTATCACTTTTCCAATCTCTTCGCCACGGTTCTAAGCCAACTGTCTTTTTTGATCGCCATCTAACAGAAGTTTCTGATAGCCAGAAACTTCTAGCAAATTCTTCGACCACTGGAACAAGAGAAATAATTCTTGCAGTTATAATTCCCTTTTATCCCTTATATTATTCGTCTCTTTCGTTGACAAGAGCTGTGGAGACTTCGTCCCAGACACGAACCTCGAATGAAAGGACAGTTCGAACCAAAATTCTGCCAGAATGGAAAGTCACTTCGGAATTTGCTGCATAGACATAGGAGCGTAGTTATTATTATGCTACACTGCCCCCCTCTTAGACGTGTTCGTCCCGAACAAGTGCATCCTCATTTCGGCCATTGTATCGACTCAGTCGGTCCACATGAATCACTTTCATTTTGGCCCTCGGTCCTCGCTGGATGCGGTAGACAACATCGTTGATGCGGGTTACTATTCTGTAGGGACCTTCCCAGTTCCGCTGTAATTTAGGTGATTTCCCCTTTTGGCGATGGGGATTATACAGCCACACCAGATCTCCTTCCTGGAATCCTGACGTTGTTGCCTTGGCATCATACCTGGTCTTCATGCGGTCGCTTCTAATTCAATGCCGGATGACAAAATATCTTCTTTAATTACCCTATTTCCCGGCATTTTTAATTTTACTACTTTAAAAAATGAACTCAAAGTTTTATACACTACCCCTTCACTTAGAAAGCTTGATGTTTTTTAACTTTATAAGCATTTTAGTACGGAAATGTTTAGAGATACTTTTTATCAAACTCTAACATTGTGTGAAATCTTTTTAACCCTGCCTTTGACTGTAGCCTCTGTCGAAAGATCTTTTTCGACTTTAAAAAGAGTCCACACTTACTTAAGAAATTTCCAAAAAGAAGAATGACTCTCAGACCTGGCATTTTTATCTATTAAAAAGCACCTTCTTTTAGAAATTAAAAATAACTCAAATTTTTATGAAAGAGTTTTAGCAGAATTTGTAAAAAAGAATCGTAGGATAGCTTTAGAATACAAATAGGTAGTACATAATTGTAATTGCTAAATTTTTTATATTTAACAACGCTCCGAGTTATTAATAACTTATATAGATTACTTTGCCGAGAACAGCAAGCTTTTTTTTGCGATGAGCTCATTGCATACGTAAATTTTAAGGACTTAAAGTATAACAAAGGTGGCTTGGATTGCATATCTTAAATCTGTGTTTCGAATAAGCACCAAAATGATAAGTTTTGAATAAAACATTTTACTTAAAGTTTTCTCGGCTAATTACACAGTTTAAATTTCTGCAATTTGCAACACTACTTTCTCTAATGCCGGTCGAATTAGTTTGTTTAAATTTTTTTCTGTCTGCTCATCTATCAAACCAAGCAAAAGTTCAGCTCATCTAAACTTCTGCCTCGGATTAGAGTGTCGTTACGCAGCATTGGGTTTTTCTTTACGAATGGAAAACGTGAGGTCGAGGTGTAAGCGACATTATTATAGGATACATTGATTTCCTGTGGTTTATCTCATAGATGTCAGGCGAAGCCGAGGTCGAGGCGATATTGTGTTTTGGGCATGAAGATGGGAGACACGTGCACACCTGTATTTTTTTTTTTTTATATATTTTTTTTTCCACTGCTCTTCACTAATTTGATTTGGCATGCGCGGTCAATTTTGTTGTTTCCTATTTGATAGAATTTTTTGTGTTTTATGTCGCAAATCGTGTGCGCAGACGACGGCAGGCAAAAGGCATTGCGATGAGGACCGTTCGTAAAAGTTAGATTTTATGGGTAGCATCTTATAGTCATCTTGACAGTAAGTACGAATAAAGTCTAATAAATTTCCATTTTCGTTTCAGAAGATCTGTGGTCTCGCAAATGTGTACATTAGCAGTAAACAGATTTGTAATGCCTCTGTTTGGGCCGTCGCTACTCAAATTTCGCTTATATTTTGTAAGTAGACTCAACAGCACGTTTTAATATTTATGGGTTTGTGCATATACATACTTTCCCATAATTGTACTCGCATGTGTGAAATTTGATCTACTACATTAAAATGAAACACATGTTCTATGATTTGAGAGTTGAAAGGTGTCTGCGAATTTGCAATCTTGAAGATATATGTAATTACAATATATTTGTATATTTGAAAAAGATGTTTTTTTCTATATTTTTACACAAATAGTATATTATTGCATTATTGTTCTGGAGGATTTAAATTAATTTTAAAGTAGATCCCTCGCCCTCGATGAGTGTCAGGATTGAACAATTATAAATTGTCTAGAAGCACTTGCGATGAACAATTCCTGGGCCTGATTCATCGTATTCTTGTTTAGAAATCCACATCTGTTGGAAAGTAGATAGAGATGCTAAAATCGAACCACCGATCCAAACGGAATATTTCCTTTCAGGTGGTGCAATAATTTTAATTTTAATAGTCGAAGGAGCCAGGGCAGTAATTTCCTTTTGCATACGATCAGCAATACCTAATGCAAGAAAAGAAAATCAGTTTTATGCTCAATAAAAAAATAAAAATATGAATGTTACCAGGATACATTGTGGTACCGCCAGATAGTACAGAGTTGGCGTACAAATCTTTCCGAATATCAACATCGCATTTCATTATAGAATTATATACAGTTTCATGGATGCCGCATGATTCCATACCCAAGAATGAGGGTTGAAATAAGGCTTCGGGGCAGCGAAACCGTTCATTTCCAATGGTAATTACTTGACCGTCAGGTAACTCATACGACTTTTCCAACGAAGTCGACGCAGCAGCAGTAGCCATTTCTTGTTCAAAGTCCAACGCCACGTAGCACAGTTTTTCCTTGATATCTCTAACAATTTCTCGTTCAGCTGTTGTAGTAAACGAGTAGCCTCGTTCAGTAAGAATCTTCATCAGATAATCTGTTAGATCACGACCGGCCAAATCTAAACGAAGAATTGCATGTGGCAGTGCAAATCCCTCATATATAGGTACGGTGTGCGAAACTCCATCACCAGAATCCAGCACAATGCCAGTTGTACGGCCAGATGCATATAGAGATAAAACTGCTTGAATAGCAACATACATAGCTGGTGAATTAAATGTTTCGAACATAATTTGAGTCATCTTTTCCCGATTTGCTTTTGGGTTAAGTGGAGCCTCAGTTAATAAAACTGGATGTTCTTCGGGGGCCACACGCAGTTCATTGTAGAAAGTATGATGCCAAATTTTTTCCATGTCATCCCAATTCGTTATGATTCCGTGTTCAATAGGGTATTTTAAGGTTAGGATACCTCTTTTACTTTGAGCTTCGTCACCAACATACGAGTCCTTTTGACCCATACCCACCATCACACCCTGATGTCTTGGTCTACCAACAATGGAAGGAAAGACAGCTCTTGGAGCGTCATCCCCAGCGAATCCAGCTTTGCACATACCAGATCCGTTGTCGATGACGAGGGCACCTGCATCATCATCACACATCTTTATGGGTTTGTGTAATTCCTAAGCGCTGTAATTTAAATTTATAATATTAAAAAAAAATAATCACACTATCTAAAGAAAAATAATTAAAGTTTTAAACCAGATTTTTAAAAATTCGTTACAATAAAGCATTCACCTTACAAATGCAATAAAAAAATGAAACGCGTTGGTCACTTTACTCAACAGCAAATGACTCGCTTATGCTGCAGCTCCAATTTTATATGAAGATTTTCAAAGCAATTAGACTCAGCACTTAAAAAACCCACATTCTCACAGCATTTACTTTTTTTCAGAGAATATCCTAATAAGTAGTTGTGATAGCAAATGCTTTTGCATTGCACATGTAAATTGTACTTACACATACGCAATAACTTTCTGTTAAAATACAAGAGCAAACAATTTGTTATTTAAACACCGCCACAGTTAACAGTGAAAACAATCAAGACATCGGCGCTCATCCAGAAATAGAAACAAACCTTAGAAGGATTGATTTAATGGCGAGAAAATGCAACAAAAATAACTTTTCAAGGTTATCCGGCAGGAAAACATCTAAATATACTTATGTTTGTGGATCGTATAAGAAATAAATATTTCCTAATTAGACGAATTTAGGCATAGATCTGTATATACAAATTATAAGATGATAGACAAGCTGGTTTTGATAATAACAATACTCGTATACAATAGCCGTTGTAGGTGGCTACAAATTTCGCTAAGCGGCCGTCTGACGGTACATTTATATACATGTCGAACGCTGAGATTCTAAAGCTAATTACCTGTAAGCTAATTTAGTGAGATATGTACCTATAAATACCTACATTTCTGTTATTATTTAGCCGAAACTTGTAATGAAAAAATAATTCGAAAAGTTGACTCCGCCAACGGTTTTTGAACAAGTGAGTTCTTGATTCGTGAAATGATCGAAGTTAAAACTAAGAAAATAATATAAAAATGTTTGATTTGTAGGTATATGTATATACATATGTGTGCAGGTTACCTAAATAAAACTTTTGTTTGCATCTATGCACATCAGTTTTAAAAATTGAATTGGTGTATTAAAACATTATTCAAATTTAAATTGTACTTTCTACTTCTTTTTTTTTTTTTTTGTGTGTATGCATTTGGTATGCGCGTTAGGCTTTTTAACAAATCTACCTTGCAGATCAAGGGACTCACTTCCTCCGCAAATTTAAGTTTATGGATTGGATAGCCAGGAAACTATGAGATTTTTGCTTTTATTTTGTCAGGTAATATGTTAAGAATGTGGTTTTCGGAACGGATATACAATACATTCCTAAACAGAACTTTTGTAACTCTTCATCCCGCAATGCAAAATCGGGATCTCACAGAATAAAAAAAATAAAACAAATTTCATTTGTGTCCAGTCGAATAATATAGGTAAAATTTCGGACAAACCTAGACATTTGAAATAGTAAAATGGGATCTTTTAGAAATGGTTCAGGACCTGTTCGAGATACTATCATAGTTATCCCATAAAATCCAGTCACGGTATTCGGCAAAGTGTTGCCGTCATATTATATATTAATATTTAATATTTAATGTTTATTGCCCATGGACGAAATATGCTACAGAGGTCTGCATTTGCTTAAAATGTTGCTCCTAACGTGAACTATATATTTGCATTGCACTATTCTCACGATTTGAATGCAATTTAACGCAAAAGGTTTAAAATATTGCATGCATAAGTTTTCGCGAATTACTTCAAAAATATGCGTATATTACACATGTTTCTTATTCATTTGTAATTTCTTCTGATTTCAAATGGAGGCAAAATCGATAAGAAAAACAAAAAAAAATTTTTGACCATCTGTCAAAAATTTTAATGCTATCCTTAGACTTAGATATCAATTTTGAACAAAATTGTTCTAGCCATGTTCGAAAAATATTCAATTACTGAAAGTCGCCTAATAAATAAAGTTCTATTGGAAGAACTGAGTTTATTGCAAATGTTGCAAATTTATTGCAAATGTCCATACGAGTATTACTCCAGTTATGAAAAACTTCCTAGGTTAGAATTCCCATTTTGCTTCGTGGCGTGAGTCTTCAAACCACAGATATACAGGCTATAAAGGCTACAGTCATAGGTATAGACAGACAGATAGAGGAACAGATATGCGAATAGAGTTGCGAGATCAAACAAATCTTGAGTTTGAAAATGTTCAAGAAAGCAAATAAAATAAAGTGAGCAGCCGAGTCGCATGTAATGTTGTTTTGCACCTAATGTTGTTTATTTGCAAATCCCTTTGATTTAAAATATCAAATCCCTTTGATAACAAAATCGTTAAAATTACTTTTACTTACACCTATACATATGTATTGGTTCACATTACTACCAGGTTGGCAACTAAGTAATTACCGATTTCACACATAGATGTCTTTGGCCATATTTTTTAATGGCTTCTGTCAATGACACATTTTTTTCCTTTTGACATTTGTTAGCTGTCAGTCTTACTTTGCTTTGGAAGCAAATTGCGCCTATTTTTGTGAAAAGGTGTTAGTTTGACGTCAGTTTTAATATGGAGTGCAAAAACGAGCACTTTCGTCATATTTTACTTTTTTATTTCTGTAAAGGAAGAAGAAGAAGCCTTAAAAGAAAGACAGTGCCGGAATTAGTTTGACAAATTTCGCTCCGGGGATTTTTCACTGAAAGATGAACAACGATGAGGTTGAGCAGATGAGCTTGATGATGATCAAATTAAAGCCATAATCGAGTTGGATCGTCATGTAACTCTACGGGAGATAGCAAAAAAGTTAATCGTGTCACATACAGCGATTGAGAAACATTTAAAACGTATGGAACTCGTTAAAAAGTTTGATATTTGGGTTTCACATGATTTGAAAATAATTCATTTAACCAAGCGCATCAACGCTTGCGATTTGCATCTTAGACGCAATGAATCCGACCCTTTTTTGAAACGAATCATCACTGGCGATGAAGAATGAGTTATTTGCAGTAACGTCAGTCGACGATCTTGGTCCAGGGTTGATGACCCACCAATCCACATCGAAAGCTGATATCCACCAAAAGAAAATTTTGCTTTCAAATTGGTGAGATTGGAAAGGTGTAGTGCATTTTGAGCTGCCTTTAAGGAATCAAACGATCATTTCGGATGTGTACTGTCAACAACTGCACAGATTAAATACAGCGATCATCGAAAAACTGCCATAGTTGGTCCATCGAAAAGGTGTCATTTTTCACCAGGACAACGCTACGCCACATACATTTTTGGTCACTCGCCAAAAATTATTGAAGCTTGGTTGGGAATTGATGTTACATCCACCATATAGCCCTGACCTTTGTCTATCAGATTACCATTTATTTCGATCTTTGCAAAACTCTTTGGATGGTAAAACTTTCAATGATCATGACGCTGTGAAAACGCACGTGTTTCAGTTTTTTACCGATAAAGATCAGAAGTTCTACGAACGTGAAATTATGAATTTGTCAGAAAGATGGCAAAAGGTCACCGAACCAATGGAAAATACATCATTGATTAAAGTTTATTTGTTGTATTTAAGAAAATGTGTTTTACTTATCTGAAAAAAACTGCAATTACTTAGTTGCCAACCTGATATTTTAGAGAAATTCGAAGAAAGGATTTTCTTCAAACCTGGGGTCGGTGGGTTCACAATTCGAGGCGAAATCGAAATTTTAATTTTAACCCAAAAATAAATGGTTCCTTACATATGGTCGCTTTAGTAAAAATTGATTTTTATTGGCTGGATCGATTTTATTAGAATCAATATTTGAAGAATCTTGATGTACATGATTACGACATACCAATTCTTGGAAAATTTTCAAAATACTTATTTTCATTTTTTTATTGTTAATGGAATTCTTTTTTTTTAAAAAGAAAAAAATAAAATTCCTTAAAAAAGAAAACAACTTTTTAACAATTTTGTTTCAATTTTAAATCTGAGCGATTTGTTGATAAACAACATCTACTTAGGTGCAGGTACGTGCTATGCAGTGGAGCACTTAGTATTTTATATTCGTTTGAAATATAGAAAAAATGTGTTGGCAATTTTCAAAAACTTGGTATGCCATACACATATGTTACACATGTTAAATAGTTCCAACAAAATCGGTTGTCATTTCCGAGAAATAGCCAATTTTCGAAAACCGCTTAATAAGAAAAATAGTGTTTATAAATTACGAATGGATTTAACTAATTAAACTAGATTACTTTTTCAACACTTTATTCTTATTGTTCCTTCTACCTCGTTCCCAGTCACAATGGTTCTTCTTCCGGAAACTCGCCAATATGGCCGTTCCTTTTGGTTGCAGAGGGCGCTATCTTTACAATTCGTTTAAGGTATGTTAATATTTTATTTCCATTACATGTTATATGAATTTTTTGTCAAAAAAACCTGGTACCTATCCCATCAAGCTGTTGCATCTCAGCATGGGTCCGCATATGCCAGAGATCACATAGACTAAGTTCTACGCCCGTGGGCTGAGATCCTTCGATGTTTTTGTGATCCAGTTACTGGAACTAATAAGCAATTTTTCTTTCACTTAATATATACCTATATATTATAGAACTGGCATCTCTCACGAGGTCACAAGAAAGAAACTATGCACATACATAAAGGAGTGAAACATAAGTGGGATTTAATCTACCCAAAACGTTGGGGTATAAATTCACTCCCAGCGCTCCTACGCTCATTGATGTTGTTCTATGACGCTCGAATGTATACGCATTTACCTTATTACATTTTAAAATTGTTCAGTGCTGTGTTAATTCGAATGGTTTTTGTTTTCTTAATCTCTTCACTAGATGTGTGTAGTCCAGAAGCTGGAGGGCCTGAGGGTTCATATGGTGAAGTATTGGCGAGTATTTTTCATTTGGCGGATCCATTTCCAAGTCTCTGTGGAGGTACTCATTCCGAACATACCAGGGGGCATTGACAATATTTTTTACAACTTTGTTTTGGAATCTTTGGATGATGTTCGTGTTGATCTGTTTAGTACCACCAAAGAGTTGAATCCCATATGGGTTAGGTTACGTGCCTATAAAGTAAAAGTTTCTCTGTACAATGTGGGATTCCAGAATCTTTGTATGTTATTTGGGAAGAACCTTTTTTAATTTTTAGAATGCTTGTGCTAGTAATTCTTGTCAGTAATTCGGTGGATCTGGTCAATAGTAGAATGTTTTTCATGGAAACCAAAATGATGGTTGGGAATAATTTGTTTTCGCTCTATAATTGCTTTTTTTTTGGATCTCCTTTATTTATTTACTCGTACATCTGTCCAGATTGGACACCAAATAATTATTCTTACAGAACAGGATATGATAGCTTATATACTTCAGTTTTACAATAAGGTGAGTTTTTTAACTAAAAAATATTCAAGAAGTGAAAAATTACAATTGTTATTATTTTTATTAATATCTTTGAGTTAGGTCTGATGGTCTAAGACGCTTCAGTTTTCTTTTTCGGTTATTTCTTGAAGCGGGATAGAGTTGACTTCAACGTTATCGTGAATTAATAGCCGGATTTGGTGTATTGTGCTTGTCTTTTGTATTTCTTCCATTACTGTCTGTACTTTGAGGTCTTTATGGATGTCGTCGTTGGAAATATACCATGGAGCGTCTATTATTGTTCTTAATATTTTTGATTGCTGCCTCTGGATGATATTTAAATTTGATTTACTCGCTGATCCCCACAGCTGAAGTCCGTATGTCCATATTGGTTTGATAAATGTCTTGTAAATGAGCAGTTTGTTGTCTATAGAAAGAACCGAACTTCTTCCCAGCAGCCAAAATAGTTGTCTAAATTTGTCCTTGATTTGATTACGTTTTGTGAATATATGTTGTTTCCAAATTAACTTTTGGTCTATGTGCATTCTCAGGTACTTAGCTTTCTTCGCTAAAGTTACTGTCTTTTCGTAATAGTTGGAGGATTTATGGAGGATTGTATATAGCTAGTTCTGTCTTTTCTTCATTTATTTGTATGCCCCCGTTTTTGAACCAGTTGATTAATACGCGTAGATGATTTTGAAGTTCGGAGATCGCCTGTTCGAGAATTTTGTGCGAAGTGAGTATTACTGTGTCATCTGCGAAAGTCGCAGTCATTGCGTTTCTTGTCTGAGTTGTAGGAATGTCGGATGTATATATAGAATATAATAAAGGTCCTAGGACGCTTCCTTGAGGAACTCCAGCTTCTGCTTGAAGAAGATTTGAGTGCTCGTCTCTGTGTTGTACGTAGAAGTAGCGGTCATTAATGTGGCTTTTAATGAGTAGGAAGAAGTCTTTTGGAAGTAGAAGTTGTAGTTTGTGTAAAAGTCCCTTATGCTAAACTTCGTCAAAGGCCTTCGAAATGTCAAGATAAATTGCCATGCTATAACTCAGCTCATCCAAATCTACCCATATCTTGTTGATTATTCGGTGTATTCGTTATACAGTTGAGTGCTTGCGTCTAAATCCAAACTGATGGCTCGGAACTGTATTATTTGCGTCCATTATTGGTTGTAGTCTGTCTACTAGAATTTTTTCGAACAACTTGAATACTATTGGCAGTAAACTTATTGGCCTGTAATTAGCGGTTTGAGTAGCGTCTTTTCCAGGTTTTGGAACCGCGATCACTTTGGCTACTTTCCAAACCTTTGGGAAGTATTTTAAAGTAAAAATTGCATTAAATAAATTTCGGAGGTATAAAAGTGCGTTTTGGGCCGTGGTGTAGTTGTAACATCTTCGCTTGTCATGCTGCAAGTTCACTGTTCGAATCCTAATGTCAAGAATCATCTATTTATTTCGCATGAAATAAATAAAAAAATCGATCAATTGCGAAAGCTTAGTCAACTCTACTGTGAAGGCATAACACTGGCAGTAGGGTGTTCATATGGGTTAAATGCAACTTGATCGTGATGATGACATCAGGTAGAGGGACAACAATACTGTTAATCATGAGCAACGACAAAAAGAAAAACAATCAAGCTCCCCAGGTATCTGGACGCCACCCTTGGAGTTTACTGAAACTTAATACCACCTAAATTTGTAACCCACTACACCAATCTTTCTTTCTCTCTCTCTCAATTTCTAAAAACGCCCGTGCCCTGAAATATTTTAATGGTATTCATATCCCATTTGGCGCGCGCAAATTATATATAAAAAAAAAAAAAGATTTGTCCGGTAATAAGATCATATCCAGGACTTTTTCTTGGGTTAATTTTGTGTTGATTATAGTACACATATAGTATTGTCGTTCTGGTTAGCTTTTAGTAGTTTCTTTAATTCCTTTATTGATTTGTTTAGTTATGTCTTCGCTAGTTCTTGTTATTTACCACCTTTTTCTAAGTTTTCTTTTTTCTTTGATTTTCCTTTTAATTTCCGCGGGCGTGGAATAGTCCTTTTTATTTTCAATAATCATAGGTGTGGATACTTCGGCAGCTTCGAGGATCACGTCATTGAGGTGACTCGTTAAGGCCGTTTGGCGTTTTTAAACTATATTCGGGTTCGCAGATGAAAGCTTGCAGTTTCTCTATATGTGTTCCAGTCTGTGTATTTGTTGCACAATTTAGTCGGCTTCTTTGTTGATTCATCGTTGGTTTTGTAGTAGATTAAGACTGGAGAGTGGTCGGATGATAATTCCAGGCAGATTCTATTGTTTGGTCCTTCGATCCAATGTTTTTGAAGATACAGAAGTCTATAAGGTTTCTATCACTTGGCCAGTAAGTTGGTTCTTCAGTACTTAGGAAGTTGATTTTAAAGGTTTTTAGAGTATCTTGTAGCATTGTTCCTTTGTTGTTTATTAGCCGTGAACCCCTGTCAGTGTTTTTGGAATTAAAGTCACCTCCTGCTAGAAATTTGTGTTCTAGTGTCTTGAAGTATTGCTGAAATTGACCCATACCTATTACATGTTTTGGTGGACAGTAGAGTACTAGGGCCCCATTAGTGTAAATTAATGAAACACAACCTTTTTATTAATTTTTATTATTTTAAATTTTTATTAATTTATTTATGCTTTAAACTTTTTTACTCAAGAATAATCACTGATGTAGCTGCGAATAGTTTTTATGTGGGTTGTTTTTATTTTATTGTCCTCTATGAGGACGTCTTCCTTCGGTGTCACTTTTTCGACTGAAGTGTAGGAGTCTTAAGTGGCTAAAATAATGACTCGCGCATCTGCGTAAACAACTTGTTTACTCCAAAAGTAGCGTTGCAATAATGACTCGCGCATCTGCGTAAACAACTTGTTTACTCCAAAAGTAGCGTTGCAACTCACGGTTCTTTTCACGCATCTGCGTAAACAACTTGTTTACTTCAAATGCAAGGTTGTTTTTATGCATTTGCGTAAACAACATACAGCAAGTGTGTTTTTTCTACGCATACGCATTTGCGCAAACAACTTGTTTATGCCAAAGTTAGATGTGCACCTAACGCATCTTTGTTGGGTGTTAACTGCTCCCCCTTCAAATTCAGGCGTCCTCGGCGGACTATAAATTTATTCAGAATACTTAGATACATAAGTTACTAATATTATTATTGTGGAGTGCTATTTCTATTTGTTTAGTTCCTTAAATTCTGTTTTTGTAGTTCTTTATACAAAAATATGATATTTTCAAAATGAAATTTTAATACAAAAAAAAAAATCAAATCAAAATGAAATTTGAATTCAAAAAAAATTTAATACATGTAGTACATAAGCCTTTACTTATTCTTAGATGTTTATTTATTATTATTGATTTATATACATATACATATCTTTCTCCTTATTATTATTTATTCTTGTCTTATAGATTTATTTATTTATTTACATAACTATTATATACGTTTTTTTTAACTTATCAATTATTTAATTATTTGTGCACTATGTATATATGTACATACATTTTTTACAAATGAGAGGTTTTTCCTAATAAATTCGAATAACATTTGATAATAATACATAAGAATATAATAGTACAAAAGCCAAGTCTAAATTTTAAACGTAAAAATGCTTAAAACCAAAAAATAATTCCATATTAAAGTCATTCTTAACGCATCCGCCATCAGTGAAGTTAGAGGCAGAACATCATCTACCTAAGATTATTTTTATGAATTTTTCCTTTGTCAATAAGGACCGTAGTTCCTAGATCTTGTTGAACTGTTTTTTCAACGAAAAGTTTTCTGAATTTGTTACCTATTCGCTTGTTCGTTCGCACATACACTTTATCGCCAGGTTTGTATGACCTTATTTGCTTGTTTTTATTATGGTACCTTAAATCTGTAACCTGTTTTTGCATAATGTTTCTCCTAACTTCATTTTGTAATGTAGACACTCTTGAATGTATTATGTCAATCGGTCTTTGTTTTGTTGTCGAATGAATGCTTCTATTGAATTTTACAACAGATAATAAAATGAGTTCACTTGTGTCACTGATAGCCTGCTCTAACTTAGTACATCTCGCAATCTCTGTTAACGTACTATGGAATCTTTCAACCTGTCCATTAGTTGTGCTATGAAAAGGTGGTATGGTGAAAATATCTATTTTGAAATAATCTCTAAGTAAAGTTTTTATAGTCTGTGAATTAAAAGATTTTTCATTGTCACAAACTATAATTTTTGTATCCTTAAAAAAATTAAGAATTTGAATTAAAGGTTCTTTTATGTCAACTATTGCCCTAGATTTTACTTGAGATACTGAAGCGAATTTAGAGAATTTATCGATACAAGTAATGAAATGCATCTTATCAGTGGAATAGATGTCGATATGTAATATTTCGCCTGCATAAGATGGTATGGGAGTTTTCCCTATTTCTTCCCTAGGGGGGTGCCTCTGATATTTTGCTTCGTTACATACTGAACAGTTCGTGATAATCTGCATTAACTTTTTACGTATGTCGGGGAAGAAGTAGTCTCGAAGGACTTGTTGTGAGTTCTCACGTAGGGATCGATGAGCTCGACTATGTTCTACAGCGAGAATTTCCTTCTGGTCACTTTCGTTGAAAATATCTATCACAAATTTTTCCGAGTGGAAAAATTTAGTAGATGGAAAGGTTTCGAGAAGCTCATTTTGAAAAGATGCTAGAACTTTTAATTCGCAGTAAATGCCATTAGCGACGCTATGGTTAATAACCTCTTTTAGCATTTTCAACAGATTATTTCGATCACAAAATGTTATTATGTGCCGGAACTTATCTCTAAATATTATTTTTCTTACTATTTTGTTTTCTGAACCTTCGCTGATGATAATCTGGTTCTTAAAGCAGTTAACAGGATTTTCTACAGTACGTATCGTTTGGGTCAATGATTCTTCACTGTGTGCAGTTTCTGATTCAGATTCATTCGTTTGTTGCATCATATTAATATGCTGTCTCGATAAAGCATCCGCAACATGGTTTTCTTTTCCCGGTTTATAATGGAATGTTGGCGAAAACTCCTCCACAAAAGCCTTCCACCTCTTTATTTTGGTGTTAGGATTCTTTTCAGAGATGGCGAACGTCAAAGGCTGATGATCCGTAAAAATATTGAGTCTCTTAACTCCGTATAAATAATTGCGAAGTTTGCGCAAGGACCAAACTATGGCAAGAAGTTCTCGTTCGTTGGTAGCGTAGTTTTCTTCCGTTGTAGATAAAGTCCTAGAGATCATCGTTATCGGCCTACCATTCTGTAACAAGGCAGCACCTAATGCACAAGAGGATGCATCTGTCGTCAAGTCAAAAGGCTTACTATAGTCTGGATAGAGAAGCAGAACGTCTTCCGAAGCCAAAATGCTCTTGATTCGCTTAAAAGCATTAATGGCTTCTTCGTCAAAATTTACAGGGATGTTTTTGGACTTCCTAGCGTAACATTACCATTTTCTCCGCGCAAAAATTTTGTTAACGGCTTTGCAATTTGGGCGTAATCTTTTATAAATCTCCTGTAATACCCTGAGAGTCCCAAAAATGATCGTAAGCTACGAAGGGTTTTTGGAGTTTCATAGTCAATGATATCCTTGACTTTATCTGGACAGGTTTTAATGCCTTGTTCGGAGACCACAAAACCCAAAAATTCAACTTCCTTCCTGAAGAATTTTGACTTTTCTGAAGAAACGCGCATATTAGCATCAACAAGTTTACAGAGAATTCGATCAATGTCTTAGATGCTGCTGCTTCGTTTTGGAAAATATAATCACGTCGTCGATATAAACATGACAACACTTGCCAATCTCATCCCTCAAAATATCATCTATGGCTCTTTGAAAAATGCTAGGTGCATTTTTTAGGCCAAACGAAAGTCGACAAAATTCAAATTTTCCGTTGTTTATGGAAAAGGCAGTTTTTTCTCTGTCACGCTCAGACAGCTTTATCTGATGAAATCCAGACCTTAAATCTAACGTTGAGAAAAATAACGATTGTCCTAAGTTTGCGAGAATAACTGAGGTGTCGGGAATGGGGTATTTGTCGTTCGTTGTTTTGGTATTTAGTTTCCTAAAGTCAACTACTAACCGCATTTTTCGATTGCCGTCCTCATCAAACCCTTTCTTATCGACAACCCAGATAGGGTTATTATAAGGGGACCGCGATGGTCTTATAATACCTGCGTTGAGAAGGTCTGAAATTTCTTTGTTGACAAATTGCGCTGATGCCATTGGATAGAGGTACGCTTTTGAGTAGACTGGCTCATTGTCCGTTGTTCTGATGGTGGCTACAACCTTTGTGTTATATGGCAATGATTCTTTCGAATCAGCAAATACTTTCTGTCTGTTTTCTAAAATAGAGTCAAATTCTTTGCGTACATCTGGGGGTACAAATTTATTTTCGATTGCAATGTGGTTTACGTCTCTGCAAAAGAAATACAAAAGCCTTTCCTCCCTGCCATCATACCTAATAACTCCCTTTTCCAAATCAAGTTGTGCCCCTATTTTGTGCAAAAAGTCATATCCGACTATACCGTCGAAACTATTAAGGCGAGGGAGAATGAAAAATGGGGTATTTTTGTTAAATAAATTCATTACACATTTAAATTTGATTGGGTCTGATCCGTGTAAAGATTTTACAATGAATGGAGTCCCTATCGGCTTAATACCCTTTAGATCACTGTTGTATTTTATGTAATTTTTTGACGCGCCTGTGTCTATTAGAATTTTTATTTCCTTCCCTACTAAAGTTCTGCTTATGTACGGTAGGAGGGACTTATTCCTAAAAAATTTATTTCTTCTATTATTTCTGGATTTTCGCCTTCGTTTCTTTCAGATTCGTGCAAGGATGACTCGTCATATTTGTTACAATAATTTGCATTGTCGTAATATTGTCCATAATTGACCGTTTCTTGTTGTATTGGTTGATCTTGAGTTAAATGATTAAATCTCTGAACTTTTAGTTGTGGTTGTCGTCGTATGGATTGGTTATTTCCTATAAATG
Organism: Pocota personata; assembly: GCA_963082735.1. NCBI lineage: Eukaryota > Metazoa > Arthropoda > Insecta > Diptera > Syrphidae > Pocota > Pocota personata. The sequence continues at coordinate 153,502,287 of OY720429.1, forward strand.
GTACATTGTGGAGATATTTATCTGAGGGTCCAGATCTTTTTAGTGGTGGTCTATTGTTCATGTAATTATTGTGAAAGTTGTTGTGATCTGGTGTTTCAAATGAAGTGTTAAGGTTCTGAGTCGGATTTAATTTTTGAGACTTATAATTAGATGTTGAAGGATCTATTTCCATTGGATGCACTTTAGGTTGATTGATCTGTTCACGTGTATAATAAGGCGAATTAAACGAGTTATATCTCTGGCTAGATTGCATCGGCAGTTTATTTGATCGTTCACTGTAGTTAGCAAAACAGCTTGCGAACGTATAACGCATTTGATTGGCCTCTAGCTCCTCAGCAAGTGCCAATGCAGTTGGCATGTCTACAGGCCTTGATGCGAATAAAACGTCACACATTGGTTTCCGTAAACCAGAAATAAATGTCCTAAGTGCATCTTGCCTATAGTTTTGATTGAGTGAAGCTATGAGCTCAGATTTACCTTCATGCGTCATTATTGTTTTATTGATTAGTAATGTAAGTTTCTGCTCAACTATATCATAAAATTCAAAGATAGACATTTTCCCTTGTTTGAGGGTGGACATTTCTTGTTCGATAAGATAAATTGGTCGCTTATCAGAATACGTGAAATCTAAACGACTAATTATGGCCCTAAAATTAAGAACAGTGTTATAAGACGATAACACCGAATCTGCAGACCCTACTATTTTATTCCTTATTATAGCTACTGCCTGGTAGTACTTAGAACTTCCTTCATAACCTTCAAACATTTTATGGGCAGCGAACACAGCTTGTCGTCAGGAAACATATTTTAATTGATCACCATGAAATTCTGGAAGCGACTTAATAAGATCGAGTGACTCTTCACATTTGATTTGAGAGTTAATTGGAACTGCTTTATATTCTAAAACCTTTGATGGTGTTTCGAGACAGGAAAGTCTGTTCTCAAGCTCACCGATTACGGATTGAAAAGATCTCTGCGTTTGTTCGACTGCAGCATTAACAGTTGCTGCGATAACTGCGCGCAATTGTGACTCATCCATTGTTTAAAAATTAAATTATTTTTTGGTTCTTTACAATAAATTAAAAAAACAAAAAAAAATCAACTTTCATGTAAGTGAAAAATTTCAAGTAATAGAGTAATATTTATTATTCAGTATTTTGAAAAAAAAAAACAAAATAATGATATATATCATCTATATTTACACAATAATAAATTTTTTTTTTTTTTTTTAACTATGATTTAGGTAGATTTTCCTTAGAACTAAATCTGTGTAATCTTTTACAAATAACAAAGCACTCCACTTACATTAATTAATTTAATCTGCATCCCTTTCCCCTTCTGTAGTTCTCAGGCTGCAAATCTTCCTTGATTTCACTTACATAGGTGCACTCTTTACTTCGTTATTCATTCGTTTCACTACTGTATTAGTTTGGTGTGTGTAATTCAAGTCTTGTTTTTTTTTAAAAAAAAAAATTTATAGGTTCAAGTGCGACGCGTTAAAAGACGTCTTTTTTAATCCTTTATAAGGTTTTTTGTAGCACAAAGACTCGCGTCGCCCTACGTTGGGCGCCAATTAATGAAACACAACCTTTTTATTAATTTTTATTATTTTAAATTTTTATTAATTTATTTATACTTTAAACTTTTTTACTCAAGAATAATCACTGATGTAGCTGCGAATAGTTTTTATGTGGGTTGTTTTTATTTTATTGTCCTCTATGAGGACGTCTTCCTTCGGTGTCACTTTTTCGACTGAAGTGTAGGAGTCTTAAGTGGCTAAAATAATGACTCGCGCATCTGCGTAAACAACTTGTTTACTCCAAAAGTAGCGTTGCAACTCACGGTTCTTTTCACGCATCTGCGTAAACAACTTGTTTACTTCAAATGCAAGGTTGTTTTTATGCATTTGCGTAAACAACATACAGCAAGTGTGTTTTTTCTATGCATACGCATTTGCGCAAACAACTTGTTTATGCCAAAGTTAGATGTGCACCTAACGCATCTTTGTTGGGTGAATGTAGTCTTTTCAATGTTTCTCAAGTTCAGTGCATTCGGTATTTTGGTTGATAATGATCGCTGAACCGCCATGTACTTTTCCGTCTTTGCGATTGGTATGAAATACGAGTATATTGTAACCTGGGATTTCGATATAACTTTTATTTGGTACTTTGTTGATTTTTATAAATTGTTTTAGTTCTAATAGGTGCTGTAAACCTATTAGTATCGATAACACTGTCCACTGAATTTAGTTAATAAAAGCGTGAGTATGTTCATCATGTTACTAATTTGCGTCATAAGTTGTTTTACCATGTCCTTAAGTTCAGCTATGTCATTGTTGGGTTGCGAAGGAGGTTATTGTTGTTGTTTTTGTTTCGTTTCCGTATTTTCTAAGTGTGGAGCTGGGTTTCCATGTTTATTTTTTGCAGTTTCACTCGATTTTCTGTTGGTTTGTCCTGCAAAGAATTGTTGCATAGAACATTAGCGTATGTCTGTTCTTGGGTTGTGGGTATGTCGTGAACATGGTTTGTTGTCTCAGCATCGCCTCTTATTATTTCCTTTCTTCTATGACTAGGAAAACGCTGTATCTTAAGAGCCTTATAAATGTCGCATCCTCTGCAATTGGCTGAATGTCTTTTGCACACAGCGCGCATTTTATTGTGTTACTTGAATTTGTAATGCTGCAATCTATGGTCGTATGGATACCGGCACATTTTCCACACACGGTATTGTTAGTGCAATAATTTTTTGTGTGCCCATATTTATGACAATTTAGGCAATATGCAATGTCTTTCCTTGGTCGAGGTGGTTCGAAGTGTATACTGCCTTGGAGTAATTGTCTTATGTTTTAATGTATGTCTTTATTGTTTTCCTGATTTTCAGTTTTTAAAAGGTCGGTAGAGGTCTTTTGGTTCCTCGTTGTAGAACATTATGGGTATTTGTGGCATTATTGCCCAACACAGACAGCTCCCTTTTGATTTCGTCCATATCTGCTGAGTGTTGCATATTCCGGAGAATACTCGAAAGCCACGCTGTTCTTTCGGTTTATAGGTGTAATCTTGAGTGTTTTTCGGTCGTAGCATTTTAACAATTGTACAGACTCACGTCTGTTGATTGTATTTTTCTTCCATTTTTAGGCAGTACTTTAAGCACAGATAATAAACTACCCAGATGTCGCACGGCCATATAAAAACATGAAGCATATATTTGTCCTGGCAGACAGAGAGCTTTCAGAATAAGTACCACAAATAAAGCTTTTTCTTTTTCTTCACTCCGTTCGCCCGTGTGGGAAAAGTTCTTTTCCTCATCGTGTGTTGTGACATGGAAACGAACGAGGTAATGAAGTGTAAAGGGGTATGCGGGAAGGAGCATGAAGATGCATGACGGTGTGATTTCCATACCACCGCAGCAAAAAAATAAATTTTCATGAATATAAGTTTTGCAAATGCGTATGCGCTGTACAAGTTACAGAAATTCTTATGGATTTAAAAAAAAAAAAAAATTTTTTACTTTTTTTGATTGGGACGTGCGTCCTCCTTTATTAATGAAACCGAACTCAAAACTATTATAACTGTTTAAGAAAGATCAGCTTACGCTGATCGGGTTATATTTTCCTGGAACTCCCTCACTTGACTGTGGAAAAGTGCACTTCGCGTGCACAGGTGCTGATTTGGCTGGATGATGTGGGTGATGAAATGATATGGGTAATGGAATGCCATGCAATGGGGCATGATGCGAACTTGATGATTTGGCTGTATGATATGAATGATAAAATAATGGCATGTGGTAGGAGCATGACGCGAACTTGGAGTTTTAATGATTACAGCGTTAACTCCTCCCTCCTCAAACTCGAATGTCCTCCCTCGACAATACGTAGAGAAGTAGTACTGGAGTTTCCTTTGGAGATTTGGTTTGACACTGGCTCTCGGGCTGCATCTCTATTGCCTGTGATGTTGACACTTCTTTTGAATTTATCAGGTTGTTGATAGTGATCTTCTTGCGTGTTATTATTCCTCTGATTATGAGGGTTGCGATTACCAAAATTAATAGTGAAATTGATCTGCTTCTCTTCCTCGCTTTCAGCTATTTGTACCGTGTTATTGATGTGCAGCTCTTTGACCATTTCCAGGGTGAGAAGTTCCTCGTAGGTCTTGACTGATGCGCCTGGTTGGAGAATTGCTGGTAGAGGTTTCGATGCAAATATTTCTTTCGAAGTCAAGTTTTGTCCATTGATTACGGGTGATTCATTGTGATATTGGATGATGAATGTACCCGTGAGGTTAATTGTGTCGCTGCCATCACGAATGAATCCCTTGAATTCGTTTAGTAGCCAGATTCCAGGTTGAAGTTCTTCGACTGTTGGAATGTGTTGGTTGTTGATTATGTCACAAGAAGATGGTCGACTTTTTAAAAGATTTGGAATACAATTATCTTGGTTAAGGTTTACAATTTCATTTTAAATTGTTAATGAGTTGTATGACTTACACAGTTTCTTAATACCACATAAATTATTTTCGCAGTTTAAAACATTTTCGAATTCTAATTTTATTATTTTTTACTACACTTTATTGGTTTAATTAAAAGTTTTTCACAAATTATATTTTCAGTTGTAGGTATGTCAATTATATATAAAATAGTTCAAATGTTCGTGGCTATTTTTATGTCAGCAAACTCAAGTGCTTCCTCTAAATTTATATATGGGATATTATGTTCTTTAAATTTACGTTTTACAATTTTAAGTTCGGAATTTGATAAAATAAAAGAGTTTACAATTTTACAAGAATTTGGGTTATGTGATGAAATAGGATGGGGAGGGTAGGATCGGATTCGCTTACATGACTCTGAATTTGTTTCTTGATGTCTTCTATGGAGTCCTCGTAAGCTTTCAAGTCGATCACGTGGATTAATTTTAAGGTGCCTGTTTGAAATTTTGCTGTTCCGGTGTGTAACGATGCAATTTTTGAATTTGAATAGTCAAGGATTTGGACTTCTTCGTGACTAATAGTCAAGAAAGACCTGAAAATTAGAAATTAATTCCTAATATTAGTTTTATGAACTATTTTCCCTGTTTCAGTAAGGATTGTGGTGGATTTATCTTCCTTCATAATTTCCTTTTTAAATTTTGGGGAGAGTTTGGTGCCCAATCGTTTGGTTATCTTTATATAAATGACCTGCCCTGGGGAGTAAGTTTTTACTGGCTGTCTACTCTTATTATTCTGCCCAATGTCTTTGTTTTGTTTTTCTCCTCATTTTTGAATATTTTTGTGACTTGATTTTTCATATAAATCTGGGTTAGTACTGACGATTCTACCGAAAAATGTTTCGATTGGTCTATTATTTGTTAAAGAGTGTATTGAGTAGTTATACTCATAGACAACACGGTCTAACAATTCCGTAAAGGACTGATGAATGCGCTCCGTTTTGAGACTACGCATTATCTCAGAAAGGGTGGAATGAAACCTAAAGTGGAGTGAAATCTTACCCTTCTCTCTTGTTAAAACGAAGTGTTGCTATATCTGATGTCGAGTTCATTTGTTTTGATCCAACGAGAGCTAAGTTTACATATAAAAACTGCAATAAATTAGTACTGGATTCGAATGATGTTACAGTAGAAGAACTAAACTTGTCTTCAAAAAGGTCATCAAGAAAAAGATTCAATGATAACGTTGAATTTACTTGCGCCAACTGTGAGACTTATATAAAAAGGTAATCTATTTACATTAAAAGAATTGAGAGGCTTAAGAAATTGAACAATAGTTTAAGGATAACAATAAAAGGAAATCGTAAATTGAAAATAAATTTGCTGCAGAGAATTCATCGTTTAAAAGAGGACAAAAAAAGGCTGCAAGTGCGTGAAAAGCAGAGTATCCAAGAGAAAATTGATTTATTGCTTGGTATTGATCAAAATACTAAGACATTTTCGTAGCTCATTCTATCTGAGAGTACAAAAAAATACACCGAAGAGGAGAAGTGGATTTCGCAGTGCATTTTTTTCCGTTCGTTTTCCGGATACAACTTTTTACGGGATCAGGTTGGACTACACTTGCCGCACCCATCTTCATTACATAGGTGGATTAAGATTGAAAGTCTGTCACCTGAAATAAATAGAAATATTTTAAGGGCATAAATATAAAATGGAGTATGCAAAACTCATATTCATACACATTTTCAGAGCAAATTTGTGTCCACAAAGTTTACAGAGTTTTTTTTTTAATCAAGTGCTGAAAAGAAGGTACATACATACAGACAAAACATCATAAGGCCAAACATTTGCACATATATATATACGATCTATACAGATACTCCATACCCATCCTACCAACGTGTCGGCATCAGAACCCCGTGACCGCAGTAGCACAAAATATTTTTTTTGTTTCTTTTTTGCAATGAAGGTAAACAAGGGTATGTGTGAGTGACACGATGGACTAAAAAGTGAGCAGAAAAAACAAATGTTGTGTGTTCTGATATGTTCCCTTTTGTAAGAAGTTTAAGCTTTGTAAAAAGCTTTTCTTTTAGTGAATTTCGTTTTCAGATATCACTTCTTACCCTATGAATTAGACATCTGGGTAGTTTATTATCTGTGCTTTAAAGCGGCCTATACACACAACACTTGTATGCACACTGGTATCGATAATAGTCGCTTTGTGTACGAACAAAAAAAAAATAAAAAATGAGAAAAAGAGCTTGGTCGAAGGCCTGGTTTTTGAAAAGAAACAAATTTTCGCATTTAGCCCTGCTAGCAGAATTCGAAAATAACTCGAAAATAACTTTTTTATTTTCAGAAGCTCACGACTATATGAAGAGCGAAGAGATATTATTTTTCTCTTAACTACGTCTATTGTTGCGTGGCTTTCGTTTTCTTTATATTTGTTCAGCATACATGCCCATGTTTCCTTCTTTTTATCACTATTCTTAAATTCAAAATCTGTAAGGATCAATGAATGATCTCCAAAAGTCACACTCGCGTATAGCCATTTTTACTCGTTGTTCACAGCACAACGTTCCAACCTGATATTTTCCATAACTATGCACACACAGCCCCACACACATCACACCGATCGTGACACCGACACCAAAAATCAAAATATTTTCATTTTACCCACACCGTGTCTGACACCGAGAAATCGGTGTGCACACCAGCCCATACACAGCACACTTCTTACTACACCGACACAAGTGTGTACACAAGTGTTGTGTGTATGGGCCGCTTAAGGGTTGGTTGCTACTTCATTTAGCGCTTTAGTTAATGTTCCTAGTTAAGAAACGTTTTTGTATTTTTTCGTTGTTATTATTTGAGTTTTCGTCATTCTTAATTTTCTTCTCGTCGACTTTGTTGTTTGCATCTTCTTCGTTTTCATCGTCTGCTAAAAGTATGGCAAAACGGTTACTCGTATGTTTGACATGGGTTCATTTAGCCGGTATGTGTTTAGGGTTGTTTGGACTTGGGATTTGGTTTTTTGTTGATGTTATGGGTTGCATTTTTTCCTTCTGGGGATGATCTATTTCTTTTTGATGATCCAGTTTTGTTGTTATGAATATGTGTATCTTTTTTTATTTTTTCTTGAGTGTTAATGCACTTGTTTTTGCAGATATAATTGACGTTGTTGGTGCAATTGTTACTGAGTAGGTGCAGCTATTACTTGTTGTTATTGGGACTGTGGTTGTCGTTGCTGTTGCCATTGCTTTGTGACTGTTGTTGAGGGAACGTACTGACAATAATTTGCTGATAGAGTGCGATCGCGCCCCGGTGGAGGCGGTCTTGATACACTCATATTAGCAAATTATAGAGTATACTTTTAGGTTTTTTTTTCTTTTTGTTACCCAATGGCGATCAGCTGGTTATCGCCGATAGCGAATGATGAAATAAACACTTTACCTCAGTTTTCCAGCGTCGACTTTAATTTCCTGTGGTGCAGAGTGAGAAACACTTACAGTTGGTACAGGTTTAATTTTTGGGTTGCCAATGCTGCTCTATAAAAGTTGTTAATTTTTTGAGTAGCAGCCTTTGCAAAAGTTTTGGCATTATAATCATGGTTTCGCATGTTTTACGATCATAATTACATCAGGCACTTCCCATAACTGGCACGAACTTTAATCTGCGGCATTAATGGTTCCTTTTGAATAGAATTTTCACTTAAGGTAATTAGAATCGGGGAATGGTTCGAGCTTAAGTCTTGACTATCATTTACGAGTATATGAAGAAAGTTATTTGAAATGTTTTTGACTACAAAGAATATAGGATCTGGGATTTTGTTGGCCAAAATATCGTTTTCTTGTAGATATATGGTTTCGCTCCCTATTTCTTTTATTGCCCAATAATTTTTTTTCCTTTACTCGTCGTTAGTCTGGATATCCAGTAAGTATGTTTTGCGTTTAAGTCTCTTCCACTTATGATTTTTTTTTCCTATTTGGCTAAGAAATTCCATATATTGTTCTTTTTTAATTTGTTGCCTTGGAGGGCTATAAATACTAACTATTACTATAGGAGCATTTTTAGTGATTACACCTATAGCAGTTATTCTTTCCATTCAATTTTATATTGTTCATAGTGTTGCATACTTTCTTTAATGATGACTGCGCTTCTTCTGGCTGAGTTTTCTGGGTGATTGGTATGGTAGATTTTGCAGCCATGGAGTTTCACATAAGATTCATTGGTAAAATGCGATTCTGAAATCAGGCACACATATATTTTTTTTATATCAAAGATTGCTTGTAATTTCTGTTTAGGTAAAAGCAATCCATTAATATTCCACGCTATGAATCAGGTTGGTTCTGATTTAAAGCATCCCTTTTTGTGCTGATTTCTAAGTTTTAACTCTCATATCTAAGCCAGTAAAACAGTCTTCTACGTTATTGTAGCATAATAATAACTACGCTCCCTAAAAGTATGATGCAACAAATTCCGAAGTGACTTTTCATTCTGGCAGAATTTTGGTTCGAACTGTCCTTTGGTTCGAGGTTCGTGTCTGGGACGAAGTCTCCACAGCTCATGTCAACGAAAGAGACGGATAATATCAGGGATAAAAGGGAATTATAACTGCAAGAATTATTACATCAGAATTTCTCTTGTTCCAGTGGTCGAAGAATTTGCTAGAAGTTTCTGGCTATCAGAAACTTCTGCTATATAAGGACAGATGGCGATTGAGAAAGGAGCAGTAGTTTCTAAACTGTGGCGAAAAGATTAGAAAAGTGATAATGGGCGAAGTTGTAATTTTGTGATAAATTGAAAGTTGAGATTTAACAAGAAGAAGTAATTAGTTTGGATTTGTGAATTAAGTAATCGAAAGGAGATAAAGCGATTTGAGAGGACAGAGACCTTGTAAGAAAAGAATTGCGAAGAATAGTATAGTGTGAACCTGAATTGTTCTATAGACTAGAAAATAAAGAAATAAATTTCACAGAATATTGTTTTATCTACTCGAGCCGTAGCTCGCATATTACATTGGTGTCAGAAGTGGGATAAAACTTATTCTCTGAATAACTATTTCCGTGGTGTGAAATTGCACAAAAAAAAAAAAAAAAAAAAAAAAACGATTTCTGTGTTGAGTTAATTAGTTGCGCAAAATGGGTCGCAAATTGGGAAAACTAACTATAACTCAACTAAAGGCAGAACTCAGTAAGCGGAACCTCGACACAACTGGGGGAAAAGATGCCCTGCTGATTCGTCTGAAAGAAGCAGTAACGCAGGAAGGTGAAAATCCGCACGACGTAGAGTTTGACGTGGAAGAGGAACCAGCAAGTACAGCAGCCGACCCGGGTATAACAAGTCTGCTCCTGCAACTTAAGTTAGTCATGGACGAACAAAAGAAAGCAATAGAAGACCAAAGGAATTCTATAGAACTTAAGCTGGATGAACAAAAGAAAGCGATGGACGAACAAAAGAAAGCAATGGGCGACCAAAGGAATTCTCTAGAACTTAAGCTGGACGAACAAAAGAAAGCAATGGACGAACAAAAGAAAGCAATGGACGAACAAAAGAATTCTCTAGATGCTCTGGAAAGTAAACTTGATGAGCAAAACAAGAACTTGGAATCCAAATTCGAAGTGATCGAAGAGAAAATCGAGAAGGTCGAGACGCAACTCGAAAAAGTCGAAATTAGATTCGATGAAAATTTTGAGAAACATGAAACTCAGTTCGGGAAGATAGAGACTCAATTTGAAAAAGTGGATACGAAATTCGAGATAGTAGGAAAGCAAGTCGAAAATCTTGCTAAGGAGCTCAGCAACGTGAAGAGACAGAAAGCACGGGAATATTCCACTGACGGTCTGAGAAGAAAGGAGATGCAGCCTCCTATCTTCGATGGTCAAACATCATGGCCAATTTATAAAAGGCAATTCGAAGCGGCCGCAATGACCAATAGCTGGGACGATGAAGAGAAGTCCATTGCACTCACACTTGCACTGAGGGGTCCAGCTGCGGAGCTCTTGCAGACCATCCCGGAAGATAAACAGCAGAACTACGACTCTCTGGTTCAGGCTATCGAGATGCGGTTTGGGGATGAACACATGCAGCAGGTGTACAGGGTTCAGCTGCGTAGTCGAGTCCAGAAAAGGGGGGAAACGCTCCAACAGTTGCAAGCAGATATAGAGCGACTAGCCCATCTTTCATACCCTAAAGCCGGTGAGGAGCTTATCAACGAAATGGCGGTGGAAGCTTTTATTCAGGCCATAGAGGACAGACAACTGCAAATGGCTGTAAGGATGGCTGAAAAGCGAACACTCCCCGAGGCATTGGCATTCGCTTTGTCAATGAAGGCTGCGGACCAAGCATACCAGGGAATACACCGTGTCAGGGAAATGTCCGTCGTGGAATGCTCATGCCAGAGAACAGCCGTCATGGATGAAGACAGAGCTCGCGGAAGTCAAATCCGTTGCTGGAATTGCAACCAAACCGGACACCTACAACGGCAGTGCAGAAGTGCACCTAGACGAGGAAATTGTCCACATTGCGGAAGTAGGAGAAGCAGAGAGGAAGCATCCTGTCAGTCAGACTTCCCAAAACCAGCAATCGGGAGATGCGTAAGGACCAACTTCGCGGGGCAGAAGTTGGTTACTGGAAGCGAGGCCCCCAGGAACACCATTCAAGTTTCGCAAACCAAACGGGGTAACAAGAGCCTGACAGTGGAGGCACTAATCAACAAGAAGAAGTGCGTAGCCACCATCGACACAGGTGCCACCGCCCCCATTGTAAGAAGAGATATCGTCAGAAGCTCCTGGCTGCACAACACCAACAGCTACTGCCTGAAGACTGCAACAGGGGAAATGGCGAAGGTATTTGGAGAAGTTCGTCTTACGATTACTCTGGCAGGACTGACGTTCTCCCATGCGTTTCTGGTGGCAGATATATGCGACGAGTGCATCATCGGGGTAGACTTCATGAAAGCAAATGAAGTAATCTTGGACATCGGGATGCAAGTACTGAGGTATCGAAATGTGGAGATTCCGATGGTGTACGGAAATGAGAATGCCGTAACTCTCAGGACAGTCATCAGCAAAGACGAAGTTTTGCCGCCGTCTTCAGAGACAATCATTTGGACGAAGCTGGAAGGTGATCTTGGGAGCCACCGATTCTACATAGTAGAACCAGACCCAGAGAAGAATTCTCACGACTACATCGTGGGAAAGACGTTAGTCGAACCAAAGAACACCATGGTTCCAGTAAGAGTTTTGAACGCAAGACCACACACTGTCAAACTAAGGCGAGGGGAGGTGACTGGAAAATGCACGCCGATTACCGCCGTCGCAACAATATCTGAACGTGATGCTCCAAAACCTCTCCCATCACCTTGGACAGCGGAAACGAGAGAGACGATTCTCCAGTCCAGTGAGCTGAATCAGGAGCAGCGAACTATGGCAGAGAATCTTATCAATGAGTACGCTGATGTATTTGCCTCACAGGACGGTGAATACGGCCGAACACACCTGGTACAACATCGAATAGACACTGGTGATACTAGACCAATTCGTCAGCCTGCTAGGCGCCTTCCATTGGCAAAGCAGACAGAAGTTGCAGAGATGGTGTCGGCAATGGAGAAAGAAGGTCTGATTGAAAGTTCCAAAAGTCCGTGGGCATCACCGGTTGTACTGGTTAAGAAGAAAGATGGCAGCACGCGGTTCTGCGTGGACTATCGGCAGCTCAATTACGTCACCAAGAAAGACAGCTACCCTCTGCCACGGATTGACGACACGCTAGACACACTATCAGGAGCCCGATGGTTTTCCACTCTCGACTTGAAGAGTGGCTACTGGCAGGTACAGATCCATCCAGAAGACCGGGAGAAAACCGCCTTCACCGCAGGAAATGGGCTATGGCAATTCACGGTAATGCCATTCGGGCTGTGCAATGCTCCGGCGACTTTCGAGCGATTGATGGAATGTGTCCTGCAAGGGTTAACATGGAAAACCTGTTTGGTATACTTGGATGATGTCATCGTCGTAGGAAAAACGTTTGCGCAACACCGAGACAATCTAAGGGATGTATTTCAAAGGCTTCGAAGTGCCCACCTGAAGCTCAACCCCAAGAAGTGCGCCCTGTTTAGAGCGGAAGTCAAGTACCTGGGACACATAATTTCAGCGAAAGGAGTGAGAACCGATCCGGAGAAGGTCGAAGCGGTGAAAAACTGGCCAGTCCCCAAAGACAAACACCAACTAAGGAGCTTCCTGGGCCTAGCCACCTACTACAGACGGTTCGTGAAGGATTTTGCCGGGATCGCAAAGAACCTGCACCAGTTGACGGAAAAGGGAAAACAATTCAAATGGTCAATTGAGTGCGAGAAGATCTTCAAGGCACTTAAACAACGGCTATGCGATGCCCCGATACTGGCTTACCCCACTACCGGGGAAACGTTCATTGTGGATGCAGATGCTAGTAATGTCGAGGTAGGGGCCGTACTCTCCCAGGTGCATGATGGCCAAGAGAAGGTGGTTGCGTACTTCAGCAAGGTGCTCTCTAAGCCAGAAAGGAACTACTGCGTGACAAGGCGGGAACTTCTAGCTTTGATCTTGGCTACGAAGCATTTTCACAAATACCTCTATGGGAGGAAGTTCGTTCTTCGCACAGACCATGCAGCCTTAAAATGGCTATTACAGTTCAAGAGTCCTGAGGGTCAGGTCGCAAGATGGATCGAAATTCTGCAAATCTACGACTATGAAATACAGCATCGTAAAGGAAAACTCCACTCTAATGCGGATGCACTGTCCCGGAGACCATGCAGAACGGATTGTAAACATTGTGCTCGTCAAGAAGAACGGGAGCTGGTTTCAATCCAAAGAATGAGAGTCGAACCTATCGCCGGCTGGAGCGTAGATGAGATCCGGAACGCTCAGAAGGAAGACCCGGATATCGAGCCGATTCTGGCCTTTAAGGAGAACATGGAGAAACCGGATCATCAGAACATCTCTCACAGAAGCCCGACCTTAAAGGCATATTTTGCGCAGTGGGACTCCCTCCATGTCCAAGAAGGTGTTCTGAGAAGAAAATGGGAATCCTCCGACGGAAAGTCGTTTGTAATGCAGCTTGTCGTACCGCGGACGAGGGTCAAGGAGGTGTTACCGGAAACGCATGGCGGGGCGTCCGGAGGCCACTTGGGAATGAATAAGACGCTAGAAAAGGTACGAGAACGTTTTTATTGGTTAAAAGCGAAGGAAGATATCGAAGACTGGTGCAGAAAATGCGACGTGTGTGCAGCTAGCAAGGGTCCGAGAATCAAAACTCGAGGTAAGATGCACCAATACAACGTGGGAGCACCTTTCGAACGAATCGCCATTGACATCGCAGGGCCCTTTCCGGAAACCGACAATGGTAATCGGTATATACTCGTAGTAATGGACTACTTCAGTAAGTGGCCGGAAGCGTTTCCGATCCCTAACCAGGAAGCCAGAACCGTGGCGGAGCAGATCGTCTACAATTGGGTTAGCAGATTCGGTGTGCCCTTGGAATTGCATTCTGACCAAGGGCGGAACTTCGAGTCAAGAATCTTCCAAGAGTTGTGTCACCTACTCGGAATCAAAAAGACAAGGACAACCCCGCTTCATCCACAGTCGGATGGTATGGTGGAGCGTTTCAATAGGACTTTGGACGAACATCTCTCCAAGGTCGTAGGTGACTACCAACGGGATTGGGACCGGCAGATTCCCTTGTTTTTGATGGCCTATAGAAGTGCCGTGCATAGCACTACTCGACATACGCCGTTCGAAATCTTATTTGGTGGAATAGCTCGTTTACCCAGTGAGGTGAAATTTGGATCCCGTACCAATGAGCCCAGAAATGAAGAAGAATACGCGGCGGACCTTAGGGAAAGGCTTAGGGACATACACCAGAGGACCAGAAGCCAGATTAAGATGACGAGTGACCGCATGAAGACCAGCTATGATGCCAAGGCAACAACGTCAGGATTCCAGGAAGGAGATCTGGTGTGGCTGTATAATCCCCATCGCCAAAAGGGGAAATCACCTAAATTGCGGCGGAACTGGGATGGTCCCTACAGAATAGTAACCCGCATCAACGATGCTGTCTACCGCATCCAGCGAGGACCGAGGGCCAAAATGAAAGTGGTTCATGTGGACCGACTGAGTCGATACAATGGCCGAAATGAGGATGCACTTGTTCGGGACGAACACGTCTAAGAGGGGGGCAGTGTAGCATAATAATAACTACGCTCCTACGACTATGCAGCAAATTCCGAAGTGTCTTTTCATTCTGGCAGAATTTAGGTTCGAACTGTCCTTTGGTTCGAGGTTCGTGTCTGGGACGAAGTCTCCACAGCTCATGTCAACGAAAGAGACGGATAATATCAGGGATAAAAGGGAATTATAACTGCAAGAATTATTACATCAGAATTTCTCTTGTTCCAGTGGTCGAAGAATTTGCTAGAAGTTTCTGGCTATCAGAAACTTCTGCTATATAAGGACAGATGGCGATTGAGAAAGGAGCAGTAGTTTCTAAACTGTGGCGAAGAGATTAGAAAAGTGATAATGGGCGAAGTTGTAATTTTGTGATAAATTGAAAGTTGAGATTTAACAAGAAGAAGTAATTAGTTTGGATTTGTGAATTAAGTAATCGAAAGGAGATAAAGTGATTTGAGAAGACAGAGACCTTGTAAGAAAAGAATTGCGAAGAATAGTATAGTGTGAACCTGAATTGTTCTATAGACTAGAAAATAAAGAAATAAATTTCACAGAATATTGTTTTATCTACTCGAGCCGTAGCTCGCATATCACATTATTTATTATCGTGAATATGAGCTGTAGGGTTTCTCTTAAATTATTATTTGTTCTTTGTTCTGTTACTTCAGCATTGTGGTTGAGGTTGTGGATTAGTTTTTAGTTGAGGTTGACGTTGGCGGTTATTTTATAGTCGAGAATGTAGATTTTTGTTTTTCTCGTTGATCGTAGGCTCATTTATTCTAAATGGTTGAACATGTCTACCATACATCCTCTATACTTATCTGAACGTGACTCTCCACAGTAGATACTCTTTGGTGGTTCATTTATTGGTCCGATGGAGTCTATGGTGCGTTCCAGTGTATTTGATACATCTCGGTTCTTTTACGCAATATTTGTGGGAATGCCCGTAAGCTTGACAATTTTTGCACTGGGGGATAAGTTCATTTTTCTTTAATAGACCGATTTGCACTTCCGTGTATATTATATAGTTCTGCGTTGAATGTAAGCATGAACCCAGTGGTCCTCTATTTGTCATGTATTATATTTTCTGGCTTGCAAGAATGATTCAAGTTTTCTACCATAACTCTCCTTGACTGTTTATTTTCATAGAGACATCTAAAAGATCACTTCCTTCACGTTAATTTTCTATGTTTGGGTACCAGTTTTACACTAAAATTGTTATCAAATACGGTATTTTTAGCCTGACGACCGAATTCATCGTAGTTTGGGTGTTTGATGTAATGTCTTAGGTGCCAAAATTGTTGATTGTGGGGGAGTTAATATCGTAATTCGTTTAACTTCCGTTTCTTTTGACTTTGTTTCTTAAATTCGATCTCTTTTGTCTCTTTTGTCTCCTCATCAGTGTGATATTCGGTATGATCCTGCTCATTTGGTACAGGATCATTTTCAATTATTTTTATGGTCCTGATTTCCTTTTTTAAATTATCTATATGCTGTTGCAATTTACTTATTATATTAATCAAAAGTTTGTTCTCATTGTGACTTTTTGTCATTCATTATATATTTCTTGTTCTCTTTGAGTCCTGACATAATCTGTTCAGGCAATATTCTGCTTGAATGTGGAGCAGCAGTTTCTTCATTGTTTTTCTGTTTATTCTTAGAATTATAAGTGATATCTGGTTGGGTTCTATTAATACACATACGTACATATATAAGTCTCCCCCCGTATTTTGTGAAGTTTAGTTTTAGGCGAAAGCAAAATTTTCGTTTGAATAAATTGGTTTGTGAACCAGCTTATGAAAGCTTTCACTACCAATGCTCCCAACTCTCACAGGTTCCATAAGAGAAATATAGAAAGGTAATATCACAGATAATAAACTACTCAGATGTCGCACGCCCATATAAACAAATGAAGCATATTTTGTCGTGGCAGGCAAAGAGCTTTCAGAATAGGTGCAACAAATAAAGCTTTTTCTTATTCCTCACTCCGTTAGCTCGTGTGGGAAATGTTATTTTTCTCATCGTGTGTTGTGACATGCAAATGAACGATATGAGGAAGTGTAAAGGGGTATGCGGGAAGGGGCATGAAGATGCATGACGGTGTGATTTCCGTACCACCGCAGCAAAAGTATAAATTTTCATGAATGGAAGTTTTGCAAACGCGTATGCGTTGTATACGAAAAGGTGTAACTGAAGGACGGGAAAAGTCAATCATTTCGTTGCTCCTGAGAGTACGTCTTCCGGATACAACTTCTTAAGGGATCAGCTTAGACTACACTTGCCGCACCCGTCTTCATTACATAGGTGGATTAAGATTAAAAGTTTATCACCTGGAATAAATAGAAATGTTCTAGAGGAAATAAAGAAAATAACTTCGACATTATCACCAAAAGAAAAAGAAGTCGTGATTATATTTGATCAGATGAGCCTTCAGACGAATCTAACCTACAATAAATTCAAAGATGAAATTGAAGGTTTTGTTGATTACGGAAGGAATCAAAGATCTAATATATGCGCTAAGTCTGTGTGCGTTTTTATGATTCGGAGTGTATGCGGAAATTTTAAGCAAGTTTTATATCATGTCGTTTGTCCAAGCAATATACCTATGAAACAACTTGAGATCGAGGTATGTAATTGTCTTGATATATGCGCGGAGTTGAAACTAACCGTTAGAGTTATTTGCTGTGATCAAAGACCCACAAATCGTAGTTTATATAGTAAACTTAATCTAAATGAAAATACTTTAACTTCACTTACAAAAATAAATCAATATATGGAATGTATTATATTCCTCATCTTATAAAAAGTATTCGGAACAACTTACTTAAATTCAATTTGACCACTTTTGATGGAATTGTTAATTGGAAGGTAATTGAATACCTTTATAACACAGAAAAAAGTAATTCTACCAAAATATGTCCAAAACTTACATCAGCACACACTGATCTTACTGAGTTTCAGAAAATGAACGTGAAGTTGGCTGTACAAGTTCTAAGCAGATCTGTAGCCTGCGGCATTGAAGCTTAAATAAATCTCAACAAATTTCAAAGTCATGCAGCCCGTTTGCAAAATCGACAGCTGAATTTATAAAACAAAAATAGAAGAACAAATAACACTGTAATATGCGAGCTTCGGCTCGAGTAGATAAAGCATTATTCTGTAAGATTATTTCTTTATTTTCTAGTCTATAGAACAATTCAAGTTCACACTATACTATTCTTCGCAAATTCTTTCCTTACAAGATCTCTTTCTTCTCAAATCACTTTAACTCATTTCAATTACTTAATCCACAAATCCAAACTAATTACTTCTTCTTGTTAACTCTCAACTTTCAATTTATCACAAAATTACAACTTCGCCCATTATCACTTTTCCAATCTCTTCGTGCGGTTCGAAGCCCAACTGCAACTGCCTCGATCGCCATCTGTTCTTATATAGTCGCATTTCTGATAGCCAGAAACTTCTAGCAAATTCTTCGACCACTGGAGCGAGAAAATTCTGATGTAATAATTCCAAGATGACAGCTGCAGCCAATAATCTCTTGTGGTTATAATTCTCTCTTAATTCCGCGACGTCGTCTTAGACATAATCCTATTCTATCCGTGGACACGAAATTCGAATGTGTCCAGAAGGAAGACACTTCGGAATGTGTTGCTTACTTTTGGGGCGTAGTTATTATGCTACATTATGTTACACTGCCCCCTTCTTAGACTTGTTCGTCCCGAACAAGCGCGTCCTCACTTCGGTCATTGTATCGACTCAGTCGGTCCACATGAACCACTTTCATTTTGGCCCTTGGTCCTCGCTGGATGCGGTAGACAGCATCGTTGATGCGGGTTACTATTCTGTAGGGACCCTCCCAGTTCTGCTGCAATTTAAGTGATTTCCCCTTTTGGCGATGGGGATTATACAGCCACACTAGATCTCCTTCCTGGAATCCTGACGTTGTTGCCTTGGCATCATACCTGGTCTTCATGCGGTCACTCGTTATCTTAATCTGGCTTCTGGTCCTTTGGTGTATGTCCCTAAGCCTTTCCCTAAGGTCCGCCACGTACTCTTCTTCATTTCTGGGCTCATTGGTAGAAGATCCAAATTTCACCTCACTGGGTAACCGAGCTATTCCACCAAACAAGATTTCGAACGGCATATGTCGAGTAGTGCTATGCACGGCACTTCTATAGGCCATCAAAAACAAGGGAATCTGACGGTCTCAATCCCGTTGGTAGTCTCCTACGACCTTCGAGAGATGTTCGTCCAAAGTCCTATTGAAACGCTCCACCATACCGTCCGACTGTGGATGAAGCGGGGTTGCCCGTGTCTTTTTGATTCCGAGTAGTTGACACAACTCTTGGAAGATTCTTGACTCGAAGTTCCGCCCTTGGTCAGAATGCAATTGCAAGGGCACACCTAATCTGCTCACCCAATTGTAGACGATCTACTCCGCCACGGTTCTGGCTTCCTGGTTAGGGATCGGAAACGCTTCCGGCCACTTACTGAAGTAGTCCATTACTTCGAGTATATACCGATTACCATTATCGGTTTCCGGAAAGGGCCCTGCGATGTCAATGGCGATTGTTTCGAAAGGTGCTCCCACGTTGTATTGGTGCATCTTACCTCGAGTTTTGATTCTCGGACCCTTGCTAGCTGCACACACGTCGCATTTTCTGCATCAGTCTTCGACATCTTCCTTCGCTTTTAACCAATAAAAAACGTTCTCGTAATTTTTCTAGCATCTTGTTCACTCCCAAGTGGCCTCCGGACGCCCCGCCATGCATTTCCTGTAACACCTCCTTGACCATCGTTCGCGGCACGACAAGCTGCATTACAAATGACTTTCCGTCGGAGGATTCCCATTTTCTTCTCAGAACACCTTCTTGGACATGGAGGGAGTCCCACTGCGCAAAATATGCCTTTAAGATCGGTCTTCTGTGAGAGATGTTCTGATGATCCGGTTTCTCCATGTTCTCCTTCCAGGCCAGAATCGGCTCGATATCCGGGTCTTCCTTCTGAGCGTTCCGGATCTCATCTACGCTCCAGCCGGCGATAGGTTCCATCCGCATTAGAGTGGAGTTTTCCTTTACGATGCTGTATTTCGTAGTCGTATATTTGCAGCTTTTCGATCCATCTTGCGACCTGACCCTCAGGACTCTTGAACTGTAATAGCCATTTTAAGGCTGCATGGTCTGTGCGAAGAACGAACTTCCTCCCATAGAAGTATTTGTCAAAATGCTTCGTAGCCAAGATCAAAGCTAGAAGTTCCCGCCTTGTCACGCAGTAGTTCCTTTCTGGCTTAGAGAGCACCTTGCTGAAGTATGCAACCACCTTCTCTTGGCCATCATGCACCTGGGAGAGTACGGCTCCTATCCCGACATTACTAGCATCTGCATCCACAATGAACGTTTCCCCGGGAGTGGGGTAAGCTACTATCGTTGCATCGCATAGCCGTTTTTTAAGTGAATTGACAATTTGAATTGTTTTCCCTTTTCCGTCAACTGGTGCAGGCTCTTTGCGATCCCGGCAAAATCCTTCACGAACCGTCTGTAGTAGGTGGCTAGGCCCAGGAAGCTCCTTAGTTGGTGTTTATCTTTGGGGACTGGCCAGTTTTTCACCGCTTCGACCTACTCTGGATCGGTTCTCACTCCTTTTGCTGAAATTATGTGCCCCAAGTGCTTGACTTCCGCTCTAAACAGGGCGCACTTCTTGGGGTTGAGCTTCAGGTGGGCACTTCGAAGCCTTTGAAACACATCCCTTAGATTGTTTCGGTGTTGCGCAAACGTTTTTCCTACGACGATGACATCATCCAAGTACACCAAACAGGTTTTCCATGTTAACCCTTGCAGGGCACATTCCATCAGGTGCTCGAAAGTTGCCGAAGCATTGCACAGCCCGAATGGCATTACCGTGAATTGCCATAGCCCATTTCCTGCGGTGAAGGCGGTTTTCTCCCGGTCTTCTGGATGGATCTGTACCTGCCAGTAGCCACTCTTCAAGTCGAGGGTGGAAACCATAGGGCTCCTGATAGTGTGTCCAGCGTGTCGTCAATCCGTGGCAGAGGATAGCTGTCTTTCTTGGTGACGTAATTGAGCTGCCGATAGTCCACGCAAAACCGAGTGTTGCCATCTTTCTTCTTAACCGGTACAACCGGTGATGCCCGCGGACTTTTGGAACTTTCAATCAGACCTTCTTTCTCCATTGCCGACACCATCTCTGCAACTTTTGTCTGCTTTGCCAATGGAAGGCGCCTAGCAGGCTGACGAATTGGTCTAGTATCACCAGTGTCTATTCGATGTTGTACCAGGTGTGTTCGGCCGTATTCTCTGTCCTGTGAGGTAAATACATCAGCGTACTCACTGATAAGATTCTCTGCCATAGTTCGCTGCTCCTGATTCAGCTCACTGGACTGGAGAATCATCTCTCTCGTTTCCGCTGTCCAAGGTGATGGGAGAGGTTTTGGAGCATCACGTTCAGATATTGTTGCGACGGCGGTAATTGGCGTGCATTTTCCAGTCACCTCCCCTCGCCTTAGTTTGACAGTGTGTTCTTTGGTTCGACTAACGTCTTTCCCACGATGTAGTTTTGAGAATTCTTCTCTGGGTCTGGTTCTACTATGTAGAATCGGTGGCTCCCAAGATCACCTTCCAGGTTCGTCCAAATGATTGTCTCTGAAGACGGCCTCAAAACTTCGTCTTTGCTGATGACTGTCCTGAGAGTTACGGCATTCTCGTTTTCGTACACCATCGGAATCTCCACATTTCGATACCTCAGTACTTGCATCCCGATGTCCAAGATTACTTCATTTGCTTTCATGAAGTCTATTCCGATGATGCACTCGTCGCATATATCTGCCACCAGAAACGCATGGGAGAACGTCAGTCCCGCCAGAGTGATCGTAAGACGAACTTCTCCAAACACTTTCGCCATTTCCCCTGTTGCAGTCTTCAGGCGGTAGCGGTTGGTTTTGTGCAGCCATGAGCTTCTGACGATATCTGTTCTTAAAATGGAGGCTGTGGCACTTGTGTCGATGGTGGCTACGCACTTCTTCTTGTTGATTAGTGCCTCCACTGTCAGGCTCTTGTTACCCCGATTGGTTTGCGAAACTTGAATGGTGGTCCTGGATGCCTCGATTCCAGTAACCAACTTCTGCCCCGCGAAGCTGGTCCTTACGCATTTCCCGACTGCTGGTTTTGGGAAGTCTGACTGACAGGATGGATGTTATCACCGCCAGATGCTTCCTCCCTGCTTCTCCTACTTCCGCAATGTGGACAATTTCCTCGTCTAGGTGCACTTCTGCACTGCTGTTGTAGGTGTCCGGTTTGGTTGCAATTCCAGCAACGGATTTGACTTCCGCGAGCTCTGTCTTCATCCATGACGGCTGTTCTCTGGCATGAGCATTCCACGACGGACATTTCCCTGACACGGTGTATTCCCTGGTATTCTTGGTCCGCAGCCTTCATTGACAAAGCGAATGCCAATGCCTCGGGGAGTGTTCGCTTTTCAGCCATCCTTACAGCCATTTGCAGTTGTCTGTCCTCTATGGCCTGAATAAAAGCTTCCACCGCCATTTCGTTGATAAGCTCCTCACCGGCTTTAGGGTATGAAAGATGGGCTAGTCGCTCTATATCCGCTTGCAAATGTTGGAGCGTTTCCCCCATTTTCTGGACTCGACTACGCAGCTGAACCCTGTACACCTGCTGCATGTGTTCATCCCCAAACTGCATCTCAATAGCCTGAACCAGAGAGTCGTAGTTCTGCTGTTGATCTTCCGGGATGGTCTGCAGGAGCTCCGCAGCTGGACCCCTCAGTGCAAGCGTGAGTGCAATAGACTTCTCTTCATCATCCCAGCTATTGGTCATTGCGGCCGCTTCGAATTGCCTCTTATAAATTCGCCATGAAGTTTGACCATCGAAGATAGGAGGCTGCATCTCCTTTCTTCTCAGACCGCCAGTGGAATATTCCCGTGCTTTCTGTCTCTTCACATTGCTGAGTTCCTTAGCAAGATTTTTGACTTGCTTTCCTACTCTCTCGAATTGCGTATCCACTTTTTCAAACTGAGTCTCTATCTTCCCGAAGTGAGTTTCATGTTTCTCAAAGTTTTCACTGAGTTCTGCCTTTAGTTGAATTATAGTTAGTTTTCCCAATTTGCGACTCATTTTGCGCAACTAAATAACTCAACACATAAATGTTTTTTTTTTTTTATTGTGCAATTTCACACCACGGAAATAGTTGTTCACAGAATAAGTTTTATCCCACTTCTGACACCAATGTAATATGCGAGCTACGGCTCGAGTAGATAAATCGTTATTCTGTAAGATTATTTCTTCTATCTCTATAGAACAACTCAAGTTCACACTATACTGTTCTTCGCGAATTCTTCCCTTGCAAGGTCTCTTTCTTCTCAAATCACTTTATCTCATTTCAATTACTTAATTCACAAATCCAAACTAATTACTTCTTCTTGTTAACTCTCAACTTTCAATTTATCACAAAATTACAACTTCGCCCACTATCACTTTTCCAATCTCTTCGTGCGGTTCGAAACCCAACTGCAACTACCTCGATCGCCATCTGTTCTTATATTGCCAGAAACTTCTGATAGCCAGAAACTTCTAGCAAATTCTTCGACCACTGGAACGAGAAAATTCTAATGTAATAATTCCAAGATGACAGCTGCAGCCAATAATCTCTTGTGGTTATAATTCTCTCTTAATTCCGCGACGTCGTCTTAGACATAATCCTATTCTATCCGTGGACATGAACCTTAACTGTGTTCAGAAGGAAGACACTTCGGAATGTGTTGCTTACTTTTGGGGCGTAGTTATTATGCTACATTATGTTACAATACTTACCAAAGAGCCAACACAAAATCACGACATTCTTAAGAATGAGGAATGTTTTGAAAATAACATGAATACGAACAATATAGTTAATCCACCAGATGAAGACGCAATATCAGTCAAGGTGCGAGTACCGCAGGTCAACGACCTTGCTACAAGATACTTTGCCGGATATTGCTTCTTTAAAACAATAAATGAAATGAACAAAATCTGTGAATATTGTGCTGTAGAAATGCCAAAGGACAAACAGAATTTCGATTTAACGGAAGTATTGATAAATTTAAAAGAGTATGAAAATTCAGAAGAAAATACTGTTCTCTTATGGCCGTCGGAAAAATATTTTCAAGTATAGACGGCATACATCACGTACAAATATTTTCCGAATACTTTCGAAAACTGCCTTTTGCATTTAACTTAAAAGAAAATATAATCAAAGAATGTATAAAGGCAACAAATATACATTTTCCGTATTGGTTCAATGTATGTTATGACCACAAAATTAATTTAATAAATTTCTTAATAGTTGTATTGCGCTGGAAAAATTTATAAGAATTTAAATAAAAGTAGAATTTCCAAAAATAAAATAATAAAATTGCAAAATGTAATGAACGCAAAGTTTATAGAGTTTTTCTTTATTTAATAAAGTGCTGAAAATAAGGTACATACATACAGACAAAATAACAAGCACACAACATAAGCCCAACCATTTGCACATATATATATACCATCTATACAGATACTCCATATCCATCCTACCAAGGTGTCGGCATCAAAACTCCGTGACCGCAGTCGCACAAAATATTTTTTTTTGTTTCTTTTTTGCAGTGAAGGTAAACAAGGGTATGTGTGAGTGACACGATGGACTAATAAGTGAGCAGAAAAAACAAATGTTCTGTGTTCTGATTTTTTCCCTTTTGTAAGAAGTTTAAGCTTTTCAAAAAGCTTTTTTTTAGTGAATTTCGTTTTCATATATCACTTCTTCCTATATGAATGAGACATCTGGGTATATTTATTATCAGTCGTTCACAGACCTCAGGAGAGAACAGACGTGTTTCGGCTTCTTTGCGAATCGAGGGTGTAAATTTATTAGTATGTCAGATTGGCAATACCAAATCACCAGCGTGGTGCAGTGGAAGTAGTGGTAGAAAACCGCGTGGCAAGACCCATTTCGATTCCTGGCCTGGGGAGTAAAACTTTTTTTTTTTTTTTTGGAGAATCACAACACGTGATGAGTGAGACCGAACGGTCTGCGCTCCCAGTAGTGGGAGTTGCGGCCGCGGAAGATGTAACATCTGGCGAGGTGGCGATACATTCAGGCCATCCAGTAGCAATGCCAGCTACAATTGAAGGTACGACGAAAAGGAGGAGGAAGCCAAAACCGACTCCTAACTTGGGTAAGCGTCCCACCCTATCAGCCACAGCTGAAAAGCTGCCAGTTGAGGTGGGGGAGGGGGAGCGAGCGGTGGATACTACGGTAGCAGCACATGGAGAAAAATTCCCATACGTCTCCGACGGTGGGGAAGGCAAGCAACAGCTTTGCTTCCCTCGTACAATCGGAATTGGACGACGAAGACGATGAGCTGGAGTGCCTTATTTCCAGTATAAGACAGCTCCAGCAAAAAGTATTGGCCATAAAAGCCAAGCAAATGGCAAGGCGGGAGAGGGAGAGACAGGCTAAGCTCCAGAGCTCCCATGAGCAACAGCAACGACAACAGCCACAGCAAATGCAGCATAGTGAGCATCAACAACAAAATATAAAGCAGCCGCAGCAACAGCA
Source organism: Pocota personata (assembly GCA_963082735.1). Lineage (NCBI taxonomy): Eukaryota > Metazoa > Arthropoda > Insecta > Diptera > Syrphidae > Pocota > Pocota personata. The sequence continues at coordinate 153,527,520 of OY720429.1, forward strand.
ACAACAACCGCAACAACAAAAAAAGGTGCAGCTACAGCCGCAGCAGCAGAAAAAGCAGCTGCAACAGCAACAGTAGCAGCAAAAACAGCAGCAGCCGAAACAGCAACAAGAACAGCAGCAGCGGAATCAGCAGCAGGAACAACAACAGCAGAATAAGCCAGGAAAGGTGCGAGTTCCACCTATCAACACCTATAAGATGGAGTTCAAGGACACCATAGAACTGTGTAAGTCGGCCATAGGCGATAACTTTACAATTAAGAGTTTTAATGATAATAGACACTCCATCGAGTGTAATACGGTAGAGTAGTATATTCAAATAAAGAACATGTTAAGGGACTCGACGACGGAGTTCTTCTCTTTCACCCCGAAAGGGGAAAAGTTGCAAACTATGCTCTTGAAATGGATGGAACCGTCCACCGAGCCGGAGGTGCTCCTTAGGACGTTCCAACAAATTAAGTGCGACGGTCTCACATTTGTGGGGGTTAAGCCTTTCACCACAGCAAGGGCTAAAAGGGAGAAGGGGAAGCTACCGATCTTCCTGGTTCAGCTGTCGCCCGATAGCAAATTGGATGGTCTAAGGAGTATTAAAGTCCCAGACTACCAGGTTGTCACATGGGAAAGCATTATTCAATGCGTTCGCTGCCAAAGGTTCGGGCATGCCGCATCGAACTGCGATATGCAACCTCGATGCGTGAAATGTGGAAAGAACCACAAGATGGAGGAATGTCCTCTGGGTAAGGAAGGAGTGGCAGATAAAAGCCAGCTCACATGTGTGCTATGCAAGAACTCAGGACACACCGCACACTATCGGGGCTGTCCTGAGTTTCAAAGCATTAAAACAGCAAATCTGGTTCGTAAGCAGAAAAGTGCAGTGAAAGTCCAGTCAGGTCCAACTCAAAAACCAACCGTGACTCCTCAAATTACCTACGCCCAAATGGCGTCAGGTAGGGGAACCACAGTACAGCAACAACCCCAGTGCCTAAAGCACCTGAGGCGCAAGGCAACTTGCTGACCATCTTGCTCTCTATCCAGGGACAGATGGAACAGCTACAGAGCCAGTAACAAGAACAGGCGACCCGCGTGAACTGGATCTACGCGCTTCTGCCAAGCCTAACGCACTTTCAATCGTGATGGGTACGACCGCGACTAAAAATTCCTTGAAGATCCTAGCGGTGAATGTAAATTCATTGATTAGGATCCAACGAAAAGAATCGCTCTACAAATTGCTCGACGACCAAAGCCCTGACGTGTGTCTGGTTAGCGAAACTAAGCTAACCCAGAAACGCAAGATACGGCATAAAAATTATAATATAGAATTAAGAGACCGACCCAACTCCACTCGAGGAGGAGGTGTTGCGATCTGTATTCGTAAAGAACTTAGGTATAAGACCGTGTACAGTGGTGAAGTGCGAAGGTTCCAGGGGCTAGAAGCGTGTATTGTTTGCATCCCTCACCGTAGTGGAAATAAGAGGTACGTGGTCGCGCTTTATACTACGGAAGCAGCTCAACCTTCTTTATTTATTTCAGAGCTCGAGAAATTGTTTCGATATCTACGACTGGAGTCGGGGAAAATTATTTCCTCATGGCCGGAGATCTAAACGCCAAACTTAGAAATTGGGGAAATCACACACCAAATCCTAGAGGGAACTCACTATTCAATTGGTGGGGTCAACACAATGTCGAGTTTCGGTTCGATTTGAAGGCTACAGATAGTCCGTCGTTTCCCAGAAGCGGCTCATATCAAAGTAGACTGCTCACAAGACTAAAAAAAATTTATAGGCAGTTTACTGACAGACAAAACTCGGAGGTTAGGACGCTGAAATCGTTGATAAAGAACCAGCAAATACTAATTAGAGCAAATTATAGGCGGTCGGCTAATTTATACTGGGACAACAAGATTGTGGCTATCAAATCTGATAACCCGAGTATGTCCCCTCAGATTAATAAAATATTTCGGAGGAACGATGTCAACGAACTTCCGTGTCTGAAAATTCCCCGAACAACGAACAGTGAACGGTTACTTACAGCAGCAGGAATAGATCCAAGGGACGCTGTCGATGATGACGACTTTTTTTGTGACTGAAGATCCGCAACAGAAGGTGGAGGCTATAGGATCGATTTTTGAGGATGTGTACAAGGTAAATGCTAGCATTCGCCCGAACCACGACCTGGAGAATAGAGTCCTTGGGCATAACTTCTACCTTCGAAATGATATAGAGCACTGGCGATCAGAGAATACTGGTTTTACCAGGTTCAATGACGAAAACTTGGCAAACAATGCCATCGCCAATGAAAGGGTTCATCCCCCGTACATATCGAAGGTAGAACTCCAAACGATCTTCGAATCATTGAGAAAGAAGAAATCAGTGGGAATCGATGGAATATCGAACATTGTGCTTCGACATCTTCCTCTAGGAGCGGTGGACATTTACACCACTCTGTTTAACAATGCGCTGAATAATGCACATTATCCAGCGCATTGGAAAACAGCAGTGGTACGGCCGATCCCCAAATGAGGAAAGAACTCCTCCAATCCGGCAAATCTCTGGGCGATAAGTCTCCTTCCGAATATCAGCAAGGTATTCGAAAAAGGGATCAATAGAGCCTTGATTAAGTGGGTTGAAGACAATAACATAGTTCCCGATAACCAATTCGGTTTCAAGGAGGGGCATGATACAATACATGCCGCGTCTAAACTGGTGTCGGATATCCAATGGAATAAAAGCAAGAACCAATGCACGGGGGTCTGCCTGATTGACTTGGAGAAGGCCTTCGATACCGTATGGTTGGAAGGGCTCTTTTACAAGTTGAGCAGGTTGGGCATAAGCAAACCACTGCTGTACATTTTAACAAACATGTAGATGCTGCTCTGGCCAGAGGCCGAGCTGCCTTCGCCCTTACAAAGAAACTTTTTTATTGCAAGCAACTCAATGCAAGGGTAAAGGTTATCTGCTACACGGCCCTCATTCGGCCCATGCTCACATATGGATGTCCCGTGTGGTTCTACATAGGGGCAAGTAGGATGGAAAAGATTCGGGTGTTTGAGAGGGCCTGCCTTCGGGCTTGCCTTCAATTGTACAGAACACCAGAGTCTCAGTACATAAAATTCTATTCTAATGAGGTCAAAATTTATTTTAAGGTAGCACTTAAGTTTTATATATAAGATGTAAAAAAAAAGTACTGTTACTAAGTTTTTCAAAAAGTAAATACAAATTTTTCTTAGTCTTAATTTGTTCTGTAAATAAATTATTAATAAGTAGTAGATAAAGTCGAAAGACATAGATAAGAACTAAGATTAGCTTAGAGCGCCCGCATAGGGCCAGTAAGTTAGAGTAAGATAGTAAGTTAAGCTAGTTTTAAGCATTTTTGTCCAGGAAGTAAGTATGCAATGAATTGAAATTAATAAAAAGCTAAAAAAAAAAAATTCATTATCTGTGGTAATATGCAGAAACTTTTTTAAATAGATCCGACTTAGGGCTGATTTAATTTTTTACTAAAAAATTAGTATAGTAATTTTGGGGTCACAATGAAAAGTGATTTCGCTTCGAATTGTAGTCCCACACACATTAGGTATGAAGTTTGAGGTAAATCCGTCTAGCAGTATAGTAATATAATATTTTTTAATACCAAAAAATTCAAAATTATTCCCTTAAAAGGGATATGGCACTCCAAATTTATGTTCCTAGTTGAAATATAACTTTTTAGAATAGCAATCGTTTGCAGGTGTTTGTAGTGAAATTATTTACGAATGTAAATAGTTACCCAATGATCATGGAATTGCAACAAAATTAAACATTTAAAGAAAACATGAGTAATCTATGAAGACACAGGAATCGATACATTATCCACTGATTACCAAAATTTACTTCCACCTCTTCGCATTGAGCCTTGGGTACCTAGATGTAGAATATTTTAAAGAAAATCAAAATGGGTTTTAAGGAGAAAGGCGTAAGAGTGTTGACAGTAAGGCTTTTGTAACCTGAAGGTAGTAGTGGTAAAAGCTTGTCACGTTTTTGGTTCACGGTTCAAATCCTGATGTCAAGAATCATCTATTTATTTCGCAAGAAATAAATAAAAAAGTCGATCAATTGCGAAAGCTAAGTCAACTCTACTGCGAAGGCATAGGACTGGCAGTAGAGTAGTCAAATGGCTGAAAATGCAACTTGATCGTGATGATGACATCAGAAGGACGGAAAAAAATACTGTGAATTATGAGCAACGACAAAAGCAAAACAAACAAGCTCCCCAGTTATCTAGACGCTACCCTTGGAGTCTACAGAATCCTAATACCATCTGCGTTTCAAACCGCTACACTAAATCTTTCTCTCTCTCTCTCTCTCTCTCTCTTCTTCACAACGCCCGTGTCCTGTAATAGTGTAAGAGTATTTGGAGAGCGCAATTTATACAAAAAAAAAAACATTTTCCAGACAGAATCAAAAATATAAAAAAAGAAATGTGTCGTATACAGTCAGCCGGAACTTTTTAATATGCACCACGGAAAAAAGTTACGAAGAAACCATGTCTTTTTATATTATCGTTATATTATTTTACTTTTGGCGACCTTGTCACTGTCATACCAGAAGTTGGTTGGGACAGACTGCGTCATTGCTGTAAGCATACTCGTACCTATGCACATAAACATATGCTTCGACAATAGCTAAAACAATGTAAACTTTCGAGAATACAAATAGACTCAGATAAATATCAAGAAATGGAAGCAAATACCATACGTACATATGTACAATGTTTATGTTCTTACAAGAGCGATGAAAAGAAATATAGATAAAAAACATACAGGAAATTTACAAACCGTCTACAACGGATCATGTGATAACATCTTTTAACTCACACCTAATAAAATAAGCGTGGCGTTGCGAAATCAGTGAAACAGATGCAATGATATCTATCTACACAGAGGATATTTCCGCGATTCTTTAGAAATTTTATAACAAAACTGTTGCTATAACTTTTTCTTAGTAGAAAGTGGGAGTGGCTCCCAAAATTTGCGACCGAAGGTCACGGATTCTGATAAGTTATTCACAATAAAACTTAACCATCACCGTAAATAGCTTCGTAAAGGCAACACATGTTTTTTTTTTAAAAAAAGAAGAAAAAGAAAACGCCCATAAAAGCTGGCATGGGCATGTATAATGTGTGGGCGAAATGCAGAGATAGTCAATGCCTGCATATCTTACTTAAACAATATTTTTCAGTCTCTAGCAAAAATAAGCCACATCGTTAATTGTCCTAAGGCGGACGAAGAGTTCTCTTTGAAGCGATTATTGTATTACGTAGAGACTAATAAAAGTTCGCTTATTTTGTGTCAATTTAGTAGTTTTTGAAAAAAAAATCCATTTCTGTAGCCTATAAACTAACAATATTTATTTGCAAATAAATAAAATCCATTTCAGTAGCCTATATTCTAACAATATTTATTTCCAAATTTCAGAACAATAGGTAAAAATGACGAAAAAGAGAAAAAATAGTGACGTAAGTTCGGTTGAAGTTCCACCGCTAACACAGGAAGCAATTCGTTCTGCCATTCTCTTCGAATTTCGACGTCAACTCACGGTAGTCAAAATTCTGCATGAATACTAAAATGCATACGGAATAAATGCACCATCTCTTGTTACTATTTCAAAGTGGTTTCGAAGATTCCAGACTGGCCATTTTTCTGTGAAGGACGAATCTCGTGAGGGTCGGTCCAAACCCTCGACCGACGATACAAATGTCGTTCTGGTGAAGGGTGAAATTGACGAAGATGACAGGATGACAGAGGAGATGATACCGGTTGAACTGGACTTGAATGCCATCGTTGTGTCATTAATTTTAAATTATCACCTGATATATTTGATTCGAAGCTCGATGGGTTCCAAAAATTTTTAATGGAGAACAAAAAGAGAAGAAGGTGGAAATCCAGTAAAAGCCAAACAACAAAAGTCAGCGACACAAGTTATGATGTCGATGTACTTCACCAGGGCGAAAATTGTCGCCGTCATTCCGCTTAAAACTGGTCAGAAAGTCATTGCTAATTGATATACTGAAACTTGCTTACCACAAGTTTTCCAAAACTTAATAGGACACTGACAAAAAGAGGAGCTGCGCCGCTACTTTTTGCACCACGACAATGCGCCTGCGCACACTGCTGAAAAAAACAGCAACTTTCTTGCGCTCTCGGGCGTTAATAAAATTCTCCCAACACCTTAGTCTCCAAAACTAGCGCCGTGTGACTTTCTGCTATTTGCGAAAATAAAAAAAGATTTGAGGGGAAAAATCTTCACATCTAGTAAGGAGATTATTAATGCAGTTGTCGAAATCGAAAAGCTTCAAAAAAGAGGATTTTGAAAGCTGTTTTGAAAGATGGATCTATCGGCTAAAGAAATGTATTGAAATAAATGGGAATTATGTTGAGAAATTAAAAAAGATGAAGATTAAATATCTAAAGTTAAAATTATTTTGTGCTTTAATATTCAATCAACTAAGCGATTTTTTGTTAGTCCCTACATATATGCAAAATTACAAAATATTTAGTCATAGTTTAGATGCCAGCAATTATTTCATGTGGTTTGAAGCGTTTCAGTCTTTCGTTCGAATCAGTGAGTCTCACTTCTTCTTTATTTACGTGTCATCTCAGCCTTTGATAATGAACTTCTGCGTATTCTACAATCGTTTCTGCTTCAATCTTTCAGCTTAAGATGGGATGTTTCTGATATATCACGATGTACGTATTTACTATGCCATTCTTTTGTAAACATTGTTTAATTTTTTATCATTTTGAGTAGTACATCTGCATAACTTAATTCCGTACGAGTCTTAGTATTTGCTTAAGGCAATAAAACAATGTATTTTTCTTCTCTTTTCTTTTTTACGTACCCTTTCCATTTAAGTTTAGCTTTTAGATTCATTCCTTAATATTTTGCAGTATTGAAGTAAGAAATTTACATCATAGAGCTTGTTTGAAAATAACTGTTATCCTTATTCAATGTATTTAATTTCATTATAGTCAAATTCTGTACATTTATATAAGAAAAATTGTAAATCCCTATATTGTCGAAAACTAAAACAGAATCTCCACACGCCAACATCATTGCGAACCATCATCGACCATCGCCCCCCTCCACCCACATCCGCACTTAACGCATCACGCATCTTCGCGATTGATCGTGCTAAATGTGCATACAATCTGTGCGTAACGGATAAATGTGTGTATATCCCGCGATTGGTGATGGTTGTTGATGGTTAGCAATCCAACTGTTTGGATTTTGGACGCATACGAGACTGGTCTAGTCTATTGGTATCAGTAAATTAAATAAATTATATTATTATATTATTAAATTGTTGTATTTCTCTTATATTTCGAATCATATTCAATTTTGCATTTCAATCGACCCTGTTTTTTTCGATTTTGGTTTATTTCTCTGGATCGAATCCTCAACATAGTAAATTGTTGGTCCTTCTGAGCCGAATATAAAGTGAATAATTATTCATATAGTATACATCTTGTATAGATAATATCACATAAAGATAAACAATTCAAGTGCGCGTAAAACTCGATCGTGAAAGATAATTCGTGGCTACTTGTAGATAATTTTTGAGCGCCGTTCGTTGGAATCTAATTGAAAAAATAATAATAAAATAAAATGAGTTCGATTAATCTAAGACGCGATAATGTTAAAAGTAGTTTAACACGTGCAGTGACCTTCGTCGAGAAAGTAGCTCCAAAAGCACGCTCGAGATTCGACTGGCCAAGTTGGAAGAAACCTGGTCAGAGTTTTCTGCATTGCACAAGGAAGCATTGGGAAATGCCAGTAGTGATCAGGTTGACGAGTTCGAACTCGAGTTTGAGGACTATGAGAATCGGTTTTTCATCGTGCATTCATCATTTCAAAAAAGCATTTTCGAAAGACAGTCAAAGACGGTGAACGAAAGATCGTGAAACAGCTCGCGAACCAACAATCAAAGTTTCTCGAAAAACTGAACTCTGCTTTGGAAAGCACGTCGTATTCGATTCAGTTGCCTAAATTGACGGTGCCATCTTTTTCGGGAAACTATAAAGATTGGGCGTCATTCCACGATACGTTTACCGGTAGAGTTGACAACAAACCAAATTTAACCGCCACACAAAAGTTTCTTAGAGATGAAGCAACCAATTTAATAAGGCATATACCTATCTCCGAAGCAAATTATTTAGAAGCCTGGGAAAGGCTTGAGAAACCGTATGATTGGGTGCACTTAATTGTACAATCGTTCGTACAGACCTTTCTGTCCCTTCCGTCCGCCACTAGTTGCAACTCGACCACCTTACGCAAAATTACGGACGGTGCAGGCGAAGTCGTACGTGGGCTGAATGCGATCGGTTCTAATAATCGCGATCCGTGGCTAATCTACCTCCTTGTTAGCAAACTTGATGCCAAAACAAAGCAAAGTTGGGCAGAAACTATCGGTTCTCGAGATGACGTCGATTTCGATGAACTTCTTGAGTTCTTGCAATTGAGATGTGATGCTTTGGAGTGTTGTCAATCGCTCACGCGACATAGTGCTTCCAGTAGCAAACCACGAGAAACAATTCGTACCCATTTCGAGGAGACGTTGGCGTCTGGTCAAACGTGCTCGTGCCTTAACTGTAAAGGTAACCACATATTATCACAATGTGGTGGCCGTGGTGTAGTGGTAACATTATCGCTTGTCACGCTGTTGATTCACGGTTCGAATCCTCATGTCAAGAATCATCTATTTATTTTGCATGAAATAAATAAAAAGTCGATCACTTGCGAAAGCTAAGTCAACTCTACTGTGAAGGCATAACACTGGCAGTAGGGTGGTCATAAGGCTAAAATGCAACCTGATCGTAATGATGACATCAGGAGGACGGAAAAAAATACTGTGAATCATAAGCAACGACAATAATAGCGAAAACAAACAATTTGTAACCCTCGATGTGGAATCGCGCCTCGCGTTTGTCAAAACGAACTCCTTATGTTTTAATTGTCTTCGGGCAGGCCATACTCCAAGCAAATGTTTTTCGTCGTTCCGTTGCCGTGCATGTAACTCGCGTCATCTTTCATTAGTACATGCAGATTCAAATAATGCGCCCGTATCACATCGCGTTAGAACCCCTTCGGTTCAAACTCCTCTCCTTATTACTACAAATACACCATCCTCGTTCTCGCCTGTTCTTCCACCAGTAGACAACCACTCTTCACTCAACGTTGGCCCATGCAGGCAAACAATTCTACCCACCATGTTAGCTAACGTTGAGGGCAGCCAAGGTAATATGGTAAGCTGTCGGGTGCTCATAGATTCGGGTTCGCAAATTTCCTTTGTAGTTGAATCATTTGCTCAACGTCTAGGTCTGCCTCGTAGGCACGCAAGGATTCCTGTTCTGGGTTTGTCATCCACAGATGCAGGGCAAACTAGAGGTTGTATTTCTGTAAACTTGTGCTCTCGATTCAATGAAACACGTTTAGTCGTCGACGCTTTTGTGTTAAGCAAGCTGACGTCGAATCTACCCTCGCGGTCATTTGATGTCTCTGGTTGGTCCCACATCCAAACTCTAAATCTTGCAGATCCCAACTTCAATGTACCTGGCTCTATTGACATGTTGCTGGGAGCTTACAAGTAATGGTGTGTACTCAAGGGGAGTCAGATTCAAGGTTCAGATGGTTTGCCGATAGCTCAGAAGACATCCTTTGGATGGGTAGTCACAGGGGAGCTATTGGGTATGGATCATTCGCAACATGAGTCAATTTCTTCGCTCCATTCCAAGTTAGATGTCGACACACTATTGCAAAGATTCTGTGAGCTTGCTGAAGTGAAGCCATTCAGTAACGACTCCTTTAGCGATGACGAAGCCGAACAACACTTTCGGAAAACCTTCTCGCGTTCACCAGACGGAAAGTATGTCGTGCAACTTCCGTTTAAAACCCCTTCTCCTTGTTTCGGTTCGTCAATTAACCATGCCATTAGTCGATTACATTCGATGGAGCGTCGGTTCCAAAAGGACACCAATTTGCATGACATGTATGTCAAATTCATGCAGGAATATATAGCACTCGGTCATATGGTTCGTGTACCCTCCGTTGATCTGCAAACCAACCTGGGAAAACGTTCTATCTACCCCACCATGCTGTTTTGAAGCTAGATAGTTCGTCAACAAAATTGAGGGTCGTATTCGATGGTTCGGCTAGGGATTCGTTAGGGAACTCGCTAAACAGTCAGCTGTTGGTAGGTCCTCCGATTCAACGGGATTTGGTAGGAGTTTGTTTACGTTTTCGGCAAAACAAATACGTTTTTTCGGCTGATGTGGTGAAGATGTTCCGCCAAATCTGGATTGATAGCCGACATAGAGACTTCCAGCGCATCGTTTGGCATGAAAACCCGTCAGACGGCATAAGCCATTTCCGGCTTTGTACTGTCACCTATGGGACTACATCGGCACCCTTTTTGTCGGTTCGAGTGTTAAAGCAAATAGCGATGGACTACCAAACGCAATACCCGAATGCAGCGCGTGTGTTATTAAATGACGTGTACGTAGATGACGTAATGACTGGAGCAGATTCTGTGGAAGAACTCATCAGCTTACAGTCGGAGGTTGTAACTTTGTTATCAAACGCCAAACTCGAGCTTCGGAAGTGGACCTCCAATTGCTGGGCCCTACTAGCCAGGTTACCTAAGGATGACTGTGAATCCCTTTGTTCTATACAGAACGGTCAAAGTCAATGATCAAAATACTCGGAATGCATTAGAACCCGACATCTGACCAGTATTCGTTTAGTATGGTTGACGGAAACTCATGTGCTTCTCCTACAAGACGTTGGTTGTTGTCCGAAATCTCTTGAATCTTTGACCCTCTAGGATTTCTGGCCCCATCGGTTGTACTATTTAAGATTCTATTTCAGGAGTTGTGGTCGACCAAACTTAATCTTGCTTAGGGTGATCCACTTCCATCGCACATGGCAGAAAAATGGATGCGATATCAACAGGAACTACACTGCTTCGAACAAATGAAAGTGCCGCGTATTATCTTCGCTTCGAAAAGAGACATTGAACTACATGGGTTTTCAGACGTGTCATCGTTGGCCTTCTCAGCTGACGTTTATGCTCGCTGCAAAGTAAAGGCTAATCAATTCCAGGTTGTTATTGTCGCAGCAAAAACAAAGGTAGCACCAATCAAACCTATTTCAATTCCTCGATTGGAGCTATGTGGGGCTCCATAAAGTCATCGATTCCGAAAGTTTTTAAGGTTTTTGCATGCTGCGATTCGGAAATCGTTCTTCATTGGCTTTCCTCTCCACCTCGTCGTTGGACTACGTTCGTTGTCAACCACACTGCTGTAGTTCTCGAGAAGATTCCACGATATGCATGGCAGCATATCGCATCGGAATCTAGTCGTGCATATTATGCATCTCGAGGAATTTTAATCATCCGCTATGGTGGACCGGTCCTCCATGGCTATCGCTGTCACAGGAACATTGGCCAGTATCAACGTTCTCAGTGCCTCAACCGGATGATACCGGACTATTCTTAGACGAGAAAACAACACCGAAGCAGACTTCAATTATCACTCCAGAAACGGATGCCCTTAAAACTCTGATCTCTAAGACATCTTCGTGGACTCGGTTACTTAGAATTATGGCGTATTGTGTTCGGTTTATAAACAATTGTCGTCCTACTCAATTCGATAAACTCATGCGTGGTTTGACCGTCAATGTACTTCATTTGGCAGAGCTCCATATTCTAAAGATAGTGCAACATGAGACATTCGGGAATGACATTCGCCAACTAATAATTGATCATGAACTTAGCCCTAAATCGAAATTGTTAAAATACTCTTCTTTCACTGACCAAGAAGGTATACTTTGTACTTTACATCCAGGAGTTCCAGAGACATTTACCATAGTTCGTCAGCGGTATTGGATATTGGGCAGCCGCAATCTAATTCGAAAAATAGTCCATCGGTGGAAGCCATGTTTTCTCCAGAGGAAATTAACCAGTACTCATCTCAGGGGGGACTTGCCGCCACAACGCGTTCATCCAAGTCGACCATTTTCGAACACCGGGTGTGATTATGCTCGTCCTTTTACCATCAAGTTGTCGAAAGGTCGGAATCCCAAGTTATCCAAAGCGTATCTTGTGCTATTCGTTTGTATGAGTACGAAAGCAGTTCACCTGGAGCTGGTGAGTGATCTGACCACCGATGCCTTTGTCGCTGTCCTCTGACGATTCGTAGCTCGGCGAGGTAAATGCTCAAATATTTACACGGATAACGGGACCAATTTTCAAGGGGCACGTCGAATCCTCAACAAACTGCAACGGTTGGTCTTATCACAAACCCATAATGAAGACATCGCTAGTGCTCTTGCTATGGATGGAATCGAGTGGCACTTTATTCCCCCTTCGGCACCGCAATTTGGTGGTTTGTGGGAGTCTGGGGTAAAATCCGTCAAGCTTCACCTTCGCCGAGTTATTGGAAGTTCAATTCTCACATTTGAGGAACTCAACACAGTTTTCACCCAAATCGAAGTTGTTCTTAACTCCCGTCCTCTGTTTGCCTCTCTGATGAAGAACTAAATGTACTAACGCTTTTTCATTTCCTTATAGGAGAACCTCATACTACTGTTCCAGAACCAAGCTATTTGGATGTTTCGATCTATCGGTTGTCACACTGGCAACACCTCCAGAGCATGGTCCAAGGATTTTGGAAGCGATGGCAGGCTGAATACATCACCAGTATGCAGGAGAGGCCAAAATGGAAAACCCGCAGCCTGATCTTAAAGTTGGAGATGTAGTCGTCCTCAAGGAGTTAAATCTGCCTCCAGCAAAATGGCTTCTGGGCAGAGTCGAAACTGTTCATCCTGGCCTAGACAACCGAACGAGAGTGGTAACCGTCAGGACTAGCAGAGGACAATTCGTTCGTCCAGTCACCAAAGTAGCGGCACTTCCACTGTCCTGAAACTTGTTCCAGGGGGGCCGGAATGTTTGAAAATAATTGTTAGCCTTATTCAGTGTAATTAATTTCATTATAGTAAAATTCTGTACATTTATATAAGAAAAATTGTGAATCCTTATATTGTCGAAAACCAAAGCAGAATCTCCACACGCCAACATCATTGCGAACCATCATCGACCATCGCCCCCCTCCACCCACATCCGCACTTAACGCATCACGCATCTTCGCGATTGATCAAGCTAAATGTGCACACAATCTGTGCGTAACGGATAAATGTGTGTATATCCCGCGATCGCTGATGGCTGTTGATGGTTAGCAATCCAACTGCTTGGATTTTGGACACATACGAGACTGTTCTAGTCTATTGGTATCAGTAAAATAAATAAATTATATTATTATATTATTAAATTGTTGTATTTCACTTATATTTCGAATCATATTCAATTTTGCTTTTCGATCGACCCTATTTTTTTCGATTTTGGTTTATTTCTCTGTGTCGAATCCTCAACAGAGCTGGTAATCGGGAGCTGTCCTTTTGTTGATGAAACTGATATGAACGTTTTTCATAGCTTTTCTCGAGTGCAAGTATTATTGTATCTTCATTCATAAAAAATAGGTATAAAAATGGCCTTATATGCTTTCCAGCTATAATTTGTTAAGGTGGCAATAAGCAGGGATTAGACTCCAGTATTGCTATGCATTCTTTGGGGAGGAGTAATCTAAATTTATATAGCAATCTTTCATGCAATACATTATCAAATGCTTGGGCAATGTCTAGAAATATGGCTAAGCATACCATTTTATCTTACAGAGCCTTTTCAATAACGTTGGTCATTCTATGAACTTGCGCGATGGTTGAGTGTTTTTATTTGAAATCAAACTGATGAGTTTATATTATGTTTTCGCTTTCAATAAATGGTTTTAGCCTCTTGATGAAGATCTTATCAAATATGTTTGACATTATGCATAACAAAGATGTGGGTCTATAGGAGGATCGTTTCGTGGCTTTGGAATCATGATTATTTCCGCGACTTTCCAACAGCAAAGAACTTGCTTGAGTCTCAAACAGGCCTTCATTATCGTTGTAAGTTTCTCTTTGGCTCCTTGAAGAAACTGCTCCGCAGTAGTCAAATCATAACCAGGACATTTTTCGGTTGTAGGTTTTTCCAAATAACAGCTTTGGATTAATTTTACATGACTGGACACTTTTTTGTAATGTTCTTGACCAAAGTTCATCAGTTGTGCTTTGGGTTCTCCAATTTGCCTTTAACACATGTATTCGGTATTTTAAGAGGTATAATCCACCAGCTGTATAAGTCGTTTAAGATAATTTGTTGATTTTTAAAAGGAAAAGTCAATTGTTTTTTCTGCAGTAAATCTGCTTATATGTTCGGTAATAGTTTGAATTTTTAGTTTTCTTAGTTGGTTTTCAATGAGTTGGTTTAGTTAGTGTTTATATAAATGATATCTTGTTTGTAGACATTTCTTTCCAAATTTGTCCTTTTTGAGATATGGGGAAATACAGAATCTGGTAGATCATTCCATATTCATGTCATTCGGCTTATAAATGAATCCCTATATTTGACAGTACGACCGAAGTTGGGCTTAAGGGTAAACTGATATGTATTCGAACCATGAATCGTATTGCGGGTGAAATTTTGAAGAGGAGGAATGCAACTGGCTATTTCGCTGGAGCATTTTTTTAAAAAAAGACATAAAATAGGGAAGCGAAGCATTTCTCCGGTGTTCAAGTGAATGTGTGGAATTAACAATATCTCTATCACCTGTAGATTTTAACGCGCGATTCTGTACCCTGTCAAGAATGTGCAGAAAGGTCTTGGGCACACCAAACAAGATATGGGCATTATATTCCAGTTTAGAGCGGATGAATGCCTTATAAATTGAGGACAGATCAGACGGGGTAAAATATTTCTTGCACCGTTTAAGGAATCCTAGACATTTTGCAGCATTTTTGGCGACTTCGAATATGTGATCGTTCCATCGAAGATGGTTATTATTACACATGCCGAGAATGGCAAGTCTTTCGTTTTCAATGATCCAAGAACCATGCATGAATAATTGTTGAGGCTTTTGGTTACGCTTTAGAGACAGAAGACAGCATTGAGTTTTGGAAGCATCAAATTCCACTCTGTTGGTTGAACCCTATTTGATTATGCTGTCCAGTTCTTAATTTAATGTGTTTAACATACGTTACCGTTCCTCTTCTACGACCGAACAAAAGGACGTGAGTTGGGGAACGAATATGAAAAACTGAGGGTACTGTCATCAGCGAAGGAATGTATTGGATTAAAAGTTGCAGACAAGAGATGATTTATAAAAATAAAAACGAGAGTCGGAGACAAAATAGAGCCTTGGGGAATACCAGCAATTATTTGGTGAATTGCAGATTTGAAGCCATCCAAGAAAACTTGTGTTGAACGCCCGGAAAGGTAATTTATAATCCGTTGAAGGAGAGACTCATCTAGAAATTTTTTCCGCTTCTCG
This sequence comes from Pocota personata, assembly GCA_963082735.1. Lineage (NCBI taxonomy): Eukaryota > Metazoa > Arthropoda > Insecta > Diptera > Syrphidae > Pocota > Pocota personata. Next base: position 153,542,974 of record OY720429.1, read on the forward strand.
GTGAGATATCCCATCAACTCCCATCAACTCACCAGTGGACCTGTTGCTACGAAAACTATACTGCTGGTCATTTACTCTAGGTTTATGGACATTTCTTATATACCTATCTATACGAACACGCGTCAATTTGACGCTTGACCGAATACATATATTTTAAAAAAAAACAACATCAATATTTCAACACTTTTGAAAAAAATACACTTCAATATATATTAACCTCGTTCAATGGATAAAAGTTAGTACAAGATATAAAATCAAAATGCGAACGGATTTCTAATTTTCTTTATAAAATTCGAAATGCATCAAAATGACGCGTCCCATAAACCTAGTGTTAAGGAGTTTTCGTGAATCACGATATTCCATAAGCTGACGATTTATCAGCATTTCCATGACCTTGGAGAAAAGGGACGTAAGTGCAATGTGTCGGTAATTGGATAGGGCGGAAGATTCGCCTTTTTTAGGGATGGGCTGGACAAATGCTGTTTTCCATCTATCCGCCCTAAAGAGTAGGATAGACTGAAAAACTCACGCAGAGGTTTTTGCCAGCGAGGAAGAACACCTCTTAAAAAAAATAGGGAAGTGATACCATCCGGACCGGCGGATATGTGTATGTTAAGACCTCTGAGTACTTCTGGAATTGCACGAGTGCGAAATTGGACTTGTCCCATCGAAAATATTAAGCTCTTAAATACAGGCAGAGACAAAGCATTATCTGACAGCGTGGAGTTCGCTGCAAAGTGAGCAGCTTGCAGATTGGCTTTGTCCGGGCTGGTAGAATTTTTAATATTTTTCACGAATGACTAATTTTTTATCATGTAAGAATTCTATACGTCGAACATGGACATTGCAGTCTTCTCTGGCTTGTTTAGACTTGTTGTCGGTTTTCCTCAGATAAGTGGATGTTGGCTTAATATCACCGACAACTTACTTCTTTCAACCTCTACTTGATTACTAACCTTGTCGTTGTGTAGAGGCTGAGTAAAGGCAATGATTTTCGGGAACAATCCCTAGAAGAGTTCTGACACCAATAGATTGTCACCCCCCTAATTCAGGGTGTTATGCGAGCCGTGCCCAATGAATGGTTTGCAGCCAAGTGGTATACCGGCTGAATTTTACCGGACTGCCTCAGGGAGGAACCATTGTCTTACTGCATTATACGGGGCTCTGGTGCAGCGGACAATCCTTTCCCGCATTACTCGTGGGATATGTATAAAAAAAAAAAAAACAGAGAATATAAGCGGTTCGCATTGAGCACAGGCTCTGTGGCGAAGACCTAATGGTCGGTCAGGGAGAAGCCAAGAGGGAGGTTCTCGGCGGGAGCAACCTAGCCATTACTATGAGGTAAAGAGCACTAGTAGCGCTATCACAAATGCGTTTGAAACATGTTGTCACATAAGCAGCAATAAGGGTGGGAAAGATATGCCATGGTGGAACAACAATTTGTCAAAATTAAGATCTGTAACACGCAAAATATTCAATAGGGCAAAGCGCAATGGAGACTGGCAAAGCTACAGTGAGGCACTTATACAGTACAATAAAGTACTGAGGAAAGCCAAAAAAGAAAGCTTCAGGAGATTTTGTATATTCTACGCAGTTACTTAGATATAAGCCTCTCTCTCTTTCTCTCCTTTGTACAATAATTTATATCGACTTAAATCAAGTTAGTTAATTAACTGATCTTTTTGGATGTACACTTAGCATTCTTCCATTTTATCACAACTTCAAATAGAACATGGTGTCAGAAGTGTCCAAAACGAAATCCATAGTTTATTAAAAAACAAATAGTTGATTAGCACACATTCATTACAGAGATGCGTTATCAGTGCCGACAATACACGCAATACATATAAGCTATCAGAGCACCACGTGTGAAATCCAAACTGGAGATAAACGTGGAGAAATCAATTGCTGACTGAGGAATTGGTTTTGATTCCCATTTAAGGAGAAGCGGTGGAAGAATTGGAGTCAACAATACTTCAATTAGATCAATCGTCTATTCGTCTGTGCTAGATATATCTGTGGTTCAAGACAAGACGTTGTCATCAACTTCGGTCACACAGCAAGGTCAATTAGCAAAAAACCAATGGAGTTCTCGTTTGAAGCAAAGCCGCCGAAAGATATGAATATCTGGAGATATTTATTTAAATTTGGTGGAAATAAAAGATGATCCAAAAAAGGTCACCGAAATTTTGTCATATATCGGCGATTAAGGACTACGGATCTACAGTAATTTTCCTAAAAACCTTAAATTTGATAAAGTGATTGAGAAATGTAATAATTATTGTGATCCTAGGACTAACATTTTGTTTGAGTGATACCAATTTTTATCTGCAAGGCAAAAGACACCAGAAACAATCCATCAGTTCCTGACTTACTTGAAGGGATTGGTTCAATGTGACTATGGAAATCTTCAGGATAAAATGGTCCGAGATGTCATCATATACAATGAAAACAGGTTATAGTTAAAGAACGTGCTGCAATTGAAGAAAATGTACCAGTTTACATTAAAAAATCTCCAAGGGAGCTATGGGAAATGAAGAGGAAGAGGGAAAACAATATCGCCGTAATCAAAGAGACATTAGGAACGATAAAGCCACCCTTAATAGTGCTCAACCAAATAAGAAATCAGCCAAACAAAAATAACCTACAGACACATTGAATCTTTGATCCAGCAAACAAGTTCGATGAACATAAATTTAACTGGTATTGCTTCTGATAGCAAAAAAGACTTATTTTATTAATTATAACTAACTCGAAAAAAAATAAAAAATATGTAAATATATGAAAAAGGGACATATTCTACGCAGTTACTTAAATATAAGTCTTTCTCTCTCTTTCTCTTTTGTACAATAATATATATCAACTTGAATCAAGTTAGTGAATAAACTGATCTTCTTGGATGCACACCTAGTAGTCTTTCATTTTATCACAACGTCAAATAGAACTTTATGCAGCTCCAGCTTAAGGATGAACTTCTTGAAAAGTTAACAAACCTCGGAATCAACTGTCAAGCCTATGCTGAAGACAAAGTACTGATTGCTAAAGTTTGAAGGAACCATTTCAAAAACATAACAACATAAACCCGACAAAAACTACAATAGTACCATTTACGAGGAAAAGGAAGCTTGAACTGAAGCCAATTGGGCTATCTGGCATGGATCTGACACGGGTAAAAGAAGTTAAATATCTAGGATTACACCTAGATAGTAAACTCATGTGGAAAAAGCACAGAGAAGCGATATCAAAAAGGCCACCCGTGCTCTCATGATATGTAGGAGGTAAGTCTTGGGGAATTAACCTAGCATTCTAAGATGAATGTGTATCGCCATTATGAGACCAATGATCACATATTACTCACTAAAGTGCAAAGACTTGCTTGCCTCGTATTGCTGGGGCCATGAGAACATGTCCAACTGCTGTTATTGAAGTATTCCTGGAACTAACTCTGCTTCATATTGTAGTTGAGAGAATACGCAAGCGGACGATCCTAACGATAGCATCGGAAGGGAGAAATGCATCAATTGAAAAGCATATACGTATAATGTACTTCTCCCTTCTAGCAGTTCCTAGGGATGATAGTATCAGAAAATTTAACTTTGATAAAAAATTCTGTACGAAGTTAAGTAACAAAAAGGATTGGAGCAATGAATCCATAATATACGGATTGAGTAACCACACAATAAAGTGGTTCACGGCCGGCTCGAGAATTGAAGAACGAACAGGGGCAGGTATATTTGGGCCAAAAACGAAGTACTCAGAACACATGGGCAAAGGTATCAGCATCTTTCAAGCTGAAATACAAGCTATAGTTAGGTGACTTCAATTCAATAGCGATAGAAGATACCAAAAATGTGACATAGCAATATTATCAGACAGTCAAGCAGCTATCAAGGCACGTGACTCCCATGTCATTACATCAAAACTTATGTGGGAATACCTATACAATTTAATGAATTGCATAGCAGTAACAAGGTAACCCTCTATTGGATTCCTGGCCGCACTGGAATAGAGGGCAACGAAGAAGTAGACTCCTTGGCAAGACAAGGCGCAGCAGAATCCTTTATTGGACCTAAGCCATTCTGCGGAATAGGAAATCACACCATATATGAAGAATTCAGGAAGATGGAGAAAGAAAACAGGAAAAGAACCTGGGTAAAGACTCCAGGTCTGAGGCAAGCTAAGAAACTTGTGGGACACTACAACTGGAAGGGATTCGAAGTGCGTATCTGCCTTAAGAAGAATAACCTACGTATCCTAACAGGCTTTCTAACGGGACACTGTAAACTCGGGTAGCAATTACGGAAACTAAGTATAACAAACTATGGCCTTTGCAGATTCTGCAATGTGGACAGTGAGACTCCAGAACATCTTTTGAGGTCTGGTGGGGCACTGAACCACAAAAGATTGAAATGCTTTGCAAAGTACTAACTACCAGATGAGGATATGCCGACCATAGACCCACTTCTCATCCTCAGATTCTTAAGAGAAGCTGGATTAGAGAGGGTGCCCTAGGTTAAACTATCCTTGCCAAGGCAAAGAAAGAGTGTTTGACCCTCGATAACAATTCTGAAGGAATTATAATCTGAGGGAAATTCTAATGAGGGAATAAACCTCATAGGAATCAGCAGGGGGCACAATAGACCATTAGGTCACAGTGCAAGATAACCGTACACAAATAATAATAATACTTCTTTCAACGTGATAGCCTGTTTACAGCTCTGGTCAAACCACGAGTTTGCCTTAGGCTTAATGCTCTTTATTCTGTTAGAAATACAGTCATTCATACCTAAGAGGATAGTGTCAGTAATCACATTAGCAGCGGCGTTCATGTCCCTATCGAGGAGGAATAGCAACCAGTTAAAACTCCTAAAGAACCTGTTAAGGCCGCTCCAGTTGGCTTTCTCGTATTGCCATACTTTTCCTCGGTCGGAGTGCGAAAATTTAGCTGAAATGATATTATGGTCAGACCGACCTAGAGGCACTAAAACATCAATGGTGTATTTATAAAGGTGCGAAGTACGAAATAAGTCAGAAACAAGTAAGAGTGTTGGCGGAATGACTTTCAATGTCGGTATACGTGTAGGTTCATTTACTAGCTGAGTCAAATTGTTTACCTCAGCGAAAATTTCAACAAACCTTCCTTCGTTTGTTGTCTGACCAGAATGTAGAAGCCAATCCGAATAGTGTATATTGAAATTGCCTGCAATAACGATTTCAATATGAAGGCAGAAGGACACAATTCGAGTGATGGAACCGGACAGTTGAGTTGCTGTTCGCACTACGGCTTCGGTAAATAAAGTAGTTGTGAATTATTTGCTTACGGACGGTGTATTTTAGCCATTCGAAATTAAATTCCGGGTTGGAAGAGCGGCCATACTGTGGTGGAACTTGGTAAGCAATATCACTACGGACATATGCAGTGAGGCCACGGTGGGGAAAGAATAATGACACTAAGTTATATCCAGACAGTTTCAAATCGGAAGGTTCTTCATCTACCTACGTTTCGCTTAGTGCCAAAACAGCGGGTTTATGAAAATGGTCGTGGGCGTACTAACGAATGTTGGTGAAATCAACCCTAAATTCATTCATCACTACTACATAGAAACACAAAAAGATACAATTCTGAGCGGAGATCCAAAGAATAGTTTTCCAAAACAAACTGTCACAGGTGCTATGCCCAAATGACAATCAGCAAAGGTCGGCTATTCGGATAAATATTCACAGTCCGCTATGCATCAAATGTTACACTCTCTCAGTCATCGCAACTGGAAGTATGTGAGTATATAGCACATGCTCCAATTACGATAACGAAGAAGCGCAACAGCGAGGGAGTGAATGGGGGTGAAAAAGATGGAAAAACACCGCCTGATTTAGTTATTTTCTTGCACAACACTTCACCCGGATTTTATTATTAAATTTTATTTTTATTATTATTGTTTTATTTGTTGCGCTGATTGATTGGGCGCGCACGATCAGTTTTTTTTTTTTTTAATAGGCGATTTCATTTCTGCTTCACCTGACTGGATGCAGATCATGCAATACGCGCCACCATAGTTCGATTCATGACGATTCTGTGAATATAACCACTAATCGCTCGGTTAATCCACTAATAAGCAACACTTCGTTTAATCATGGCCAAACTACAGACCTCGTTCCTCAAAACAAAACCACCTACCATTCGTTCAATCCACAATTGAATACCACTTCGCCTTGTCCAGCCCAAATCTCAAAACTCATCTACTTCGTCAAATCTTCCGTCAACAAACATCACAGGCAATAGTTATTAGCCATTCCATCTAAGTTATGCACCGTATAACCCAAACATTACTTCCCTCGGCGCTAGGAAAAGTTTTAGACGTCAACGAAAAATACCAGCAAGTTTGGATTGTGATTGATTCAGGTTCACAGGTATCTTTCGTTACTGAGTCATGCGCTCAAATGCTCGGGATAAAACGAAGAAACGCTTGTATACCAATAAGCGGGATTGAATGTACCAGTGCTGGTAAATCCAGAGGCTTTATCTTGGTGGTTATCACTTTACGCTGTGTATCTCAGTTGATACTTATATTCTATCAAATGTGACAATAAATTTACCAACGACTTCATTCAGGCGCAGATAAAGCTTAGAAAATTTTGCAAGGGCAATGCGTTAATAGTAATGAAGGCTATCCAATAGCAAAAAAAAAAAATAAATTTCCGTTGGGTTTAGACTGGACCGTTACCATTCACTAACGAACCCCGCATTACTTCGTATTATGTTCATTTAGATATCGAATCGAAGAAGTTGATCAAAAATCAATCTTATCGAAGAACACTTTCTTCAAACTCATCGCAGAGATTCGTGCGGAAAATACATTGTCGACTTACCTTTCACATATTAAACGGAGCAGTTTCATCCTAAATGGAGGAAAAGTTTTCGACAAACTAGGATCTATTCTAAAGTTATTCACGGTTTCTCGACGAATACTTAATATATGTCGAAAATTCCTAAGTCGGAAATCTCTAAACGAAATGTGTCCTATCTCCCCCATCATGCTGTTTTGAAATTAGACAGCATATCAACTAAACTTCGTGTCGTGTTTGACGGGTCCTACAAGGACGATTTCGCCGACATCAATTCGTCTTTACAGCAGACATAGTTAAGATGTTTAGCCAACACTGGGTGTCCGAAAAAGATGCAGAATTCCAGCGCATAGTGTGGCGGAAATCAGCAACAGATCTTTTACAACACTTTCGGTTACGCACGGTAACATACGGGAATTCATGCGCTCCATTTTTATCGATTCGGGTTTTGGAGCAATTAGCAAGAGACTATCAAAAGTTTCCAATCGCGTGTGTTGAATGACTTTTACGTAATCGATGTCGTTTCGGGTGGAGACACTTTTGGTGAAGGTATTTTCAAACGAGATCCTTTAATCGAACTTCTCCAAAAGTGCAGTATGCGATTAAGCAAATGGCAAAACAATTGTGACGAACTACGCCAAGACACCGATAGCGTTTCTCTCCAAAATATTTCGCTTGACACGGATGCGGATTCGTTCATAAAAGTGCTCAGTCTGTATTTATTTATTTATTTATTTATCCAGAAGTGCTTACAATGTGTATCTAATGATCTACGAAGCCTAAAGGACTTATCTGCAGAAGATTGTATCTCAACATTTCAAACAGTATTCGACGTGAAGTATTTTAACATATTGTAATATGCAAATGGCAAAACAATTGTGACGAACTACGCCAAGACACCGATAGCGTTTCTCTCCAAAATATTTCGCTTGACACGGATGCGGATTCGTTCATAAAAGTGCTCAGTCTGTATTTATTTATTTATTTATTTATCCAGAAGTGCTTACAATGTGTATCTAATGATCTACGAAGCCTAAAGGACTTATCTGCAGAAGATTGTATCTCAACATTTCAAACAGTATTCGACGTGAAGTATTTTAACATATTGTAATATGCGAGCTACGGCTCGAGTAGATAAAACAATATTCTGTGAAATTATTTCTTTATTTCCTAGTCTATAAAACAATTCTGGTTCACACTATACTATTCTTCACAATTCTTTTCTTACAAGGTCTCTGTCCTCTCAAATCACTTTATCTCCTTTCAATTACTTAATTCACAAATCCAAACTAATTACTTCTTCTTGTTAAATCTCAACTTTCAATTTATCACAAAATTACAACTTCGCCCATTATCACTTTTCTAATCTCTTCACCACAATTTAAAAACTACTGCCTCTTTTTGATCGCCATCTGTCCTTATATAGCAGAAGTTTCTGATAGCCAGAAACTTCTAGCAAATTCTTCGACCACTGGAACAAGAGAAATTCCAAGATGACAATCATTCTTGCAGTTATAATTCCCTCTCATCCGTGATATTATCTGTCTCTTTCGTAGACATGAACTGTGGAAACCGCAGACACGAACCTCGAATGAAAGGACACTTCGAACCAGAATTCTGCCAGAATGAAAAGACACTTTGCATCATACTTTTAGGGAGCGTAGTTATTATTATGCTACAATATTATAAGTATATTCATAACTCAATTTTTTTCAGTTTTAAAAAAGGAAACAAATTTTCAAACTTTTTTACGATTTTTGAAATTTATGATGCTTTTTAGATTAGGAGGAAGTTCGTTAAGAACAGTAGGACGACTGTATTTAGCTGCCGTTTTCCATATTTGTTGTAGCTCATTGGTATTTGTACCATACCTTGTTCTCGCCTTCTTGTATTGTGCTGGTGGTCTAAATATAAAAATATTTTGGCGCTAACAGCCCATTGCGGAGGAGCTGGCCTAGCTTCTCGCAGCCACTCGTGCTGTGCGCTTCACGAATGGTTGGGACCTACAATTTATGCCATTTCCGAAGGGCAATTTTTTTCAATTGAGAGAAGCTTTTTCATGACAATTTTACTCTCGGATGTTTGTCAGACGTTCGTGAGAGGTGGGATCGCGACAGCATTTTTTTTTTCTTGGATTCGAACCTTGAACTTCTCGCTCAGTGATCACGCACTTAACCACTGAGTCACGGCTCCCACTGCTGGTGGTCTATGAGTGTCTTAAAGCGACTGTCGTCATAGTATTCCAGAGCTAAGGTCATCTTGAAAATTTGTTGAACTTCGAGCACCTTGAAACAATTTTGTCTGGATGAGTTGGATGAATTTCTTCTGTTGATTGTTTTGATTGTTTTGATTGTGTTTTGTAGTTTTTGGAGTTTTTTGAAGTGTACGTTTCACGCATTTCTCCAAGCAAGTATCCCATACCTCAGCTTGGATTCCACCAAGGCATAGTACATTTGTTTTTGAATCTGGACCTTTACGTAATTACTTAGATAGATAGATCATCACAAATAGCGTCTTCTTAAGATCATAGCGAAGCTTATGAATGTGTTTGTCCCATTTGAAGTGGCTGCCGAAGAGCGATATAGTTAGCTTTTGCTTAAATTACAATCCCTATGACCCAATAATAAAACGCCAGATCCTATGAGATATAGCACGCCTCTCCGATCGCTTTAGTTTTCTTGACCATTCGGTGGTGCAACTTAAAATTCTCCTCCAGAAATTGTGGGACCGAAATGTTGAGTGGGATGATAAACTCCAATACTCAATTCATGCCAGTGGAAAAAATACAGTGAGGAAATTCCAGCCCTCATAAACATCAACATACCACAACTTACTGAACTTAGAAGTGCGTCGTTTCAATTGCACGCATTTTGTGATGCATCGGTATCTGAGTGTGCAGCCGTGAACTATTCGCGTTACGAGTTGTCCAATGGAGTCTTCGAATCGAATATTTTCGTCACAAAATCTCGCGTATCTCCACTTAAACAACTTAGCATCCCGTGGTTAGTGTTCTGCGGCGCCGTTTTGCTCGCAAGACTACTCTTTGGGGTTCAAAAACCACTTAATGTCACCTTTAACAATGTCTATGCTTGGTCAGACTCATCATGGCTTTCTTCTCCCCCTCGTCGCTGGAATATTTTCGTAGGCAATCGTACTTCGGAAATTCTCAATATAATCCCAAGAAACCAGTGGTTTCATGTCAGATCTGAATGCAATCTATCGGACTGTGCATCTCGCGGCATTTCACCATCGCAACTTCTCACACACACCGTTTTGTGGACCAGTCCACATCGGTTAAAGGAAGGATTCAGAATCACACTCCTCATTAGTAAGATTCCTATTACGAGGAATATTGGAAGAGGAAGGGCAGGTCCTGTATTTTCTGAAGGAGCGACGCTGAAATTTGCATCAATCTGTCTGCATAAAATTTAATTTAGGGACGTCGTGCTGCGTTGCGAAGTTAAACATGGAGTCGCCCGCAAATGTTGTCGGCATAAGTATTGCGCTGTGGTCGCTATCATACTGCAAAATAGTAAGTTAATTACTGTGAAGCGTCCGCGATGCAAAGGTCAAGATAAGAACCTTCGGAAGGAAAACTTTGTGCAACTAGGCTGTATAGTTATAAACCGATTAATATCTGATCTGGTGTTCCTCAATAAAGTGATTTAGAAAGCCGCCTCTTGCTTTCGGCCTTGAGTTCAACCAGGCCGAATGTCTCGCGTTTAGATCTCCTGCTCAGACGAAGTAGTTGTTTAAACTATCTAGTCTTAGGATTTCGAACAATTTTTCGATTTCGGCTTTAAATTGGCAACCGGTACCTGACGCAGGGTACGCCGATATTAATTACAGACTACCATTATCCCTGAGAAACAGCGAGATAATGGCAGTCTCGAGATAACTGAAGTTTCTAATATCACTCCGTTCGACTGTAGTGAAGCGAAGTGATTTCCGGACAAAGATAGCCGTACCGACACCTCGAATCGAGTCGGGTCGATCCGTCTGTATAATCTCATAGTTTTTAAACTGTTTCGTTTATAAGAAGAACATCCGGTTTAAAATCAGTCACGAAACGCAGTAGATCATCGCGCCTACTGATGGTGATTATTGAGCTTACATTCAAAGCAGCTATTTTTAAGGTTGCACAATTAGGTCTAATCATTTTGACGACTAAGATTGTTAAGAAGGGCACCTACCTTCGCCGAGAGATCAGCAAGAGTCCTGGTCAGACTGTTGACTTTTATTTGCAAACTATTGCTTGCAGGACGCATAGTACGTTTGGACCCAACGATATTGGAGCGAACAGTATTGGAGCGCACAAATTTGGTGCCGGCAACATTCGAGCCAACACTGTTACCTTCAAGAACATGGTTGTCGATCATCGCGACTTTTTGCACAACCTTTTGTTGTGCTACCCGTTTCTGTCCCTGAAACCGATTTGCTAGTCTTTTATAGTTTCACAGCCCCGCCAAGAGGCATGGTGACCAGGTTTCTGACAAAGAATACAAAAGCTGCTCCTTGCCTGCATCTTTTTGCACTTGGCACTCACCAGGCCCATGCCTATTTTGGCACTTGACACACCTTCTTACCATCTTGCAATTTTGGAAAAACATGCCCGAATCCCGTGACATTGAAAGTCACCGTTCCTCCTAATTTTTTCGAAGGATACTAAATGTCCCTCTACGCACTTAATTCTTCTCAAGCTCTGTACTTTGCCATCCGGAGATAGCTGTACCGCAATAATTGGTAGGACTCTATTATCACGTCTTAGAGTTTACCGTAGCATACTTGAATGCGCGCACGAAATTCAGGTTCTCAACCTACATTTTATTAAGCTCTTTAAGAACTTCAAGTAAGAATGACTGCAACCTGTCATCCTTTTGTGTGTATGAAAAATATTCAGTGCCTGCTTCATTCAGCAGGTCTTTGACCTTGTTGCAGTCACTCTTGTCTTTTAAACTTATGGATATCTTATTATTATATATATTTTTAGTCTTAAAATTATCTTCACCTATTTCGCACTTCAATAACGTAGAAAGTACCTGTCTTCCTTGAATAATTTAATTTGTGGGGGTGTTTTTCTCGCCCCCACTGTTGGATTAGCTTCTGTCTTCTTTTCGTCGCCTTCACTGTTTGTTATTTTCTTTAGTGCTCCATTATTTTCTCTCTCCGGTTGTTTGCTTTATTTGCTTGGATCCTTGTTTACTCAAGGAGCGCGCTTGTTGTTGTTGGTGCATTATCGTTGTTTTTTTGACTTACTGTTGGTTGTTGATTGTCTTCTTCAACTTCGAGAAGAGCAAATTAATTATTTGTCACAGAGTTATCACTATTTTTTATTGTTTTAGGGTTTTTACTTTTATGAGTTTTTATTTGAAATGGAGCTATTCACTATCACTGGACTGCAAGTCCCTTATAATTTTGTTTAACTCTAAAATGTCCTGCGTATATGTTTTCGCCTGCTCTATGGCCTCGAGGTATTCCTTCCTGCTAATTTCGAATAGATCCATGGTGTCTTCTTCCCTTCAAGGAGATCCCATTTTTTATATTTATTTTCATTATTATTCCCTTTTCTTTATACAATATATATGTTCTTATACAAGGAAATATGTGCTACTCTTTAGTTAATTAAGTATCTTTTATCACTAATATTGTATTATTACATACACAATAATTTTAAATAATTTTTTTTTTCACGGCTTCTTCCTTCTGTGAGTAACAGAAGGAAAGCGTTTTCGGAAAACTTAGTGCACTACCATGTGAAATTTTAACCAATAAAGAAAAAGTTTTTTGAATTAAAATAATTATAATGCATTGCGAGTATTATTTGAATGAACTAAAATGCATCAGGAAGCAAAAGATAATTTGAAACAAGAAAAGCGTAGAAGACGTAATGAGCAAGAAACTTTAATCAGATAAAAATTTAAAATAACTGATTATATACATATTTTTAACAGTTAAAAATAAAAAAAAAATATTCACCAAAAAATCACTCCCATCACAGCCGATTAAAAGTGAACAAATCGGATTGATTTGATCACTTAATTCTATGTCATCGCTTAATTTTATACCGACTTCAAGTAGAAAAAATAAAAGATGAAATTGGAAAAGATAATTCACTAGTAAAATGAATGATAAAAGATGTACAGGCCTTCAGTTCACGGACAAAAAATTACAGCCTCTCAAACATAAAAAACTCGATTTTCCCGGAATTTCCCCTTTAATTTCTTTATAAGTACTGGTTTTGTGAAAAAAATTGACTTCGAAATTTTGATCAATCTATATATTATAATTATAATGGAGAATCTCAAAAAAGTAGGTCTCTGAATTCTGTCTGACTGCAGCTTAAACGGCTGGACGGATTTTCTTCGAACTTCATATCTAGGGTCTGTGGGTTCACGATTCTAGGCGAAGTCGGAATTATCACTCTAACCCCAAAATTAAGGCTACGTCACATATTGTCGATTTTGGAAAAAAACAATTTTCGATTTTCTCGAAAATGGGTCTTAAGATTTTGTTTCAGTCGTGCACTTTATTTTCTTTTAATTGATGCAGGAAATTACATGGAAAATTCTCTACAAATACCCCATAAAAAAATGCTAACGGTAAATAACAGCAGTTAGCCAAAAGTTATTATTCTTCAGCACATATGAAAAAAATGAAGTCTCTAATTTAAAGGAAAGTAGAAACCAATTTACACGGGTTGCCGAAATTTTGTATTTGTATCCTTTTGGAAACCAAGAATTTGAAAATCAAAAATTGAATCCATTTTGTTCTATTAAGTACAATTTATATCCTTTTAAAAACGCAATTGAGAAATAGAACATTTTCCAGGATACCGGAGTAGATTTTCCTTTTTCCCATTCGTATCTTATTGTTTCAACTGAATATATCTATGACATTTAATCCACAGTTGAGTTAAAAAAAAAATAATTTTGTTTTCGTGAAAATGTTCTATACTAGAAGAACTCAAAAAGGTTGGTCGCAAAATTCTGTCTGTCCACCTGTTTGTACATCGAGCTCCGGCCTAAACGGCTGGGCGGATTTTCTTCAGACTTAATATCTGAGGTCTGTGTACTAATGCCCAGATGCGAAATTAAAATTTTCATTCTAGCCTCAAAATTAACGGTACTTTACTTAAGGCCAATTTAAAAAAAACAAAAATGTATCTGGGGTCTTTGTAGTAATGCCTAGAGGCGAAATTCAAATCTAGCCTCAAGATTAACGGTTCTTTACTTAGGACCTCAAGAACTGCTCTAACGATAAAAATTCATGTTTGGGGTAATGTTGACATTTGCTATAAGACTGCGTAATCAACGCGCAAATAACAATTAACTGAAGCTTACTTATTAGCGACATTACGACATTTGGCTATTTCTCGGATATGCCTAAGGCAATTTTATTCAAAACCGACATCCAGGTAAAATTTGACATATGCAAGGAAATGGTATTATCATTTTTGGCATATGGTCAAAAAAGTTTTTGAGTTTGTACTTTATTCTACTTGTAGTCATTCTGTAGTTACATATAGCATTAAATGCGATAGCACCTATCAATCCGATTTGTTCAATTTTACTCGACAATGCAATACAAAAATTAAAATGATGTTACCTAAATAACGCAGAAATAACCGTAAAGAAAATGACACGGTATGATGTATTGCTTCAAACTGAATTTTATGCTAACCATGTCGAAACTTGTTCAAACAAACAAAATTTTTAATTCACTTTAGTTTATTGAATTTCGATCTTTCTCTATATATGAGAGCCACCATTTTTCGGGAAGTCCAAAAAAGAAATTCTAACTAATTTTGAGCTGTTCAATGCCGCAAGAAAAAAATTCCGAGGTCTTTTCAACTCAAAGAAGTGCTTGGATTTAGAATCTTAGCAGTATAATTATATATGTATTAGAAAAACAAAATTTTTATGCCATTATTTCAAACTAATTTCGAACTATTTTGATCACCAAGCTTGTTTCACTGAGACGAGAGTAGCGCCCTCGCAATTTGAAAAAAAAAAAATACTGCTGCTGCTAGGATTTAAAATCTTGGGCTTCAAGTACCAACAAATATTAAAAAGTTATTATTATATAATTTTTAATTTATTTCGAAAACCAAACTTGTTTTCATTGGCAAACTAACGCCCCGCAATATGGAAAAAAAATAAAATGCTACTAGGACTTAAAATCCTTTTCTGCCATAATTTCGAACTGATTTTGAGCACCAAATTCAAATTTACTTCAAAAGGAAAGCCACTGCTAGAATTTAAAATGTTAGCAGCCAAGTGCCAATAAATACTAAAAAATCTATTTCCTTTTAGGCTATAAAACTAAGCTTGTTTCCATCAGAAAAATAAAGTCCCCTCAGTTTGGAAAAAAATAATGTTATTATCTGAAATCTTTTTTCTTTACAATCTGGTAAAAAAAATGGAACTCCATAACTCTAGGATAGCGCCCTGAGACGTGTGTGAATCTGCTTTTGAATAGCTGGATATTGATAGCTTATAATGTTCGCTCCATTGCCAGATGATCGTATAGGAGATGGGCACTGGCTGCTTGCCTAGTAGAATGCCGATTTTGCGATGTAACGATAAGAAGATGCATTGTTTTCCCGGGTTGAACGATTTTTTCGTTTATTCTCTTTGCTCTTGCTGTCAAGTACCAACAACATGGATCATGTGCACTATGGCATTAAAAGGTTTTTATACCATAGTTTCGAAATAATTTGGAACTGATTTTAAACACCAAGTTTATTTCAATCGGACAACTAACGCCCCGCAAATTGAAAAGATTCTATGCCACTGGTAGGATTTAAAGTCGTAAAATTCAATTATGTATAATCAAATATTACAAAAATATATGTATTTATTTCTGTGCCATAATAAATCCTTTATGCGTTTAATAAATAGTCCAGAAAATTAAAATCCAATGGATATTAAACAAAATACAAAACCTGTAGATATGTACAACTATGCATTTATTCAATTTATTTATGATGAAAACCAAGTTACTTTATTTACTTTACTCTGACTTTCACGACGAATTTGAGCAGACGAAAATAAGTCAAACAGTGCCCAACATGACCTGATTTCCAGCTTTTAGCAGAAGATTCCCGCTTTGGGTTAATGTATCCCTCTGTTTCTGACTAAATAAATTTGATTTTTCTGAAGTCATGATATGAGTCAATTGAAAGGCCAGTTATGTATAATGACCAAACGAAATTAGTTTCACCAATATACCTCTGCTCTAACAAGGTCTACAAATCATTTTCTGTAAAAGGGACAGTCGAATCGAATCAGGGCACACCTGAGTTCTTTTGAGTCATAAAAGCGCTACAACAGTAACTTCAGAATTCAAATGAGTCTCTGAATAACACTGGCACCGTGACTAGGTAGTTATGACTTATGGAGCACTGAGCGGGAGACTTAGGTTTGAGTCCTAGAAATACCAAAAAGTTATTTTTTCACCATCCCACCTTTCGTCAACGTCTAACAAGCATCCGAGAGTAAAATTGTCATGGAAATATTTTCAATTATACCCTTCGGAAATGTCATAGGTTCATTCTACTCTTATTAAAATGTTCAGTGGGTCCAGTATAACGGGGATCAAACGGCTTTTTTTTTTATTATTTTTCTTGTATTTTTTTTTTTATGCTTAAAACTTAAACCGAAATTAGAACTATGTAAGCCGGCCAGGCTATAAAGAGCTACACCGACTTTGCCCCTTGTGAGGCTATCCCGAATCAAAAGGAATCGATGAAGGAGTTCCCTCTCCGTCCCCGAGCCACCAGAATTTCTGGTGCTGTCTTACTGCATCTGCCATATCACGGCTTGATACCGCTCTACTAAACCGGAGACGCTCCGTGGTGCTATGTGCGACGTGTCGGTCGCCTGCCCGCAGCATTTCGGGCAACATGGTAGATTAGCGGCACCGCTACCCTATCCTGTATCAGACCTTCTCTATCTAAAAAGAGGAACGCTTCTGGGGGGATGAAGCCGTTAAGGCGCACGCTCTCGTGATACAAATCATTGGGGTAGTATGCCCCAGAGATCGGGTTATTCATCGAGGACATTGCTCTTACAGTGTGCCTTCGAATCATCTTGATCAGGAAATTATCCACTCTGTTTATGTTCGCCCTGTTATACAGGACCTCATTAGAATAGAATTTTATGTACTGGGACTCTGGTGTTCTGTACAACTGAAGACAAGCCCTATGGCAAGCCCTCTCAAACACCCGGATCTTTTCCATCCAGCTTGCTCCCACGTTGAACCATACGGGACATCCGTATACGAGCATGGGCCGAACAAGGGCCATGTAGCAGATTACCTTCACCCTTGCATCTAATTGACTGCTATAAAACAGTCTCTTTGTAAGGGCAAAAGCACCTCTGGCTCTGGCCAGAGCAGCATCTAAATTTTTGTTTAAATATAGATATTGATCTAGCCAGATCCCAAGGTATCTAACCACACTTCGACTCGCTAGTGGCTGCGCGTGCTGTCCCATGATTGAGAACTTTTGCCAATTCTTTCTGGTATTCCTGGAGGCCCCAGATAACGACGTTCTAAACAGAATAGTCTCTCTCTTCTGGAAGATGATCTTCAGCTTCCAGTCGTCGCAGTATATCCTGATCTTATCGAAATCACGCTGCAAAAGTATTGCACTGACCTCGATCTTTGGTCCTAACCTATACGCGATCAAGTCGTCTGCATACGCAATAGCATGGGGAAGAGATCCTACAAGATCACTCGTGTAAATGTTAAAGAGGATCGGCGAATTAACCGCACTTTGTTGTAGACCGTTTTTGATTTCGAACGTCCCAGCAGAAGTCACATTGCCATTTTTCACAATGAACTATCTACTGGTGAGCATATTACAGAGCATGTACGGCAGTGGTTTACTTATAACAAGCCTGCTCAACTTGCAGAAGAGTCCTTCTAGACATACGGTATCGAACGCCTTCTCCAAGTCAACCAGGCAGGCACTGCTGCCTTCCAATGCGCCGGATAATGTGCATTATTCAGCACATTGTTAAACAGGGTAGTGTAAATGTCCACCACTTCTGGAGGGAGATGTCGAAGCACAATGATAGATATTCCATCGATACCTACTGATTTCTTCCTTCTCAATGAGTAGAAGATCTTTTGGAGCTCCACCTTCGATATGAACGGGGGATGTAATCCCTCATCGGCGACGACATTATTTGCCATGTTATTGTCATTGAACTCGGTGAAACCTATGTTCTCTGATCGCCAGTGCTGTATATCATTTCGGATCTTCGATCATGAAAAAGTTGTCATCATCGACAGCGTTCACGGGATCTATGCCTGCTGTTATTAGTATTTGTTCGTTGTTCGTCGTTCGAGGGATCTTAAGACACGGCAGGTCGTTTAGATTATTCTTACGGAAAATTTTATTTATTTGCGGGAACATACTCGGGTTGTTGGATTTTACAGCCCGAATTTTGTTGTTCCAATGCAAATTTACAGAGAGTCTGTAATTTTCTCTAATTAACTGTTGGAGATTTTTATCAACGACTTCAGTGTCCTAACCTCCGAGTTTTGTCTGTCCGTAAACTGTCTATACAAGGTTTTGAGTCTTGACAGAAGTCTACTTTCTTGTTGGTGTAGTGCGTCGATTGCTGCATTGCGGAATATGTCTGCGTTGTCAGTGTGTTGATTACGAGGTATCGTACTGTCCATCGTTCGTTTAATTGTCTCGTCCATTTGTCTTAGGTACCTGTCGATCTCCTCGTTTGACAGGTTCCTATTGGACGGTGGGTGGAGCGAATTCAAGGAGAGTACTCTCATCAAAGCTCTGGAGAAGCGTGTCCAACTCATCCTACTGTAATTGTAGGGGTACGTTTGAACAAACTCCTCCAATTCCGCAACTTCGTTGGTAATTGTAATTTCGGCACTGAGTCCGCAATAGTCACTGTCATACACAAAAGTGTGTAGGCAATTTCTTGTTTGTCGGTTCGTGTTGGTCAGTTGTAATCGTACGTCGAATAGCATAAGATCCAGATAGGAGCCGCATCTAGGATACGACGGGCTATCTCTAGCTATCAAATCAAGTCTATACTCGACATTGTCTTGACCCCACCAATTGAATAGTAGGTTCCCCTAGAATTTGGTATGTTATTTCCCCAATCGCTATGTTTGGTGTTTAAGTCTCCAGCCATGAAGTAATTCTCCTCCGACTCCAGCCTTAGACATCGAAAAAGTGTCTCGAGCTCTGTTAGAAATGAAGTAGTTTGAGTAGAACCAGATGCGTAGACCGCGACCATGTACATCCTCTTTCCACTACGGAGAGCAATGCACACAATACATGCTTCCAGCTCTTGGAATCTCCGCACTTCACCGCTGTACACGGCCTTATATCGCAAGTCTTTGTGGATGAAGATCGCAACACCCCTACCTTGAGTAGAGTTGGGTCGGTCTCTTCTTATAATATTGTATTTATTATGGCTCAGTTGGTGTTTCTGGGATAGCTTTGTTTCGCTAACCAAAAGCACATCAGGGCTTTGATCTTTTAACAACTTAAAAAGTACGGTTCTTCGCTCGATCCTTATCAGTGAATTCACATTCACCGCAAGGATCTTTATTTCTCTGCCATCGTATCCATTACGACTGGAGGTGCGCTAGGCCCGGCAGAAATGCGTAGATCTGATCCACCCGTTTCGCCTGCTCTTCTAACTGACGCTGAAGCTGGTTCATTTGCTCTTGAATAGAGAGCAAAATAGTCAGCAAATCAGGCTGAGCCTCAGGTGCCTTAGGCACTGGGGCCTGTGCGGCTACCTTCGGTTGTTGTTGTACCGTGTTTCTCCGGCCTGATGCCATTTGGGCGTAGGTCCATTGGGGAGTAACGGCTGGTGTTTGACTAGAAACAGGTGGACGCTTGACTTTGACTTTCTGCTGACGAGCCAGGTTTACTTTTTTCACGTACTGGAACTTAGGACAACCCCGATAGTTTGCGGTGTGTCCCGAGTTCCCACATAATGCACACGAGAGTTGGCCTTTATCTGCCGCCCCATCCTTACCCAAGGAACATTCCTCTGCTTTGTGGTTCTTTCCACACTTTACGCATCGAGGCTGCATTTCGCAGTTCGACGCGGCGTGCCCGAACCTTTGGCAGCGAACACATTGTAAAATGTTATCGCTCCTCTTTACTTTTTCCCATTTGATAACCTGGTAGTCTAGGACATTAATACTCCTTAGACCATCCAGTTTGCTGTTGGGAGTTATCTGAACAAGGAAGAACGGTAATTTCCGTTTCTCCCTTTTGGCCCTTGCTGTGGTGAACGGCTTGACTCCTACGAACTCAAGACCGTCGCACTCCTTCTCTTTCAGCATCCTAAGGAGCTCTCCCGGTTCGATAGACGGATCTATCCCCCTCAGTAGCATAGTTTGCAACTTTTCCCCCTTCGGGGTGAAGGAGAAGAACTCCGTCGTCGTTTCCTTTAATAAACCTTTTATTTTTTTGTACTGCTCCACTGTATTACAGTGGATAGTATGCCTATCTTCATTAATACGTTTAATAAAAAAGTTATTGCCTATGGCCGACTTACGTAGCTCAATGGTGTCTTTTAATTCTCTAAATGGTGTCTTTTAATTCACTAAATTCATTTTGAAGGTGTTGATTGGTGGCACCTTCTCCTTTGCACTCTTCTGCTGCTGATGTTGTTGTTGTTGCTGGTCTTTATGTTGATGTTGTTGTTGTTGCTGATTCTGTTTTTGCTGTTTTTGTTGTTGTTGTTGCTGCTGCTGCTTAGCTGGCAACTGTTTTTCTTGTGGCTGCTTTGTTGGCAGCTGTTGATGTTGTTGTTGCTGCTTTGCTGGCAGCTGGTTTTGTTGCTGTCACTTTGCAGGCAGCTGTTGTTGCTGCTGTGTATCAGGCAGCTGTTTTTCTTGCTGTTTTGTTTTCAGTGACTGGCTATCTTCCGCTCTTCTGGCTGTCTGTTTAGCCTTTATGGTCAGCACCCTCTGCTGGAGCTGCCGTATGCTCTCGTTAACTCGGAGGCCGCTTACATGGCGAAGCTATTGCTACCACCTTTGTAGCAATTTTCTCCACCGTCCGAGCCGAATGTGCGTTTGTTTGCTGCTGCTGTTGTTGTTGACGGCGCCCCTACCCTCACTTCTCCCGGCAGTTTTTCAGTCGAAGCTGATAGGGAGGGGCGCTTGCCTTCGTAGGGAGTCAGCCTCTGCTTCCTCCTTCTCTTTACTGTAGTTCCACTTGGCAACTGTTGAATTGCCAAGTGGCTTTCACTGTCGGCCTCATTGGCCTATGTTTTTGCGTCCACTGCTCCCGCTATGGGAAGCAGGGACCGTTCACTCGGTACCTCACTTGTATTGTTTTTTGTGTAAAAAAAAAGGATTTTTATTCCGGTTGGAATTGAACCCGAATGACTCAGGTCACTGGTCGCTAACACTACCTCTGCGCTACCGCGACACTTGATGAAGCACTGTCTATTTTCTTATTTGAAATCACGCGAAAATTTCAAGAGAAGCCGAAACACGTGTGATCTCCACTAAGGTCTGTGAACGACTGAGTGTTGGTGGGTTCATATTGTTACTTTTCACACATTTCATATAACCAACAATTTCATAATTTTCCCACAAGGTACAATAATATTTGGGAAAACAACTACTAATTTGAGCTTGCTTATTTTACACTGTTCAGCATTTAAATTAAGACACCTCAATATCTCCAAATGGTTGCAGATGTGAGGAAAACATTTATAAGAAGCGTTGTAAGAAACTAGAAGAGAAGTATTTTACTAATCTTAACGATCCTTTATTAAGGTCCAATGGAGAGTACGTAGAAAACTAATGATTTTGTGTTCCCCAAAAACTTTAGCGTTTCGGAGAGATCTAAGAAAAATGGTCTGATATTTCTAACTTAATTTCTCGGAAAGAATGTAACTACATATGTATATATTGTAGATTTGAAAAATCGGTGAAGACTACATTGGAAAATCAAGTCACAATTTTTTTTTCTGTATGGAAGATTGAAAGTTATATCAGTACCATAATTTTAAAAGGCTAACATCTTTGGATGGTACAAGGGTTCGCACATTTACAATTTTTCATATGATAGCATCAAGATCATAAAATTCAGAATAGTTTAGTTATCATGTTTTCCTCAAGTGGTCTTCACTTGTGAACAAAATTTTAGGAAATGGAGGGATGATCTACAGTGTTCTTGAATATCTGCCGTTTTCGGAATATGAACGAAATGTTACCGCCATAAGCTTTTCTTCGGTTGAGTTTCCGAAATCTGGTAATCTTAATAGTCTCTGTTCCCTTATAAGTAAAGTGCACGACTGGGTCACACGTACTTGCACCTATGTGCCGCGAATTTGCAAATTACTTAGATTTTAAACTAAGGAAATAGCAATTTAAAATGAAATACTTTTAAAAAAAGCATGCAATTTTTCTTTTACAATTTTTCAAAACAAGAACAGAATACGAGAATAAAAAATAAAAATAAATATAAACGCCTGGGAAAAGAATTTCGTGACGAAATCGAAAGAAGTAAGAAAGCGAGTTTCAGGTCTCTATGGGAGGAGGCAGACAGACTACCGTGGGGCTCGGCGGACAGGGTGGTAATGAGAAAAATCAAGGGTCATAAGGTCACAGGAGAAATGTCCAGAGCTGCTGAAGAAAATTATCACAACACTGTTTATCGCAACATGCACTATGAAAAGAGCAGCTCAATAGTCTACTCGTAATATCAATGATACCTGAAATCACAGTAGATGAAATGCTGAATGCTAGCAAACAAATTGATGAGGACAAGATGGAGTGCCCAATAAAGCCCTTAAAGCAGCAATAAAATGTAGTCCTGAAACCTTCGTCAAAAGAATGCAGCATTGTCTCGAAAATGGTATCATTAATATGGAAGGACTAGTTGCTACTCTTATTACCAAAAGCAGGAAAAAACTTGGCGAACCATCTTAGTACAATGGGAAAGGAACTATAATGCTTAATATTGTTACACTTCTGGAGGGGGTATTGATGGCAACCCCGGGCTGTAGCTAGAAGAGGGAGGAAGGAGCAGTAGTGAGTCAAAGAAGCCAAGAAAACCCACAGGCGAATAAAAGAAAACACTTTTTAGCTAAATTTCACTTGATTTGTTTCTAGTCCCCGAGAGGTTTTTTTTTTTGTTAATTAAAAAAGAATTGTTGTTGTTGTAACTTGTTGTTCGTGCTGTGTCTTTTCCTTGGCTGCCTTCGTTTTTCCGCTAGTCCGCTAATCAGGTACTTTCCCGCAACCCGTTGGTTTTCGGTTTCCGCTAATTCGCGACGAACTTTCGATTTCGACTTCCTTTCTCGAAGACTATTACCAGCAAAAAGCAGCTCTCTCATGCCGAACGCGCTCCTTTTAAATGCTTCGAACTCTCCACCAAAATTTGCCCCGTTGAATCTATCCATCCTCTCTTGTCATCTCACTTGCGCCTGGAAAGATAAAAAAAAAAATTTATGAAAATTTCCAATTACCTTCCAGCCTTTCGGATTTTCCTCCGCCATTTTGGAAATTTTTGTGTCCCAATTTTCCACTTGTCCACCTTTTCCTTGCCATCGTCATACCATTTCTCCGGATTGCCCTTAATTTTCTCTTTCAAACGAGGGATCTCTTATCTCGGAGAACCTGGAGTTGCCTTGTCATGGCTTTTTTTCATTTTGTTGTCACTTTTCTTTGTTTTGTTGCAATTAAAACGCGCTCCTGTACTTTCCCAATAATTCGCAACTATTTGCTCTTTTATCCTTCAGCACATCAATGTAACACAACCCGCATGATATCTGAATGGGAGCGCCGCATCAAAAAGTGCACTGAACGTGCCCTGGATGACATTGCTGACAGGCATCAGAATTCCCTTTTTTTTTTTGTACTACATCGGCTTGGGGTGTTCGTTCTTCGGGTTGTCAAATCCGGGTGTTTTTCCATCTGGGAGGAGTGCGAAGTCCACCCACACTCCAATCTGAGGATAATTGTCCACACGCTACAACTAGCTGTCGGCTCTGTTTAGATACCCTCTGCAACAGGTGAGTGATTAAGAACTTTGTTTACCTTTTTTTTTGTTGCAATTGTTGCCTTTCTCGGTGGTATTTTTCGCGGGTGTATTGGGAAGCCGACATCGTTGCTGTGAATCGAGGGGTCCGCGGTTGTGCCAGCGCAGGTGCAGCCGTGCACAATTGCGCAAGTTATCTCTGTCGAAATCGGGGTTGTTTTCTTCTGTGCGGTGAAACTTTTGCCTAGGTAGATATTGCAGGTGGGTTTTCTTTCAGGCGAATACGCTTAGACGATGTGATGGGTACTATATAAAGAATCGCAGGTGAACCTTGGGGGAGAGAGCAGGTGAGTAGTGAGGTACTTGTTAAATTACCGTTTTAATGAATTTTTCTTCCAATAGGTGACGGCTGATGGACATGACGGAGGCGCTGGAGGTAACGCGCTGGTTCGGCGCTGAGCGTTGATGGTGGTGCTTGCAAGGGCAAAAAAAGATGACTCTGGGGAGGTGGTGTGGCGGTGTTGGTGGAGCAATGGAAGGTGCCTAGAGTCGGAGGTGAGATTAATTACCTGTGTGCAAATTTTATTTTAATCTCATGTCTCCTTAGGATTGCGAAGTGAAGGCGAGAGGAGAATTTCGCTGCAGGTAGCTGCAGATAACCGGACGGGTTATATTCGACAACGGTGGACGGAGAAGATAGCAGCGGTTTGTTAGCAATGCTAACTGATGATGTGAGTTTTTTTTTTTTTTCTTCTTCTCTTGTAGTTTTTAGTAGTAGTACTAGTAGTGGTGGTGGTTCGACTCGGTCGTTTCCCACTTTTGTATCAATGTTCAGCAGATTCTCCCGACCATTCATTGAAGAACGCGTTCAATACAATAAGTTGGAGTTATATATGTATGCGTTGATAAATATGAATACCCCAGGATATATCCTGTAAATAGTTGATAACTAATTCCACCAAAGGGTGGTAGTATACGAAACCGAGATACAGTTAAAGGTATACTCCATAACCGCTGGCGTTCCACAGGGCTTTGGACCGCTTCTATGGAATATAATGCACGACGTTATACTGAGATTTCTAATGCCTGAATTAACATAAATAACAAGTTTCGCCGATGACATAGCGATAGTGGTTTAGGCAAAACACTTAGATGAGCTAGAGTTGAATGCAAATGAAACCATCTATATATCAAACAATACTTTTCTGTGTCCTTCATTTAGCTTAGTTTGCCATTGATTTCTTCTTTGAGTTTTTGAAACTTTTGCATCTATTTTATTATTTGTTTGAGAAAATTTTTCTTTCATCTCTTGGGGCATGTTTTTTAGTTTTCCTAGCACCGCTTCTCTTGCTTTGCTTTATTTAGTTGGGGTTTAATAAGCTAATAGTTTAATTGAAATATAGGGTAGGGGATGGTATTTAATGAAGATATAAAAGTATGCAATGATTATAACTAAGTATTTTCAAAGATGTGTTAAAGAAACTTGTTTCCCAAGTGGGGACTAAGAAAATGTGTGGTTTGTATCGTGGATTTTGTATATTTGTCGCTTTAATGAAAAAGTGGTCGGCCTTGTCATTTATTCGTGGTGAGTTTTATAAGATTTGTGTTTCTTTTCTCCTGTTGCCAAATTTGGTATGGAAATTTATCAAGTAATTATCTTCAGATATTCTGCAATTTGAAATTTTTTTTTAAAAAAAGCCTTCAATGTCCACAGATTTTGGGTGTGGATGTGTCCGTTTAAATCCAAATATAGCAATTCCAGTTTGATTATACTATCATATTTGGGATAATTATTGGAGCACTTTCCAATATGTTCTGACACTTCGACCGGCGTTTCCAACCCAATTATTTATTAGAGTATATTTATTCATTGTAACGATAGCTTAGTTACCATAGAATTTATTTATTAGTTTTGTACAACATTCTAATATTATTTAGGTATATATGCGGATGTATAAGTGAATGTAATATATTAGAAAGGTATGGCGACGAGGATGCATTCGAACGCACCCCTATAATTTGTAGATAGCACACGGATACATCCACCTAGGCCACGATATAAAAGCTGTGATATCCCATTAAATTACGCTATACCACTACTACATAAAGCGCCTGTCAGCGAAAGTATAAGTGCCCAGCTAACCTAAACGGTTGAAACCAAAAACTCTCAGGGCGTAGGGCCTTCCCACACGTCGATGCCAACACAAAAAAAAAGAGCAAAGTGCTGGAAGAATTCGAGAGCAGCACCAAACGAAACAAAAAAAAAACAGATTTACCGTTATCCTCTGGAGCTTCTGGGAATCCAATGTCGTCCATGTAGGAACGCAGACAGCAAACCCGGTGCTTAGGGAACGATGGCGAAAGGATCTCCACAGAACACAAAACACGACGGCAATATTTTCGCGTGACCGTTACCTAGGAGGACGCACTGGTTCTTGCATTGTGGACATCCCCAATATGGTTCGATAGTTTCTTTTTTATTTATTTTCTAACCGCGGCACGAGTTGGGCGGTTATGTATACCGACTCAATTCCGCAATGTACGAATTGCATTCAAAGACAAGTATTTCGTAGGTCATATTATTTATGTTATATAAGTTAAATTTTGCATTAGATTATGTCAAGATTAGGGTATCCATGTATATTATACAGGGTAATTTGCCAACAGTTTAGCGTTCAGAATAAATAAAAAAAGCCGGACTTATTGTGATAGGACAATAATGAGACGTAGGACATTAGCAAAGAAAATATTTCCATTTCAATGTTCCGAAAAGTTAATATACTATACACAGCTGACAAAGACAACAAATGAGAAAGATAAAGGAGAATAGGGCTAACAAAGTGAAATCGATGGCAAACGAAGGAAAAGGAAGGAGATAAGAGTAGGATAATGGAAGACAAAAGTCACAGATAGAGAACAATGGGTAAGGGCATCGGCTCCCATATAACTTCAGTACAAAAGTTCATTTTGGAATAGCTGGTCTGTGCCCTTGATAACAGAGTACGAATTCTTTGGTGATATATTTGTATACATGCAGTGAGGTGTCAGACACGCCTTGGGGAAGTTTTGTAGTTTTTTAAAAGAGAATTAGATAAACCTGAAGGCGTATCGTGGAGAAGGCCATCGTGGCGCAGGTGTATAAAAAAATCGCATAGGCATTGAGTTCGAACTAGAATACAGCTCAGGCCTCTGCTCCAATTTTGCCGCTGCCCATCCCCTTCCAGGACCGTTTTGGAGCGTACGGGTGCAATTGGTCAAAGTTCAGTACAAGAGGTACTTAGCGACTGCGGTGGTCCGCAAAGAATTACGCCACGACAAAGACATCCACACATACGTGGAGGAATTTATGAGAATACGTTCAACAAACTTGGAAGGCGCTCCGCGGGACACACTGACTTTAATTTCGTTTTTAAATAGATTCAGTGATAAGTTTAATCACTGAATAGTTTAGTGAGTAATTTTTTTGAAATCTTGTTTAGTTTTTTTTTTTTAACAAACTCAAGATTAATACCTAAGGTTAGGATTATTTTAATTCTGAGTTCTGTTACTGGTATTGTGAGTTTCATGGTGCGGCTAAATTCACTAAGAGGAGGCAAAAAGAAGAATCCACATCCTTTCTTTTGCTGCCTGCAGAACAACGGGGGACCTGAGAAAAAAAAAATTGAGTACCTTTCCTTTTTTTAATTAAAAAAAAAATAATATAAAATATATCAAAAGCAGAATATGTAGTAGTTCTTCATTATAGAGGTAGGAGGTCACTTTTTATAATAAATCGAAGTAGGATGACAGGCCTATAATGAACATATATATCAGTGGTTATGATACCTTCTATGTGTGAGTATATTTCGATTTTGGTGTGTAACAACGTGACTTGAATACCAACGTATATCCTTTACTACAGACCTAGGTCGTGGTTGAAAAACACATTAAAGGGCTATCTCTGCCAACTTTGGCCACAGTGATAGCGATTGGTTGTGTCGCAACACACGAAGGGTGGGCTGGACAGCTTTTGTCACTTCCATCCGACATACCTCGGGCATTTGGTGAACACGTTTGGCGAGGAGAGACAATAGGAAGAGTGAGAGTGTGAAAGGGGTTACTATAGGCTAGGTTAAAGTAGCAAAGTTTATTCTAGCGATTAGCTTAGGTTAGGTTAGGTTTAGTTTAGGCTAATTAGGGTAAGTTTCGCGTCTTCCTTCCTACCTTTCTCCTTCCCACGGGCATAAGTCGTTCAATTTTTCCGTTTCTTTCTTTTTGCTTTTCTTCAACTAACTTTTAGAGTTCACTCTTGCTGGGCTCCGCACGAATGGTTGGGACCTGCAGTTTTATACCGTTTCCGAAGAACAATTTTTCGATTGATAAAAGCTATTCATTACAATTTTACTCTCGGATGTTTTTCAGACGTTTGCGAGTAGTTTTACCATGAGAAAACTTTTTTTGTGTTTTCTGTAATTCGAACCTTGAATCCTGTTCGAACATGGCATTTACTCGTATATATTATTGTTTAAAATATCACCATTATTTTATTATACATTGAGTTGTCATATGTTTAAATTTAAAATACAACGTAAGTAGAATATTTCAACAACGTCATGTAATTCTCTAGAAAGTTCAACAATAAGGTCCGCCATTTTTTTTAAGTCTCCAAAACCATTACATATTACAAAACCAAGCTGATATTAATCTTGATTAGAAATAAAGCTGACTCTTGTTATCGTACAGTCAACGCGCATAGTCCTTTTTTTCTTATCGTCACCACTTCGCACTCTCGCTCGCATTCCAAATGCAGGTACTTTTGTATAGCTCCAATCGTGCAATCAGGTTAAGGAAAAAGCTCCTACCATTGAAATCCCCTGCCCAGTGATCGTGCACTTAACCACAGAGCGAAAACGCCGAATTTATGATTTCGAGGAAAATACATTTTTTCTAATATTTATAGGTTCTTGACTCGTTTCGTTTTCGTTTTTAATGCATTTTTATTTTAGAATTCATGAACACTTAACAGCTAGACACAAAAAATGCTTAAAACTAGCTTAACTAACTTAACTATGTTATATACTAACTTAATGGCCCTATGCGGGCGCTCTAAGCTAAGCCTAATGCTTAAAATATGTCTTTCGACGTAACATAACTTAAACTATTTATTAAATCTATACTTACAAATATTGGGAAACTAAGAAATCATTTTTAAGCAAAAACTTAGTATATGAACTGAATTTTTTTACTATATATAAAACTTACAATCTACCTAAAAGCTACTTATTCTAAGGTACGTGATTAAACACGCGAATTTTTTTTTTGATATACATATATATATACATATATATAGATATATTGTATATCTTCGTAATACATATAGTATACATACATATATACACATGTATAAGTTTTTTTTTTTTTTTTTTTAATGCTTAAAACTTAAACCGATCTTAGAACTATGTAAGCCGGCCAGGCTATAAAAAGCTACACCGACTTTGCCCCTTGTGAGGCTACCCCGAATCAAAAGGAAACGACGAGGGAGTTCCCTCTCCGTCCCCGAGCCACCAGAATTTCTCGTGCTGTCTTACTGCATCTGCCATATCACGGCTTGATACCGCTCTACTAAACCGGAGACGCTTTTTTATTATTTTTTATTTTTAGTGCATTTTTATTAATTCATTTATTAACTTACATGCTAGACAAAACGCTTAAAACTAGCTTAACTAACTTAACTATTCTTATTCTAACTTACTGGCTCTATGCGGGCGCTCTAAGTTAAACCTAATACTTAAAACTATGTCTTTCGACGTAAAGAACTTGAAAATTTTCTATTTAATAAAATTTTTTAATTTTAATTGTTACTAAGAAAATTACACAAAAAAAACTTAGTACATGAACTTTTTTTTTTTTTTTACTTGATCTTATATATAAAACTTAACTTAACTAAAATCTACCTTAAAATAAATCTTAAAATATCTTATTCTACCTTAATTTATCTTACTTTAGCTTACGTAATTATATACGTACTTTTTTTTTGTTTTTTAATTTTTTTTTTTTTTTTATTTTTTTTTTTTTTTTTATCAAGTGCTGTTTTAATTTTTTTTTTTTTTTTTTTTTCTATCCAAGTGCTGATTGGTTTTTTTTTTTTTTTTTTTTTTTTTTTTTTTTTTTTTTTTTAAACTTATATACAATATACCTTAACTACCTAAACCTTAAACTATGTAAGCCGGCCATGGACAACAAACAGCCAACCTCAAACATGCAACAGGCTACCCTGGATCAGGAGGAAACGACGAAGGAGTTTCCTCTCTTTCGGCTAGCCACCAGAAACGACCGTACTGACGTTGTACGTCCTCAACATCGCGACCCTATACCGCCCTACTAAACCGGAGACGCTCCACACTGCCGTGTGCAACGTCTCTGTCGTAGTTGAGTCGCCTATCCACAACTGTGTGAGCAACGTGGAAGATTAGCGGCACCGCCAATCTGTCCTGGATCAGACCTTCCTTATCAAAATGGAGGAACGCCTCTGGGGGAACAAAGCCGTTAAGGCGCACTCTCTCGTGATACTCGTAATTGGGGTAATAAGCCCCGGAGATCAGGTTGTTCGTCGAGCTCATTGCTCTTGCAATGTGCCTTCGAATCAGCTTGATAACGAAATTATCCACTCTTATTAGGTTAGCCCTGTTGTATAGGACCTCATTGGGATAGAATTTTATGTACTGGGACTCTGGTGTTCTGTACAAATGAAGGCAAGCCCGAAGGCAAGCCCTCTAAAACACCCGAATCTTTTCCAACAAGCTTGCTCCCACGTTGAACCACACGGGGCATCCATATACGAGCATGGGCCTAATGAGGGCCATGTAGCAGATTACCTTTACCCTTGCATCGAGTTGCTTGCTATAAAAAAGTCTCTTTGTAAGGGCAAAAGCACCTTTGGCTCTGGCCAGAGCAGCATCTATATGTTTGTTAAAATATAGATATTGGTCTAACCAGAGCCCCAGGTATCTGACTACACTTCTACTCTCAAGTGGCTGTCCGTGCGGTCCCACGATTGAGAACTTTCGCCAATTCTTTCTGGTATCCCTAGAGGCCCCAGACAACGGCGTCCTAAAAAGAATGATTTCCGATTTCTGGAAGTTGATCTTCAACTTCCAGTCATCGCAATATCGCTGAATCTTATCGAAGTCACGTTGCAAGAGAATTGCAATGACCTCGATTTTTGGTCCTGATCTGTACGCGATCAAGTCGTCTGCATACGCTATGGCATGGTGTAGTGATCCTATCAGATCGCTCGTGTAAATGTTGAAAAGGATCGGTGAATTAACCGCACCTTGTTGCAGACCATTTTTAATTAGAAATGTTCCAGTAGAAGTCACATTGCCATTTTTGACGATGAACTGCCTACTGGTGAGCATGTTATAAAGTATGTACAGCAGTGGTTTGCTTATGCCCAGCCTGCTCAGCTTGTAGAAGAGTCCCTCTAACCATACGGTATCGAAGGCCTTCTCCAAGTCAATCAGGCAGGCACCCGTGCATTGGTTCTTGCTTTTGTTCCATTGGATATCCGATACCAGTTTAGACGCGGCATGTATTGTATCATGCCCCGCCTTAAAACCGAATTGGTTATCCGGAATTATATTACTGTTCTCAGTCCACTTAAGCAGGGCTCTATTGATCACTTTCTCGAATACCTTCCTGATGTTCGGAAGGAGACTTATCGACCTGAGATTTGCCGGATTGGAAGTGTCCTTACCCCGTTTGGGGATGGGTTGTATCACTGCTGTTTTCCAATGCGCTGGGTAATGTGCATTATTCAGCGCATTGTTAAACAGAGTGGTGTAAATGTCCACCGCTTCTAGAGGGAGATGTCGGAGCACAATGTTCGACACTCCATCGATTCCCGCAGATTTCTTCCTCCTCAATGAGTCCAAGATCGCTTGGAGCTCCACCTTCGATATGTACGGGGGATGTACCCTTTCATCGGCGATGACATTATTTGCCATGTTATCGTCATTGAACTCGGTAAAACCTATGTTCTCGGATCGCCAGTGCTCTATATCATTTCGAAGGTAGAAGTTGTGCACAAGGACGCGATTTTCCAGGTCGTGGTTCGGGGAAATGGTATCATTCACCTTGTACACTTCCTGGAAAGTCGCTCCTATAGCCTCTACCTTCTCCTGCGGATCTTCGATCACAAAGAAGTTGTCACCCTCTACTGCGTTATCTGGATCTATACCTGCTGTTATAAGTATTCGTCCATTGTTCATCGTTCGGGGGATCTTAAGACACGGAAGGTCGTTTTGATTATTCCTCCGAAATATTTTATTTATTTGCGGGAACATACTCGGGTTGTTGGATTTTACAGCCCGAATTTTATTGTTCCAATGCAAATTTGCCGAAAGTCTGTAATTTTCTCTAATTAACTTCTGGAGGTTTTTAATCAACGACTTCAGTGTCCTAACCTCCGAGTTTTGTCTGTCAGTAAACTGTCTGTACAAGGTTTTTAGTCTCGACAGCAGTCTACTTTTGTGTTGGTGTAGTGCGTCAATTGTTGCATTGCGGAATATGTCTGCGTTGTCAGTATGTTGATACCGAGGTATCGTATTGTCCATAGTTCGTTTAATTGTCTCGTCCATTTGTTTTAGGTACCAGTCAATCTCCTCGTTTGACAGATTGCTATTGGACGGTGGGTAGAGCGAATTCGAGGAGAGTGCTCTTGTCAAGGTTCTTGAGAAGCGAGACCAACGCATCCTACTGTAATTGTAGGGGTACGTTTGAACAAACTCGTCCAATTCCGCAATTTCGTTGGAAATTGTAATTTCGGCACTGAGTCCGCAATGGTCACTGTCATACACAAAAGTGTGTAGGCAGTTTCTCGTTTGTCGGTTCGTGTTGGTCAGCTGTAACCGTACATCGAACAGCATAAGATCCATATAGGAGCCGCTTCTAGGATACGACGGGCTATCTGTAGCTATCAAATCAAGTCTATACTCGACATTGTGTTGACCCCACCAATTGAATAGTAGGTTCCCCTAGAATTTGGTATGTTATTTCCCCAATCGCTGTGTTTGGCGTTTAAATCTCCGGCAATGAGGAAATAATTCTCCTCCGACTCCAGCCTTAGACATCGAAGAAGTGTCTCGAGCTCTGTAATAAATGACGTAGTTTGAGTAGAACCAGATGCCTAGACCGCGACCATGTACATCCTCTTTCCACTACGGAGAGCAATGCACACGATACATGCTTCCAGCTCCTGGAATCTCCGCACTTCACCGCTGTACACGGCCTTATGTCGCAAGTCTTTGTGAATGAAGATCGCAACACCTCCTCCTTGAGTAGAGTCGGGTCGGTCTCTTCTTATAATATTGTATTTATTATGGCTCAGTTTGTGTTTCTGGGATAGCTTAGTTTCGCTAACCAAAAGCACATCAGGGCTTTGATCTTCTAACAACTTAAAAAGTACGGTTCTTCGCTCGATCCTTATCAGTGAATTCACATTCACCGCAAGGATCTTTAAGGGTTTCTCCGCCATCGTATCCATTACGACTGGAGGTGCGCTAGGCCCGGCAGAAATGCGTAGATCTGGTCCACCCGTTTCGTCTGCTCTTGTAACTGCCGCTGAAGCTGGTTCATTTGCCCTTGAATAGAGAGCAAAATAGTCAGCAAATCACGCTGAGCCTCAGGTGCTTTAGGCACTGGGGCCTGTGCGGCAACCTTCGGTTGTTGTTGTACCGTGTTTCTCCGGCCTGACGCCATTTGGGCGTAGGTCCATTGGGGAGTAACGGCTGGTGTTTGACTAGAAACAAGTGGACGCTTGACTTCGACTTTCTGCTGACGAGCCAGGTTTACTTTTTTCATGTACTGGAACTTAGGACAACCCCGATAGTTTGCGGTGTGTCCCGAGTAACCACATAGTGCACACGAGAGTTGGCCTTTATCTGCCGCCCCATCCTTACCCAGGGAACATTCCTCTGCTTTGTGGTTCTTTCCACACTTTACGCATCGAGGCTGCATTTCGCAGTTCGACGCGGCGTGCCCGAACCTTTGGCAGCGAACACATTGTAAAATGTTATCGCTCCTCTTTACTTTTTCCCATTTAACAACTTGGTAGTCTAGGACATTAATACTCCTTAGACTATCCAATTTGCTGTTGGGAGTTATCTGAACAAGGACGAACGGTAATTTCCGCTTCTCCCTTTTGGCCTTTGCTGTGGTGAACGGCTTGACTCCTACGAACTCAAGACCATCGCACTCCTTCTCTTTCAGCATCCTAAGGAGCTCTCCCGGTTCGATAGACGGATCTATCCCCCTCAGTAGCATAGTTTGCAACTTTTCCCCCTTCGGGGTGAAGGAGAAGAACTCCGTCGTCGTTTCCTTTAATAAACCTTTTATTTTTTTGTACTGGTCCACTGTATTACAGTGGATAGTATGCCTATCTTCATTAATACGTTTAATAAAAAAGTTATTGCCTATGGCCGACTTACATAGCTCAATGGTGTCTTTTAATTCCATCTTGAAGGTGTTGATTGGTGGCACCTTCTCCTTTGCACTCTTCTGCTGCTGATGTTGTTGTGGTTGCTGGTCTTTCTGTTGATGTTGTTGTTGCTGCTGATTCAGTTTTTGCTGTTTTTGTTGTTGTTGTTGCCGCTGCTGCTTAGCTGGCAACTGTTTTTGTTGTGGCTGCTTTGTTGGCAGTTGTTGATGTTGTTGTTGCTGCTTTGCTGGCAGCTGGTTTTGTTGCTGTTGCTTTGCAGGCAGTTGTTGTTGCTGCTGCTTTTCAGGAAGCTGTTTTTGTTGTTGTTGTTTTTTCTGTGACTGGCTATCTTCTACTCTTCTGGCTGTCTGTTTAGCCTTTATGGTTAGTACCCTCTGCTGGAGCTGCTGTATGCTTTCGTTTATGGCCTCCATCTCTTCGTTCTCATCCTCCGACTCGGAGGCCGCTAACATGGCGAAGCTATTGCTACCACCTTTGTAGCAATTTTTTCCACCATCCGAGCCGAATGTACATTTGTCTGCTACTGCTGCTGCTGTTGTTGTTGACGGCGCCCCCACCCTCACTTCTCCCGGCAGTTTTTCAGTCGAAGCTGAAAGGGAGGGGCGCTTGCCTTCGTAGGGAGTCAGCCTTTGCTTCCTCCTCCTCTTTACTGTAGTGCCACTTTCTACAGCTGCCAAGTGGCTTTCACTGTCGGCCTCATCGGCCGATGTTTTTACGTCCACTACTCCCGCTATGGGAAGCAGGGACCGTCCGCTTTTTTTCATTAGGTACCTCACTTGTTATTGTTTTTTATGTCAAAAAAAAAAAAACCAAATTTATTCCGGTGGGAATTGAACCCGAACGACTTAGGTCACTAGTCGCTAACACTACCACTGCGCTACCGCGACACTCGATGAACCACTGTCAATTTTTGTACTTGAAATCGCGCGACAATTACAAGAGAAGCCGAAACACGTGTGATCTCCACAAAGGTCTGTGAACGACTGATAGGTTCTTGACTAATAAGATTTTAAATCCTAGCAAAGCCACATTCTTTTTTACTTAAATTGAGTTCAAAAAGAAAGTCGTCAATGGTGTTATTCAACAGCTCGAAATTAGCTTGTTCCCGTGTAATTTCTTCTTTCATTTTCTTAATTCGCGATGCAAAGATTTTTTAGCTTGGATATTAAACTTCCTTTGGTGTGTGGTTACAAATCCCTTCTATTAGTTGCACTAACACATATGATATCGAACAAAATTTATTCGGGTCTCTAACCAGTGTTGGTAAGCTCACATTGTTTTTGGTTATATGAAATATGTGAAAAAACATTTCATAAAACCAAAAATCCCATAATTTTCCCACAAGTTAATCTTTGGAAAAACAGCTACTAATTTGAACCTGCTTTTAAACGCACGGTTTCGCATTTAAATTAAGACACCTCAACATCTCCAAACGGTTGTGGATATGAGCAAAATATTTATGAGAAACGTTGTAAGAAACTAGGGGAGAAGTATTTTGCTTACCTTAATGATCGTTTATTAAAGACCAATAGAGATTACATGGCAAAACTTTGTCGTTTCTAAGAGATCCAAAAAAGAAGGTCTGATATTTCCAACCTCATTTCTCTCAAACTAAAACATGTACCTCTACTGGAGGATCGATAGTCATTATGCTGAAACAAGGTAACCCACCAACAGAAGTTACTTCCTACTAACCAAATCAATACTTCCAATAACGTAAACAATTTTTGAAAAACTGCTCCTCAAAAGACTTTATAAAATTATTGTAGAAAGAAGACTTATTCCGAACCATCAGTTTAGATTTAGGAATAAGTATTCGACGATAGACCAAATACATCATATTACCGATGTGATATAATGGTAAATAACCTCAGAACAACCCTGTATTTCTTATACCGGAGAGTTACGAGTATACTTGCAGTAGACAAATACATGATAAAAGCTACAGTTAACTTGCAGAATGCATTCAGTAAAGTAAAAGGTTGGGCGCAACAATGTCGTATTAAACTCAGTGAGATCAAGTAAACCCACGTTATCTTTACAAACAAGAGAATAAGCACTCTCCCTGTTCTTATCAACAATCCTTATGCTGACGCAGCGAAGTACCTAGAAAAGACATTAGATGCCATACTAAAGTGAAAAGTATACGTTAAAAAGAAAGGCGAAGAATTAAATATTAAATATAGAAAGCTTTATTGACTATTAGCACAGATACGAGTAATAAACTACCCAGATATCGCAAGCCCATACAAATTAAGCATATTTTTGTCGTGGCAGACAAAGAGCTTTCAGAATAAGTACAACAAATAAAGCTTTTTCTTTATCCTCACTCCGTTCGCTCGTGTGGAAGAAGTTATTTTTCTCATCGTGTGTTGTGACATGCAAATGATCGAGGTTAGGTCGTAAAGGGGTATGCGGGAAGGGGCATGAAGATGCATGACGGTGTGATTTTCATAACACCGCAGCAAAAGAATAAATTTTCATGAATGGAAGTTTTGCAAACGCGTATGCGTTATATATGAAAAGGTGTAACTGAAGGGTGGGAAAAGTCAATCATTTCGTTGCACTTTGTGATGAAAAGTAGACGAAAGTTACAAAATACAAAAGAGGGTGATTTGTGCATCCAGACATTCAACTCGATCTTCTGTAATAAAACAAGTGTCCAGGTGTTGGCCCTTTAGAGGCATTTCATACATATATATTATATTCATATATTAATTAACACAAATATTATATTTTATCTATTTATGTACATACATATGTATGTAGAAATATTTTAGGTTATCTTTACTTTATTATTTCAATAACGGTTTGAGAGATTTTGCTCGAATATCAATAATTAAGATTTTCAGGTTAATTACTAACATACATATATATTACATACATATACTAAAAAATTAAAAGGCATAAGAAAATTGTCTCCAAGGAAAAATTGCCTGTATATTTATTATCTGTGCTATTAGGATACAATTCGGAGTTATCCATTCGAAACAAAATTATGCTATACCAGCAAATACTTAAACCCATGTGGGTTTCGAATTATGGAGATGTAAAAAAAAAACAAATGACAAAATAATACAAATATTTCAAAGCGAAGTCTTTCGAGGAATAGTTAATTCAATAATTATTCATACAAATCAATCTCTTAAATTTTCCTAGTTTTATTTCTATGTATTTACCACAATTAATAAATAGAAGTGTTGCCATTTGATTTAAATATATAATAATACTAAATAGAGAAATTAAAAAAAAAAAAAAAAATCATTTTCACTATTGGAGAAACGCCTTCAATTATTTGGGATTTGCAAATGGTGAGTCTAACATTTATTTACGTAAGGAATTCAAGATCTCGCATTCCATGAGATAGACCATTTGGACTAATAGTGAAAAAATAAAGCAATGCTTTGAGTCTAACTTGATGAAACTTAAGAAAGACATGCGAATTCAGACATCGAGATTTCGGAAACTCACTTTTTAAATAGCAACGAAAAAAAGCAGCAGTTCGTTTAGCAGACATTTAGGACATTGAAATTTGGTATATAAGCAGTAGTACAAGTGTAAACATTTTTAAAACCAATTTAACAGACATGCTCACTTTAAAAAAAAAATTTGTTTTTCTCAATATTTTTGCTAGAAACTGAAAAATATTGTTTTGGGGTGTTATCATATTGTAATATGCTGGCTACGGCTCGAGTAGATAAAACAATATTCTGTGAAATTTATTTCTTTATTTTCTAGTCTATAGAACAATTCAAGTTCACACTATACTATTCTTCGCAAATTCTTTTCTTACAAGGTCTCTTTATTCTCAAATCACTTTATCTCCTTTCAATTACTTAATTCACAAATCCAAACTAATTACTTCTTCTTGTTAACTCTCAACTTCCATTTTATCACAAAATTACAACTTCGCCCATTATCACTTTTCCAATCTCTTCGCCACGGTTCTACACCAACTGCCCCCTTTCGATCGCCATCTGTCCTTCCATTGCAGAAGTTTCTGATAGCCAGAAACTTCTAGCAAATTCTTCGACCACTGGAATAAGAAAAATTCTGATGTAATAATTCCAAGATGACAATCATTTCTTGCAGTTATAATTCTTTCTTCTCCGTGATATTATCCGTCTCTTTCGTAGACATGAACTGTGGAGACTAACCGCAGACACGAACCTCGAATGTAAGGACACTTCGGACCAAAATTCTGCCAGAATGAAAAGACACTTCGGAATTTGTTGCATTATACTTTTAGGGAGCGTAGTTATTATTATGTTACAATATTGTAACATAATGTAGCATAATAACTACGCTCCAAAAGTATGCAATACATTCCGAAGTGTCTTTTCATTCGAGGTTCGTGTACGGATTATGTCTAAGAAGACGTCGCAGAATGAAGAGAGAATTATAACCGCAAGAGATTATTGGCTGCAGCTGTCATCTTGGAATTATTACATCAGAATTTTTTTGTTCGAAGAATTTGCTAGGAGTTTCTGGCTATCAGAAATGCGTCTATATAAGGGCAGATGGCGATCGAGGCAAGGCAGTTGGTTTTCGAACCGCACGAAGAGATTGGAAAAGTGATAATCGGCGAAGTTGTAATTTTGTGATAAATTGAAAGTTAAGAGTTAACAAGAAGAAGTAATTAGTTTGGATTTGTGAATAAAGTAATTGGAATGAGATAAAGTGATTAAAGAAGAAAGAGACCTTGTAAGGAAAGAATTTGCGAAGAGTAGTATAGTGTGAACTTGAATTGTTGTATAGACTGGAAAATAAAGAAATAATCTCAGAGAATAACGTTTTATCTAAACGAGCCGTAGCTCGCATATTACATTGGTGTCAGAAGTGGTATAAAACTTATTCTGTGAAGAACTATTTCCGTGGTGTGAAATTGCACAATAAAAAAAAAAAAAAAAAATCGGTTTCTGTATTGAGTTAATTAGTTGCGCAAAATGGGTCGCAAATTAGGAAAACTAACTATAATTCAACTAAAGGCAGAACTCAGTAAGCGGAATCTCGACACAACTGGGGGAGAAGATGCCTTACTGATTCGTCTGGAAGAAGCAATAAAGCAGGAAGGTGGAAATCCACATGACGTAGAGCTTGACGTGGAAGAGGAACCAGCAAGTACAGTCTCCGACCCGGGTATAACAAGTTTGCTCCTGCAACTTAAGTCAGTCATGGACGAACAAAGGAAAGCAATAGAAGACCAAAAGAAGTCTCTGGAACTTAAGCTCGATGACCAAAAGAATTCTATAGAACTTAAACTGGACGAACAAAAGAAAGCAATGGACGAACAAAAGAAAGCAATGGACGAACAAAACAATTCCCTAAAACTTAAGCTGGACGAACAAAAGAAAGCAATGGACGAACAAAAGAATTCTCTAGAACTTAAGATGGACGAACAAAAGAAAGCAATGGACGAACAAAAGAATTCTCTAGATGCTCTGGAAAGTAAACTTGATGAGCAAAACAAGAACTTCGAATCCAAATTCGAAGTGATCGAAGAGAAAATCGAGAAGGTCGAGACGCAACTCGAAAAAGTCGAAACTAGATTCGATGAAAACTTTGAGAAACATGAAACTCAGTTCGGAAAGTTAGAGACTCAGTTTGAAAAAGTGGATAGGCAATTCGAGAGAGTGGGAAAGCAAGTGGAAAATCTTGCTAAGGAACTCAGCAACGTGAAGAGACAGAAAGCACGGGAATATTCCACTGACGGTCTGAGAAGAAAGAAGATGCAGCCTCCTATCTTCGATGGTCAATCATCATGGCCAATTTATAAGAGGCAATTCGAAGCGGCCGCAATGACCAATAGCTGGGATGATGAAGAGAAGTCTATTGCACTCACGCTTGCACTGAGGGGTCCAGCTGCGGAGCTTTTGCAGACCATCCCGGAAGATAAACAGCAGAACTACGACTCTCTGGTTCAGGCTATCGAGATGCGGTTTGGGGATGAACACATGCAGCAGGTGTACAGGGTTCAGCTGCGTAGTCGAGTCCAGAAAATGGGGGAAGCGCTCCAATAGTTGCAAGCGGATATAGAGCGACTAGCCCATCTTTCACACCCTAAAGCCGGTGAGGAGCTTATCAACGAAATGGCGGTGGAAGCTTTTATTCAGGCCATAGAGGACAGACAACTGCAAATGGCTGTAAGGATGGCTGAAAAGCGAACACTCCCCGAGGCATTGGCATTCGCTTTGTCAATGAAGGCTGCGGATCAAGCATACCAGGGAATACACCGTGTCAGGGAAATGTCCGTCGTGGAATGCTCATACCAGAGAGCAACCGCCATGGATGAAGACAAAGCTCGCGGAAG
This sequence comes from Pocota personata, assembly GCA_963082735.1. Taxonomy (NCBI): domain Eukaryota; kingdom Metazoa; phylum Arthropoda; class Insecta; order Diptera; family Syrphidae; genus Pocota; species Pocota personata. The sequence goes on from OY720429.1 coordinate 153,583,603, forward strand.
TTAAATCCATTGCTGGAATTGCAACCAAACTGGACACCTACAACGGCAGTGCAGAAGTTCACCTAGACGAGGAAATTGTCCACATTGTGGAAGTAGGAGAAGCAGAGAGGAAGCATCCGGCGGGGATAATATCCATCCTGTCGGTCAGACTTCCCAAAACCAGCAGTCGGGAAATGCGTAAGGACCAACTTCGCGGGGCAGAAGTTGGTTACTGGAATCGAGGCCCCCATTACCACCATCGCAAACCAAACGGGGTAACAAGAGCCTGAGAGTGGAGGCGCTAATCAACAAGTAGAAGTGCGTAGACACCATCGACACAGGCGCCACCACCTCCATTGTAAGAAGAGGTATCATCAGAAGCTCATGGCTGCACAACACCCACAGGTACTGCCTGAAGACTGCAACAGGGGAAATGGCGAAGGTGTTTGGAGAAGTTCGTCTTACGATTACTCTGGCGGGACAGACGTTCTCCCATGCGTTTCTGGTGGCAGATATATGCGACGAGTGCATCATCGGAATAGACTTCATGAAAGCAAATGAAGTAATCTTGGACATCGGGATGCAAGTACTGAGGTATCGAAATGTGGAGATTCCGATGGTGTACGAAAACGAGAATGCCGTAACTCTCAGGACAGTCATCAGCAAAGACGAAGTTTTGCCGCCGTCTTCAGAGACAATCATTTGGACGAACCTGGAAGGTGATCTTGGGAGCCACCGATTCTACATAGTAGAACCAGACCCAGAGAAGCATTCTCAAAACTACATCGTGGGTAAGACGTTAGTCGAACCAAAGAACGTCATGGTTCCAGTGAGAGTTTTGAACGCGAGGCCACACACTGTCAAACTAAGGCGAGGGGAGGTGACTGGAAAATGCACGCCAATTACCGCCGTCGCAACAATATCTGAACGTGATGCTCCAAAACCTCTCCCATCACCTTGGACAGCGGAAACGAGAGAGATGATTCTCCAGTCCAGTGAGCTGAATCAGGAGCAGCGAACTATGGCAGAGAATCTTATCAGTGAGTACGCTGATGTATTTGCCTCACAGGACGGAGAATACGGCCGAACACACCTGGTACAACATCGAATAGACACTAGTGATACTAGACCAATTCGTCAGCCTGCTAGGCGCCTTCCATTGGCAAAGCAGGCAGAAGTTGCAGAGATGGTGTCGGCAATGGAGAAAGAAGGTCTGATTAAAAGTTCCAAAAGTCCGTGGGCATCACCGGTTGTACTGGTTAAGAAGAAAGATGGCAACACTCGGTTTTGCGTGGAGTATCGGCAGCTCAATTACGTCACCAAGAAAGACAGCTATCCTCTGCCACGGATTGACGACACGCTGGACACACTATCAGGAGCCCTATGGTTTTCCACCCTCGACTTGAAGAGTGGCTACTGGCAGGTACAGATCCATCCAGAAGACCGGGAGAAAACCGCCTTCACCGCAGGAAATGGGCTATGGCAATTCACGGTAATGTCACTTGGGCTGTGCAATGCTCCGGCAACTTTCGAGCGCCTGATGGAATGTGCCCTGCAAGGGTTAACATGGGAAACCTGTTTGGTGTACTTGGATGATGTCATCGTCGTAGGAAAAACGTTTGCGCAACACCGAGACAATCTAAGGGATGTGTTTCAAAGGCTGCGAAGTACCCACTTGAAGCTTAACCCCGAGAAGTGCGCCCTGTTTAGAGCGGAAGTCAAGTACTTGGGGCACATAATTTCAGCAAAAGGAGTGAGAACCGATCCACAGAAGGTCGAAACGGTGAAAAACTGGCCAGTCCCCAAAGATAAACACCAACTAAGGAGCTTCCTGGGCCTAGCCACCTACTACAGACGGTTCGTGAAGGATTTTGCCGGGATCGCAAAGAACCTGCACAAGTTGACGGAAAAGGGAAAACAATTCAAATGGTCAATTGAGTGCGACAAGAGCTTCGAGGCACTAAAACAACGGCTATGCGATGCCCCGATACTAGCTTACCCCACTCCCGGGGAAACGTTCATTGTGGATGCAGATGCTAGTAATGTCGGGGTAGGAACCGTACTCTCCCAGGTGCATGATGGCCAAGAGAAGGTGGCTGCGTACTTCAGCAAGGTGCTCTCTAAGCCAGAAAGAAACTACTGCGTGACAAGGCGGGAACATCTAGCTTTGATCTTGGCTACGAAGCATTTTCACAAATACCTCTATGGGAGGAAGTTCGTTCTTCGCACAGACCATGCAGCCTTAAAATGGCTATTACAGTTCAAGAGTCCTGAGGGTCAGGTCGCAAGATGGATCGAAAGGCTTAAAATATACGACTACGAAATACAGCATCGTAAAGGAAAACTCCACTCTAATGCGGATGCACTGTCCCGGCGACCATGCAGAACGGATTGTAAATATTGTGCGCGTCAGGAAGAACGGGAGCTGGTTTCCATCCAAAGACTGAGAGCCGAACCTATCGCCGGCTGGAGCGTAGATGAGATCCGGAACGCTCAGAAGGAAGACCCGGATATCGAGCCGATTCTGGCCTGGAAGGAGAACATGGAAAAACCGGATCATCAGAACATCTCTCACAGAAGCCCGACCTTAAAGGCATATTTTGCGCAGTGGGACTCCCTCTATGTCCAAGAAGGTGTTCTGAGAAGAAAATGGGAATCCTCCGACGGAAAGTCATTTGTAATGCCGCTTGTCGTGCCGCGAACGAGGGTCAAGGAGGTGTTACAGGAAATGCATGGCGGGGCGTCCGGAGGCCACTTGGGAGTGAACAAGATGCTAGAAAAATTACGAGAACGTTTTTTATTGGTTAAAAGCGAAGGAAGATGTCGTAGACTGGTGCAGAAAATGCGACGTGTGTGCAGCTAGCAAGGGTCCGAGAATCAAAACTCGAGGTAAGATGCACCAATACAACGTGGGAGCACCTTTCGAACGAATCGCCATTGACATCGCAGGGCCCTTTCCGGAAACCGACAATGGTAATCAGTATGTACTCGAAGTAATGGACTACTTCAGTAAGTGGCCGGAAGCGTTTCCGATCCCTAACCAGGAAGCCAGAACCGTGGCGGGGTAGCTCGTCTACAATTGGGTGAGCAGATTCGGTGTGCCCTTGGAATTGCATTCTGACCAAGGGCGGAACTTCGAGTCAAGAATCTTCCAAGAGTTGTGTCAACTACTCGGAATCAAAAAGACACGGACAACCCCGTTTCATCCACAGTCGGACGGTATGGTGGAGCGTTTCAATAGGACTTTGGACGAACATCTCTCGAAGGTCGTAGGTGACTACCAACGGGATTGAGACCGTCAGATTCCCTTGTTTTTGATGGCCTATAGAAGTGCCGTGCATAACACTACTCGACATACGCCGTTCGAAATCTTGTTTGGTGGAATAGCTCGGTTACCCAGTGAGGTGAAATTTGGATCTCCTACCAATGAGCCCAGAAATGAAGAAGAGTACGTGGCGGACCTTAGGGAAAGGCTTAGTGACATACACCAAAGGACTAGAAGCCAGATTAAGATAACGAGCGACCGCATGAAGACCAGATATGATGCCAAGGCAACAACGTCAGGATTCCAGGAAGGAGATCTAGTGTGGCTGTATAATCCCCATCGCCAAAAGGGGAAATCACCTAAATTGCAGCAGAACTGGGAGGGTCCCTACAGAATAGTAACCCGCATCAACGATGTTGTCTACCGCATCCAGCGAGGACCAAGGCCAAAATGAAAGTGGTTCATGTGGACCGACTGAGTCGATACAATGGCCGAAGTGAGGACGCACTTGTTCGGGACGAACAAGTCTAAGAGGGGGGCAGTTTAACATAATGTAGCATAATAACTACGCTCCAAAAGTATGCAATACATTCCGAAGTGTCTTTTCATTCGAGGTTCGTGTACGGATTATGTCTAAGACGACGTCGCAGAATGAAGAGAGAATTATAACCGCAAGAGAATTATAATCGGAAGAGATTATTGGCTGCAGCTGTCATCTTGGAATTATTACACCAGAATTTTCTTGTTCCAGTGGTCGAAGAATTTGCTAGGAGTTTCTGGCTATCAGAAATGCGTCTATATAAGGACAGATGGCGGTCGAGGCAAGGCAGTTGGTTTTCGAACCGCACGAAGAGATTGGAAAAGTGATAATCGGCGAAGTTGTAATTTTGTGATAAATTGAAAGTTAAAAGTTAACAAGAAGAAGTAATTAGTTTGGATTTGTGAATAAAGTAATTGGAATGAGATAAAGGGATTAAAGAAGAAATAGACCTTGTAAGGAAAGAATTTGCGAAGAATAGTATAGTGTGAACTTGAATTGTTCTATAGATTGGAAAATAAAGAAATAATGTAACAGAAAAACCTTTTATCTACTCGTGCCGTAGCTCACATATTACAATATCATAACAAAAAAATGCATATATTACCTTTTCAAAGCTGTTAACGGTGATGGTTATGTCTTGTTATGAATATCTATTCAGAATCCGTGAATTTCGGTTACAAATTTTTTGGGTCACCACCACTCTCTGCTAAGAAAAAGTTGTAAAAATACTGTAATAAAATTTCTTGTAAATCGGGAAAATAGCTTTTGTATAGAAAGATATAATTGGGTTCCTTTTTAGGGGTTCATTAAATGATAAGGGGTAGGGTATGCCCGTATGTATTTTTTTTTTATAATTTTTTTGCTGATTTATTACATTTATTGGTTTTTGACTGTTAAGATCTTAAATCCCAGCAAAGCCACATGCTTTTTGTATTTCAATTGAGTTCAAAAAGAACTGGAAATTCTTACTCAACTGCTCGAAATTAGTTTGAAATTGACGTGTAATTTTTTCTTCCATTTAATTAGTAGTTCTGACATATATGATATCGAACAAAATTCACTTGAGGTTCTAACCAGTATTTTTAGGTCTTTTTTCGTTACTTTTGCCACGAGCTCTTGCAATTTATCCCTTTCATTCCATTTCATGTAACCAAAAATCCTACAATTTTCCCACAAGATAATATTTGGAAAAGCAGCTACTAATTTGCTCTGAATATCTCCAAATGATTGAAGATATGAGGAAAACACTTATAAGAAACATTGTAAGAAATTAAGAGAGAACTTGTTTACTGACCTTAAAGGTCCTTAATTAAAGGCCAATCGAGAGTACATAGAAAATTTATGGTTTTGTGTTCTCAAAAACTTTAGCGTTTCGGAGGATCTAAGAAAAATGGTCTAATATATTTAACTTCATTTCTCAGAAAGTACGTACTTATTTCTTGTATATTGGAAAAATCGGATGAGGTGGCAAACATCATCGCTGGTATGATCCCTTTAAATATCCTAGCTAGAAATTTGGCAAAAATGATTGAATATCTCACATAAGGGTATGTAGACATACAAACTTATACCCAGGATAGATCCCGGATAAGTAGAAGACATGGAGAAGTTAGCTACCAATCGACCCAATTTCTGTCGGGTCATTTCGGCTATCGCCGATACCCCCGTAGCTTTAGTCTCGACGACTCACTAGAATGCGCAGTATATCCTGGATGCGACGAAGACCCGGAAGATATCGTTTTTAACTGTTTGAGAGAAATCGAAGATTGGAAAGTGAAATAAATATTACACTTACTGCTCCAAATATAATGGCGGAGATGCTAAAATCGCAGAGCCTTTACGACGCATTTACACATTTTTATCACCAATACAAATAGATCTCAGATAGATGGAAACCCAGAGACGAGTGCCGCAAATACAGACAAGGACGGACGTGTAAACCAGAATACCCACACCGCGAAGTAATACTTGGCGGTCAACCCGCGGGGCGATACTTTGAAACTTTGAGAAGGTTTTTTTTTGGTTTATTCAGTAACAATCTGCCACTACCGCGTAACTCGGAGCGCGGTGCCTATGGAAGCTTCCCCATCCGCTTACCAAACAAATAAATAAGTCATAATTAAGAGACATATTTTTTGAGATCCTCCATTACAATAATGTTAAGTTTGAATAAAATTTCGAGATCGACAATTTTCAGGAAACCAATACATACTTGACTTTAAAGGTGAATGTACAATTTGTTCCTCAATTTCATATAACTATTTCTCACAACATAAACTTAAAATAAAAGAATTAAACTATTTTCCCACAATCAGGCAACGAATTTATAATCTCGCATTCCACGATACTGACGATTTAGACAAATCATGAACAAATAAAACAAAGCTTTGTGTCTAATTCGTTCAAATTAAAGAAAGACCCGCAAATTCAAACATCTATTGTAGATTTAGGAAACTTGCTTTTTAAATCACAGCGAAGGAAAAATCTCCCTTTAAACAGTTGTTCTTTTTTTTTAAATCATTGCAGTTTTATCGAACATTGTGGTCGGCAGAGTATGCGGTGAAGTGGCTAGTGTTTAGAGAAACCATTTCAGTGATTAGTTACAAAATGTTTTTCAAAACTAAGAGAAGAATGAACAGATTCCGAAACCTATAACGCGAACAAAAGAAGGCTGTTCTACAAACTAAAACCCGAATGAACATTAAGTTCAAAGACGATTGTTGCCAACTGTTCGGCTCATCCACATGTAGTCAATTTACCAAACATCAACCCTACAACCCCCACCTTGTTTTTCGTTACATTATTCACTATGCACGTCGGACAATTACAAACATATTTCAATTTACTGCAGTGAAATGTGGTTATCTTCGAAGTCCGGAAAGAATGCATCAGTTCCATTCCTAAAGACACGAGTATTTTTCAAACTTGTTCGCAGGTGGCCGTTTTTTTTTTGACTAATCTATTTTGCATACATTATTTTGTCAAGGACAGATCCAAATGTTTCAAAAACTTTTAATATTTTTTTAGTTCCTCGAGTTGTTTGCAAAAGTGCACAAAACCATTGAATTCTGGCATCATTTTAAGTCAAATATTCCATAGAAATACAGTAAATTTCATCTACGTCTTTTTCTTGCAACGGAATAGTTATGTTATGTGATTAAAAGGAAAAAAAGAAAAAAACAACGATTTGCCCATCGCATTCCCCCAAATTTCAACATGGCGATCAGGAAATTATTTCAGCCCAGGTCACAATGGGTAATAATGTTTCGTAGGTCATGTTATTTATGCTATGTAAGTTAAATTTTTCAATAGATTATATCAAGATTAGGGTATTCATGTATATTATACAGGGTAATTATTGCCAACAGTTTAGCTTTCAGGATAAATAAAAAAAAAAAACCAAACCGAACTTATTGTAACTGGACAATAATGAGAAGTCAAACATTGGTAAGGGAAATATTTCCATTTCAATATTCGGAAACGTTAATACTGTAGCATAATAATAACTACCCTAAAAATATGACGCAACAAATTCCGAAGTGACTTTCCATTCTGGCAGAATTTTGGTTCAAACTGTCCTTTCATTCGAGGTTCGTGTCTGGGACGAAGTCTCCACAGCTCATGTCAACGAAAGAGACGAATAATATTAGGGATAAAAGGGGATTATAACTGCAAGAATTATTTCTCTTGTTCCAGTGGTCGAAGAATTTGCTAGAAGTTTCTGGCTATCAGAAACTTCTGCTATATAAGGACAGATGGCGATCAAAAAAAGAGACAGTTGGTTTAGAACCGTGGCGAAGATATTGGAAAAGTGATAATGGGCGAAGTTGTAATTTGGTGATAAATTGAAAGTTGAGAGTGAACAAGAAAAAGTAATTAGTTTGGATTTGTGAATTAAGTAATAGAAAGGAGATAAAGTGATTTGAGAGGAAAGAGACCTTGTAAGAAAAGAATTTGCGAAGAATAGTATAGTGTGAACTTGAATTGTTCTATAGACTAGAAAATAAAGAAATAAATTTCACAGAATAATTGTTTTATCTACTCGAGCCGTAGCTCGCATGTTACATTGGTGTCAGAAGCTGGGATAAAACTTATTCTGTGAATAACTATTTCCGTGGTGTGAAATTGCACAAAAAAAAAAAAAAAAAAAAAAAAACGATTTCTGTGTTGAGTTAATTAGTTGCGCAAAATGGGTCGCAAATTGGGAAAACTAACTATAACTCAACTAAAGGCAGAACTCAGTAAGCGGAACCTCGACACAACTGGGGGAAAAGATGCCCTGCTGATTCGTCTGGAAGAAGCAGTAACGCAGGAAGGTGAAAATCCGCACGACGTAGAGTTTGACGTGGAAGAGGAACCAGCAAGTACAGCAGCCGACCCGGGTATAACAAGTCTGCTCCTGCAACTTAAGTTAGTCATGGACGAACAAAAGAAAGCAATAGAAGACCAAAGGAATTCTATAGAACTTAAGCTGGATGAACAAAAGAAAGCGATGGACGAACAAAAGAAAGCAATGGGCGACCAAAGGAATTCTCTAGAACTTAAGCTGGACGAACAAAAGAAAGCAATGGACGAACAAAAGAAAGCAATGGACGAACAAAAGAATTCTCTAGATGCTCTGGAAAGTAAACTTGATGAGCAAAACAAGAACTTGGAATCCAAATTCGAAGTGATCGAAGAGAAAATCGAGAAGGTCGAGACGCAACTCGAAAAAGTCGAAATTAGATTCGATGAAAATTTTGAGAAACATGAAACTCAGTTCGGGAAGATAGAGACTCAATTTGAAAAAGTGGATACGAAATTCGAGATAGTAGGAAAGCAAGTCGAAAATCTTGCTAAGGAGCTCAGCAACGTGAAGAGACAGAAAGCACGGGAATATTCCACTGACGGTCTGAGAAGAAAGGAGATGCAGCCTCCTATCTTCGATGGTCAAACATCATGGCCAATTTATAAAAGGCAATTCGAAGCGGCCGCAATGACCAATAGCTGGGACGATGAAGAGAAGTCCATTGCACTCACACTTGCACTGAGGGGTCCAGCTGCGGAGCTCTTGCAGACCATCCCGGAAGATAAACAGCAGAACTACGACTCTCTGGTTCAGGCTATCGAGATGCGGTTTGGGGATGAACACATGCAGCAGGTGTACAGGGTTCAGCTGCGTAGTCGAGTCCAGAAAAGGGGGGAAACGCTCCAACAGTTGCAAGCGGATATAGAGCGACTAGCCCATCTTTCATACCCTAAAGCCGGTGAGGAGCTTATCAACGAAATGGCGGTGGAAGCTTTTATTCAGGCCATAGAGGACAGACAACTGCAAATGGCTGTAAGGATGGCTGAAAAGCGAACACTCCCCGAGGCATTGGCATTCGCTTTGTCAATGAAGGCTGCGGACCAAGCATACCAGGGAATACACCGTGTCAGGGAAATGTCCGTCGTGGAATGCTCATGCCAGAGAACAGCCGTCATGGATGAAGACAGAGCTCGCGGAAGTCAAATCCGTTGCTGGAATTGCAACCAAACCGGACACCTACAACGGCAGTGCAGGAGTGCACCTAGACGAGGAAATTGTTCACATTGCGGAAGTAGGAGAAGCAGAGAGGAAGCATCCTGTCGGTCAGACTTCCCAAAACCAGCAGTCGGGAAATGCGTAAGGACCAACTTCGCGGGGCAGAAGTTGGTTACTGGAATCGAGGCCCCCAGGACCACCATTCAAGTTTCGCAAACCAAACGGGGTAACAAGAGCCTGACAGTGGAGGCACTAATCAACGAGAAGAAGTGCGTAGCCACCATCGACACAGGTGCCACTGCCTCCATTGTAAGAAGAGATATCGTCAAAAGCTCCTGGCTGCACAACACCAACAGCTACTGCCTGAAGACTGCAACAGGGGAAATGGCGAAGGTATTTGGAGAAGTTCGTCTTACGATTACTCTGGCAGGACTGACGTTCTCCCATGCGTTTCTGGTGGCAGATATATGCGACGAGTGCATCATCGGAGTAGACTTCATGAAAGCAAATGAAGTAATCTTGGACATCGGGATGCAAGTACTGAGGTATCGAAATGTGGAGATTCCGATGGTGTACGGAAATGAGAATGCCGTAACTCTCAGGACAGTCATCAGCATAGACGAAGTTTTACCGCCGTCTTCAGAGACAATCATTTGGACGAAGCTGGAAGGTGATCTTGGGAGCCACCGATTCTACATAGTAGAACCAGACCCAGAGAAGAATTCTCAAGACTACATCGTGGGAAAGACGTTAGTCGAACCAAAGAACACCATGGTTCCAGTGAGGGTTTTGAACGCAAGACCACACACTGTCAAACTAAGGCGAGGGGAGGTGACTGGAAAATGCACGCCGATTACCGCCGTCGCAACAATATCTGAACGTGATGCTCCAAAACTTCTCCCATCACCTTGGACAGCGGAAGCGAGAGAGACGATTCTCCAGTCCAGTGAGCTGAATCAGGAGCAGCGAACTATGGCAGAGAATCTTATCAATGAGTACGCTGATGTATTTGCCTCACAGGACGGAGAATACGGCCGAACACACCTGGTACAACATCGAATAGACACTGGTGATACTAGACCAATTCGTCAGCCTGCTAGGCGCCTTCCATTGGCAAAGCAGACAGAAGTTGCAGAGATGGTGTCGGCAATGGAGAAAGAAGGTCTGATTGAAAGTTCCAAAAGTCCGTGGGCATCACCGGTTGTACTGGTTAAGAAGAAAGATGGCAGCACGCGGTTCTGCGTGGACTATCGGCAGCTCAATTACGTCACCAAGAAAGACAGCTACCCTCTGCCACGGATTGACGACACGCTAGACACACTATCAGGAGCCCGATGGTTTTCCACTCTCGACTTGAAGAGTGGCTACTGGCAGGTACAGATCCATCCAGAAGACCGGGAGAAAACCGCCTTCACCGCAGGAAATGGGCTATGGCAATTCACGGTAATGCCATTCGGGCTGTGCAATGCTCCGGCGACTTTCGAGCGATTGATGGAATGTGTCCTGCAAGGGTTAACATGGAAAACCTGTTTGGTATACTTGGATGATGTCATCGTCGTAGGAAAAACGTTTGCGCAACACCGAGACAATCTAAGGGATGTATTTCAAAGGCTTCGAAGTGCCCACCTGAAGCTCAACCCCAAGAAGTGCGCCCTGTTTAGAGCGGAAGTCAAGTACCTGGGACACATAATTTCAGCGAAAGGAGTGAGAACCGATCCGGAGAAGGTCGAAGCGGTGAAAAACTGGCCAGTCCCCAAAGACAAACACCAACTAAGGAGCTTCCTGGGCCTAGCCACCTACTACAGACGGTTCGTGAAGGATTTTGCCGGGATCGCAAAGAACCTGCACCAGTTGACGGAAAAGGGAAAACAATTCAAATGGTCAATTGAGTGCGAGAAGAGCTTCAAGGCACTTAAACAACGGCTATGCGATGCCCCGATACTGGCTTACCCCACTCCCGGGGAAACGTTCGTTGTGGATGCAGATGCTAGTAATGTCGGGGTAGGAGCCGTACTCTCCCAGGTGCATGACGGCCAAGAGAAGGTGGTTGCGTACTTCAGCAAGGTGCTCTCTAAGCCAGAAAGGAACTACTGCGTGACAAGGCGGGAACTTCTAGCTTTGATCTTGGCTACGAAGCATTTTCACAAATACCTCTACGGGAGGAAGTTCGTTCTTCGCACAGACCATGCAGCCTTAAAATGGCTATTACAGTTCAAGAGTCCTGAGGGTCAGGTCGCAAGATGGATCGAAAGGCTGCAAATCTACGACTACGAAATACAGCATCGTAAAGGAAAACTCCACTCTAATGCGGATGCACTGTCCCGGAGACCATGCAGAACGGATTGTAAACATTGTGCGCGTCAGGAAGAACGGGAGCTGGTTTCCATCCAAAGAATGAGAGCCGAACCTATCGCCGGCTGGAGCGTAGATGAGATCCGGAACGCTCAGAAGGAAGACCCGGATATCGAGCCGATTCTGGCCTGGAAGGAGAACATGGAGAAACCGGATCATCAGGACATCTCTCACAGAAGCCCGACCTTAAAGGCATATTTTGCGCAGTGGGACTCCCTCCATGTCCAAGAAGGTGTTCTGAGAAGAAAATGGGAATCCTCCGACGGAAAGTCGTTTGTAATGCAGCTTGTCGTACCACGGACGAGGGTCAAGGAGGTGTTACAGGAAATGCATGGCGGGGCGACCGGAGGCCACTTGGGAGTGAATAAGACGTTAGAAAAGGTACGAGAACGTTTTTATTGGTTAAAAGCGAAGGAAGATATCGAAGACTGGTGCAGAAAATGCGACGTGTGTGCAGCTAGCAAGGGTCCGAGAATCAAAACTCGAGGTAAGATGCACCAATACAACGTGGGAGCACCTTTCGAACGAATCGCCATTGACATCGCAGGGCCCTTTCCGGAAACCGACAATGGTAATCGGTATATACTCGTAGTGATGGACTACTTCAGTAAGTGGCCGGAAGCGTTTCCGATCCCTAACCAGGAAGCCAGAACCGTGGCGGAGCAGATCGTCTACAATTGGGTTAGCAGATTCGGTGTGCCCTTGGAATTGCATTCTGACCAAGGGCGGAACTTCGAGTCAAGAATCTTCCAAGAGATGTGTCAACTACTCGGAATCAAAAAGACAAGGACAACCCCGCTTCATCCACAGTCGGACGGTATGGTGGAGCGTTTCAATAGGACTTTGGACGAACATCTCTCGAAGGTCGTAGGTGACTACCAACGGGATTGGGACCGGCAGATTCCCTTGTTTTTGATGGCCTATAGAAGTGCCGTGCATAGCACTACTCGACATACGCCGTTCGAAATCTTATTTGGTGGAATAGCTCGTTTACCCAGTGAGGTGAAATTTGGATCTCCTACCAATGAGCCCAGAAATGAAGAAGAGTACGTGGCGGACCTTAGGGAAAGGCTTAGGGACATACACCAAAGGACCAGAAGCCAGATTAAGATGACGAGCGACCGCATGAAGACCAGGTATGATGCCAAGGCAACAACGTCAGGATTCCAGGAAGGAGATCTGGTGTGGCTGTATAATCCCCATCGCCAAAAGGGGAAATCACCTAAATTACAGCGGAACTGGGAAGGTCCCTACAGAATAGTAACCCGCATCAACGATGTTGTCTACCGCATCCAGCGAGGACCGAGGGCCAAAATGAAAGTGGTTCATGTGGACCGACTGAGTCGATACAATGGCCGAAATGAGGATGCACTTGTTCGGGACGAACACGTCTAAGAGGGGGGCAGTGTAGCATAATAATAACTACCCTAAAAATATGACGCAACAAATTCCGAAGTGACTTTCCATTCTGGCAGAATTTTGGTTCAAACTGTCCTTTCATTCGAGGTTCGTGTCTGGGACGAAGTCTCCACAGCTCATGTCAACGAAAGAGACGAATAATATTAGGGATAAAAGGGGATTATAACTGCAAGAATTATTTCTCTTGTTCCAGTGGTCGAAGAATTTGCTAGAAGTTTCTGGCTATCAGAAACTTCTGCTATATAAGGACAGATGGCGATCAAAAAAAGAGACAGTTGGTTTAGAACCGTGGCGAAGATATTGGAAAAGTGATAATGGGCGAAGTTGTAATTTGGTGATAAATTGAAAGTTGAGAGTGAACAAGAAAAAGTAATTAGTTTGGATTTGTGAATTAAGTAATAGAAAGGAGATAAAGTGATTTGAGAGGAAAGAGACCTTGTAAGAAAAGAATTTGCGAAGAATAGTATAGTGTGAACTTGAATTGTTCTATAGACTAGAAAATAAAGAAATAAATTTCACAGAATAATTGTTTTATCTACTCGAGCCGTAGCTCGCATGTTACAATACACTATACATAGCTAACAAAGACAACAAATGAGGGAGGTGAAGGAGAATAGGGCTACCAAAGAGAAAAGAATGATATACAAAAGAAAAGGACGGAGATAAAATTTGAACAATGGAAGACAAAAAACCCATATAGCGGAGAATGTGTAAGGGCATCGACTCACATAGAACCTCATTATAAAAATTAATTTTGGAATAGCTGGTCGGTGCCCTTGAAAACTGAGTACGAATTCTTTGGTGATATATTTGTATACATGCAGTGAGGTGTAAGACACACCGTGGGGAAGTTTTGCCGTTTTTTAAAGGAAAATTAGATAAACCTGAAGGCGTATCGTGCAGGAAGTCTGGGAAGCAGTTTCACAGAAGAGGGTGTACGCAGGTGTATAAAAGAATCACAGAGGCATTGAGTTGGAACCAGAATACAGCTCAGGCCTCTGCTCTAATTTTACCGCTGGGCATCCCGTTACTGAATCGTTGTGGGGGCGTACCGGTTCAACTGGGCGAAGTTCGGTACAAGAGTCACGTAGCGGTAATATGCAAAGAATTACGCCACGACAAAGACATCCTTACATACATATATATATATAGTAAATTCTCCAAATCAAGAAACAAATTGGAACTGTGGCAAACTGTTCAAAAAATTTGGTATGAAATACCAAATTTACTGTGCCAAAAACTGGTGGATTCAAGGTCCCGTAGATGCAAGGCTGTTATAAAAAAAATGCAGCGCTCCTAAATATTAATAAAAGCATGGATATGGATTAATACTAATTTACCTAGTTTTATATTTTTATTGTTTATGTAAATATTTTAATTTTTTGTTAAATATGCTTATTTTTTTGCACAGCAAAAATCGGTGCAGTGATTTGATTTTTTGTTTTTTTTTTGAATTGTATTATTTGAATTCTATATTTATGCTTGGAGTTTTATAGTAAAAAAGATTAAAAACAGAAACAAATTAAATAGTAAGCATTTACTCGTCGTTTTGATTTTAATATTTGGAATTCATTTTTCTGACATGCCTGTGTTTATTATTCTTTTTAGTTTCTTTCTTAAATAGATTTAGTGATAAGTTCAATCACTGAATAGTTTATTGACTTTTTTTCTTTTTTTTTTTCTTGAACAAACTCAAGTTTAATACCTAAGGTTAGGATTAGTTTAATTGTGAATTCTCCTAGTGATATGAGGGGACCTGAGAAAAAAAACCATGAGTAGCTTTCCATTTTTTAATTAAAAAAGAGGGAAGATATTGCTGTTGTTCGCGTGCTATGGCGGAAGTGTGTCATCTTCGTTATCTGTTTGGGGTTTGTTTTGAGATGACGTCATTTGTAAGTTTGATAATTTTCGTTATCAGTGGTTTGTGTATTTAGTGTAATTTGGATTGAGATGATGTAATTTGGGTGGTTTTTTATTTTCGTTATCAGTGGTTTGTGTGTTTAGGGGGATTTTGTTGAGATGTCGTTAAATTTATGTGATTGTTTATTTTGTGGTTGATGGAGCATTGGTCATTGGTATGGTGATGTGAATTTTTTTGGGGGTATATTTTTTTTTCAGTTTGCTGGCGATGGTGGGGATCGAGGATGGGGGATCGCGGATCGGGGATCGGGGAATGGGGTATTGGGATATTGGGTGGATTGTGAAATTGTTATCTGAAATTGTTTGGAATTCAAGGTTGTGGTTGATTTGTTGAGAGTGAGTCAAGGCCAGGGGGATTTGTATATATTTTATATGAACAGCTGGGGTAGGTTAATTGACGGAGGGATCGAGAAACGGGAGCGATGTTCTATGAGAGCAAAACTAAAGAAATTGATTTTGAAGTAATTGACGTAAGGGGGATTTCAAAGCGCTCTAAAAATCATTTCAAAATTCGTTTAATCAAGTTCAAGTTGACTTTCAAAGCGATAGAAAGACTGTTCGAAGCGTTAAAAAAGACAGGGCTGTGGAATTGCTGTTTGAAAAAGTAAAAAAAAAACACTCTGAATAAGACAATGTTTTGGTGTGAAAGTTTAAAAGATGGACAAAAGTTTTGTGTCTGCACACAAGGTTGGAAGGAGTTTTCATTCGGTGACGTTACCATAATTGATAACATTTTAGAAGTATATGCAACACCAGAAGATGGAAATCGAACACCATTGTTAAAAATCTTAAATGGTGAATCGGCAAGCAAAATGCAAATCATATAATTTAGGAATATTGGGAAAGGTCAACATATAAAATTGGAAGTTAATGGAGTTAATATAACGTTAATGGGAACGGTAGACCCTACTTGTAGGAAAAGGTCAAGAACTAATTACTTTTTGCCAGATTGTTTGTTTGGTGATGAAACTGATTGGGAATTTGATGCAGCCATACTGATTGATGATGCAATGAATGAAGAAAGCAGCAAGAGAGAAGGCCGTTATTGAACGAGAACAAGATAAGATCACGTTTAGAATATGAAAGAGTGATAAAAAAGCGTGAAATGAGTAATGATAATTTTAATTTGGAAGAAGAATATGAAAATTCTGCGGTCTAAGGTGTAAAATAGAAAATCATTTTTCGTTTGACGTTAAGTAGTTATTCAACAACAAAGCAATAATGTTGGCTGCATTCTTAAGTTTTTTATTATTTATTGCGGCATCCTTGCTACACCATCATCATCAAGAGTGTTATTAAATAATATCTATTCATCCAATCTAGAATTTGAAATTGTTTTACCAAATCATGATCGTGTACAAATAAATATAACATTTATTCTTTTAAAACATTAAATTAATCCAGAGTTAAACAAAATAACAACAACAACAATAACGTCTGCTATTAGTACTACAACCTCATCATTAATAACAGTTCCGAACGAAGATATTGCGAAAAATGTTGAGACAATATAATATTTGAGTGTGGAGGAAGCTGTAGAAGCATTTAGGCAAGACTTGATACGAAAGGAATTGAACATTGCTGGTTACATCCAGAGTGATCACATCTTTTACAAAAATTTTAAGCTGGAATTTGATGAAGACAAAAAAGTAAAAATTCGATGTTCTTACGATAGCAATTTTGAAAAGAAATCATTGGTAATCAAATGTCTTGAATTCAGTACAGTTGTCCAATTGGGCGTGTAGCCTTTCTCAAATTCATGTTTAAACTTGCTTATTTGAACAGTGTTGCCAACTTTAAATTTTCCTATTGGAGCGATTTTTATTCGACTGTAAACAGTAGACAATAGTTCTTTTGCATTTCTCTTATAGATATCAACTAGTCGCATTTTTATAGTTCTACGTTTAGAGTGATTATATGCATGAACCAAATCGATAGCCATTTGTAGTTACCATTAAAACTGAATTCTTCCACATCTTCTCCTTAAGGGATCGATTGAAGTGTTCAACAATTGATTCTTTTACATTACTATATGTCGAATAATGATTAATATTATGCGTCTTCATTAAATATTGAAAGATTTTATTGAAAAACTCTTTGCCATCATCGGTTTGTAGATTTTTTGGTGTTCTATGGGAACTGTCAAAAATTGATTTTATAGCTCCTGTAAGTATTCACTGTCATTATGTAGTTATACCCATTATTCTGTATACTGTAAGGTATCATTTCTACCAAATCTGCTTGCCACAAGTCATCAAACCCCTTAACTACAACTCGACGTCTGATGAAATTTCTTCGTGCAGCCCTATGCAATTCCTCAACAACATTTTTCTTACTCATATTGCAATGGAATGAATAAAAAAAAAAACAAAGTACTACGAATGAAAATAAGCTTGTTGAAACTTGTTTTATTTACTTTAATTTTTCATACAATGACATCAATTTCTTAGGTCTAATCATTTCATATACTATAATATAACATGCACAAGTATCAGGACCATCCTTGTATAAGTTTGATGACCAAGGACAGTTTACAAAATGACAGCCATGATCAGATGTTGTGCGAGACACGTTCTCAAATTTCCTTAGAAAGGCAACACATCCTATATTCTTTTGGTAATGTTCCTCTAGTAGAGTGTATTGATTCGTTTTTAAGAACTACAAAATCTCATCGAAAATCAAAGAAGTATTTATGTTAGACATTGTTTCTGATGAACTTCCAAATGCGTACTGATAGATTTTCATAATAATTTTTATTTTTTCTTTAAATTGGTGGAAATTGCATATTTTTCTTTTTTGCTATATTGGGATCACTTTTATTATATTCATCGTACTTTTTGAGGATATCAAGAAAATAGTGCATTCAAGTTTTGTTCATCAATGTATGATCTTAATGTTTTATCGTTTTTTTCTAATTTCTCATCGATGGCAAGAAGACAATTTTTTAATACTTCATTCGTTTGATTATCGACATAGCTTTTTGTTGTTACATCATCTTTGTAAGCGGGTTCCTTAATACATACTGTCGAAGAATAAATATTGATTTGAAAATCAATATTATCCTCAATATATTCTCTGTTGGCCGGCTAGTGTAGCGTAGTGGGTTTACCAACATTATCTATGCATTTTCCTTCAATATTAAAACTACCATTCGGTAGTAGTTTAAATCCTTCACCGGGAGGTCCTTGAGGACCAACTATTGGTCTATAAAATTGGTTGGAGCTTCTTCCAAACTTACCGACACTCATTCTGTTAAATAATGATGTGCTTGTCAAGAATTTTGGTTAATAAATGATATTTGATTCACGCAGCTCTTCGATAATTGAGTTTACCTCATTTTGATGATTATTATTGCCGGCTCTTTGAGATGCAATTAAAAGTCTTAGTCTATCTAAGAGATCATTAGGATCATTCCAATAGATATAATCAAAAGGATTATTTTAGTATATCATGTTAGACGAATTACTGTATGCTTTACCAATTTTCCTTTTGAAAGCTGTAGTAATTTTCCTACCATCTTTCGGATATCGGTCTTGAATTAAAGCCCGAATAATTTGCTTATACTTTTGACCTCTGTTGCCTTTATTTTGTTCGTTACTATCAAAGTTTTTCATATGCACATTTATTTTTTGTAATATTTTCTGATACTGATCTAAATCGTCATTATTATACTTGACTTTTCGTGGATTTTTGCAGAAAATTAACTCATAAAGACTATCTGTGCCCTTGAAGATTTCATCGCCAATAACGAAATCATTTTGCTCGTTGATTAGAAAACTTGATCTACCTATTTTCGTTGAATTTGACTGTACATCGAAATAGGGACCATAGATTTTGCCATAATTCCCTCTGATGGTGTTGATCGATTGAGCAGGGTACTTTGATCAATATTATCTGGAGAAGTAAATTCAACACTCTCCTTTAAATTATGTCTTTCTTTTAATGATGATGACGAGCTTTGAAAATGTAACCGTCGTCGTTTACGTTTCATCGTTTCATTTGTATCTTTCACTGTAACGCTATTTCGAGTGTTGTCACTTTTGACATTTTTCACGATTTCTTCTAAAGGTTCAACTATTGGTTTAAAAATACGTTCAAACTCTGTTTCTTTCATAATTCTTCCAGTCTTGAGGAGTGTACACTTTTTCTGCAAGGCTTTCTTAGTTTCTATAAGATCTTTAAGTATATTTTCATCCACGTCCATATCTTTTTTTGAAAAGACAGGGTCTCAAACAGGGGCGGTTTCAAACAGGGGCGGTTTCAAACAGGGCGGTTCCAAAAAACAGGGTCGGTTCTAAACAGGGCGGTTTCAAACCAGATGTAATCATATGAATAGATGTTTAATGACTGAATAGCTTTACAAAGAAACAATTTCCTTAAATGATTTTCTATACCGCCCTTTCTCTATATTGCTATTGTTATCGATGACCAAGAACCCATACGCATCTTTCCAGCATTTGGAACATAGCTCCTTGAATTGATTAAATGTCATATCTGAATTTATGTGATCATATTTTTGAGATTAAGTTCACCTTGTTTAAAAAGAATTATATAGTTTGCAATGTCGCGAATCAAATGCTTTGGTATATGTGTATAAGATTGACACAAGTAGAAACTATCCACTCCATTATGTCGTCTTATACAGAAATAATCCCTGATGTTATTTTGTTTATCACAATCTACATCATCAAATATAAATATTGAATTTCGATTCACTTCGGAAGATGACATAATTTCACAATTATTTGAAAATTCGATGTATCCCATTTCTTTGATAGATTTTATTATTTTTCTCAAGTATACATACTTTGGTTGATGTAGAGACTTTGAATATATGTAAAGGTTTTCAAATTTTAAACCATTGGGATCTAGAAGAATGCTCAGTATGACATTTGTTTTTCCACAATTTGATGGACCCACAATGATCTTCAAGTACATATGATTGATGAATACTATTCGGAAATAATGGTCCGTGTTTCTTTTTTTCTTTAATTTTTCTACTCGTATCGAAACTCTTAACTTCAATGACATCTGGTTGCTTTATAAACCTCATTTTACTGACTGAAATAGATCAGTATAAAACATTATGTTTTATAGTCAATCAGTTCATAATTGATTAACACGTACAATAATAAAGTGATATAATGATAGATTATCGAGTGAATCACATCAGTTGTAAACATTCATTCCAGGGATACAGACTAGTGAATTCCATAATTAATAAATTACCATTTGAATTAAATCTTCCTTCGTATAATTTTTGCGGTCCCGGAACTAAGCTAAAAGAACGACTCGCAAGAGGAGATCGAGGAATTAATCAATTGGATGAAGCGTGTCGAGGACACGATATTGCGTATGCAAAAAAAAACTTGAGCGATAGACCTATTGCAGAGTAAAAGCTAAAGATTCATCAGTATCGGAAAAAGTAAATAGTCTGTTGGTTACGAATATTATGAAGGTCAAAATTAAGCTTGGTATGGGTATGCAAAATATTAAGACTGGAAAACAAAAAAGTCGTCATCGTCATGGTAATCCTTCAAAGTGTAAAAAAGTTAATTTATTTAAAGAGGCAGTTAAGGAGGCAAGAATTGTTATAAGGAAACTGAGAAGCGAGGACCCCTTCGAAATTGTAGGTGCTGCCTTTAAGGCAGCTAAAAATGTTCTTAGAAATAAGCAAAATAATATTACAATTCCACGGATAATACCATTATCAAAAATTGGTGGCTTCTTACCATTCTTACCTATCTTCGCTGGACTATCAGCGATTGGATCTCTATCTGGAGGAGCTGCTTCAATAGTCAAAGCAGTAAAAGATACAAGAGTTACTAAGTAACAGTTAGAAGAGAATAAAAGACATAACCAAGCCATGGAAGCAATGCAAATTAAGAATGGTAAAAGACTTTATCTACAACCATATAAGAATGGATTGGGACTTTTTCTAAAACCATCAGATTCAAAAAAAAAAACTATTAGAATCGGTATCCAATCGTCCCCTATCAAATATTGACATTACAAACTTTGGAAAGGAAAACATAGCACATTTTCGTGGTGTTTTCATGCGAAACACATTACCAGTAAAACCTTTAGTGAACGAATGTGGTGTAATTAATTTAGATGATGAACGCGGACTGGTCACTCATTGGGTAGCATACACTAAGAAGAACAATAGCATTAAATACTTTGATAGTTTTGGTAACTTAAAGCCTCCTATTGAAGTTGTCAAATATTTAGGCAAAGATATAAATTACAACTACAACAACTGTCAACATTTTAACACCTACATATGTGGCCATTTATGTTTGAAATTCTTAATTGATTCAATAAATAAATAAATCAAAAAGAAATCTCTTTCATTTCCTTTTCAATAGCAATGTCGTTAACACTTACACTAAGCGGAAATAATTCCACTCTAACTGCGGACTATTTCCCCCCGATTGTCTTAAATTCTGATTATGTGTGTGGTTTAATTGATTTTCAAACTTATAATTCTATACCTAACGTAGATAATGTAAATAATTTACTACATTTCGGTGAGGATGTGATTGCACTTCCTATCGGTTCATATGAGATTGAAGACATTAATAACTTTATTCGAGAGATTCTCAAAAAAGTAAATGATGATTCTGAAAAAAAAACCTATAATCAAAATAAAAGCAAACAATAATACTTCAAAATGTGAAATTTATAGCACTGAAGAAATTGATTTCTCTCAACCTAATACGATTGGTTCGCTTTTAGGATTCTGCAAGAAAAAATTATCTGCAAAAGAAACACACGAATCAGATCTCTATGTTGACATCAATAGAGTGAACATTGTTCGAATTGATTGCAATTTAATCGATGGAACATGTATCAATAATCGTCCGGCTCATATACTACATGAATTTTCTGTGAAGGTTAGCCCAGGGTATAAAATAATTGAAGTACCAAGAAATGTCATCTATTTACCCGTGAACGTTAAGAGGATAAGTTCTATAACTATAAATCTCTTTGATCAAGACAGAAATCTTATAAATTTCAGAGGTGAAACCATAACCGTTCGATTACATCTCAAACCTCAATAATGATAATATATGATAATTCTTCTTTACACTCATCAAATCCTTTCTATAAAAGAATGCAAAGTACTATCAATTCTATCAATATACTACCAACTACTGGTGGGGGAACATCACAACAACTTACTATACAAAACCAACAATTCCTATTATCTTCGGGATACAAATTGAAAAATGAAAAAAAACAAAAATCCATCATTGACAATGAACAAAAGAGAGAGAAAGAGAAAAAGAGAGAGAAGTTGAATATTTTTGAAGAACCAACATTTGTGGAGAGTAATTCAAAATTGGAATATCATACATACTCACCATATTGGAATAATTTCGAGAAAAATGATATTATTAAAATTTGTGTCCAACATCAAAATCTAAATATTTTACCTTCAGAAAGCTACATTTATATTGAAGGCACTGTTTAGAAAACTGATGGATCCATTTACTTCGTAACGAAATTCGTTACGAAGTAAATGGTATTGGAATTGATAGCAATCGTAATGTTCGCATCACATCAACTATTGAAAACTATACATCTTTAAATAGAAATGAAAGTGTTATGCTGCTTAATGCATCTTGGTCACCAAATTCTTCAAACAATGTTAATGGTTTCTTCTTTAATTTTTGTATACCCACAAAAAAATTATTAGGAATTGCTGAAGACTACAAGCGAATAATACCGATCGGTCGACATGATTTAATTCTAACACATTCACGCACTGATGAAAATTCATTAAATAATTCCTGAAGAGGATGAAAAAGCAAAGATAAACTTGCTTAAGGTACAATGGACAATTCCTCATATTACATTGGCCGATTCTTTCAAATTAAAACCGTACAAACCTATTAATAATTGACAAAATATAAGAATTGCTTTTCGAAACTGAGATCTATATGAATATCCTGCATTACCTAACATCAATCATCATATTTGGAACGTGAAGACAACCTCTCAAATGGAGAAACCACGCTACATCATCCTTGCTCTGCAAACCAACAAACGAAGTTTACTGAAAGGCAATCCAACTAGTTTTGATCATTGCGATGTAACTAATGTGAAAGCCTATTTAAATTCTGATGTTTATCCATGTGAAGATTTAAATTTATCATTTGATAAAAGTAATGACAGTTTACTTTACAATATGTACTGAGATTTTCAAAAAACCTACTATAATCGACTAATTGCTGAACCGATATTATCAAGAGATACGTTTAAATCTCAAGCGACAATTTTCATAATAGATTGTCGACATCAAAGTGAAATAATCAAAAACGGACCAGTTGATATTCGCATTGAAATAAAAACATAAAAAATAATCCCTTCTAATACAACAGCATACTGTTTAATGTTGCATGATCGTTAAACTATAATCCCTTGAGTCAAATAGTTTCTCGCGAAATGTAATAAGTTAATTGAGTGTCAGCTTTTATTCAGAAAACATACGAACGGACAAGATAAAATGCATTTTATTCTCGATGTTCAAGGCTTTAAGGGAGAAAATAACAAGTTTATCGCAAAAGAAGTATCTATACTGCACAATGATCACCATCATTATTTCATTATAAAACCTCCATTCAACTCTAATCAACTATTACCATCGCTAACGAGACAAGCTCAATGGCTTTATCAGAATCATCATGGTTTCACCTGGGATGGAGAATTCACAGAATTTCGAGAAATTACAAAATATCTTCGAGAAAAAATCAAAAATTCTATTGTGTTAAGGGGACTGAAAAAATTCAATGGTTGAAAGAATTCCTTCAGGATGAAAATGTCGAAGTAATCAATATTGAAGAAATTGGTTGTCCTAGTCTAAGAGAATTGAAGAGTCTCTATCCCAATGAAATAAGATGTCTAACTCACAGCAAATGCTGTGCATTCCAAATTGTTAACTGTTAAATAAATTCTTATATGGAACTGTGCGGAAATAAAACAATTTTTTTATTTTAAAATAACAATTTGGTTTTTTATTATTTTTTTATTCAAATTCTTCTTCTTCTCCTAAAACTTCGTCACAAAGTAACACATTATAATCAACTAATTGATTATAGAAATTAGTAATATATATATTATAATCAGTACAATAATCAATATAAGAATTATAATTATTATTTCAAATAGTGTGATGGAAATAAACAATTGTTTTTTCTTTCATCAATTCGAAGTGTATAAACTCTTTTTTTTACACTCAAATCATAATCGAAGACATCCTTGAGCTTCACTTCTGTATTAGAGGAATCATCTAATGCCCGGATAACTTTCACAGGAACATCGCCAAATCTACTTAGAATGAATGATGATATTGTGATATCTTCCTCCTTTTCTATAACTGTCGAATTTATATAGGTATCCAAGGCAATTTGTTTTAAACTGGGCACTTTATGTATTGCTACATATTTAATGTTTTTTATCCAATCAGTTATTAGACTCATTTTAAATTACTTTGTATATTTTTTCACTTTGTAAAATAAAAATTATTCAATACTTCTACAAGACCGTTTAATTTTAAACTGAGAAATTTAATTTTTTTCCACAAACAAGAAGGTACGCTTTAATAGAACACTCAAAGAAAAAATGTGGAAAGAATTGCTTCACAAGTACAATCATACCAAACACTGAACCATAAAAATGAGACCAATTGATGTGAATAACAATAACGCTGAAAATCGATTAGCAACCGTATATAATCGAATAAAAATAGTTCCACGTGGTAAATTTAAAATCGGAGATAAAGTGCGAATAAGCAAGAACAAACATGCTTTTGAGAAAGGCTATACCCCTAATTGGACAACGGAAGTTTTTGTGATTAGAAAAGTGAACCTAACTAATCCTGTAACATATGTACTTTAAGATTTCCAAGGTCAAACTATTCAAAGTAATTTCTATATCTATGTACCTGATTTTTTCACCCTCCTTACATTTATAATAATTACAAGTGTTGCCTGTATGTCTTCCGTAAAATACATCGCGAGGATTTAATGGGGTATATTGAATTAAAGGATGTGTTTTTAAATATTTTACATCGTCAACACGCAATTCTTTTTCAAATTCACAAGTCCACATTTCAATTACCTCGTATCCGAATTGCCTTAGCCGCGTCGATTTAGTAATGGTTTTTTCATAGCATGAATTTAATGTGTCATACAGATCATCGTTTAAAGGCTTATCACGACTTTTTTTAAACAGGAGTGTCCGTGATAATAGCAGCTATGAAACTCAAACACCTGTTTGGTTTCCTTACAAAAACCATCAATTTTCACGCCTGTTTCTCATTGCTTAGCTGCATGCTGAATGTAACAATTCGGTCTTTTTTCTTCCAAAATAAGCCACTCAATTGCCTGGAGTGACTGATTATCAGCTAGTCTGTATCCATTTCTAGGTATTAAGCCAATAGTATTTGGTTTAAGAAAATTACGACGATATACCAGGTTACATGCCGATGCTATAGTTACAGCTTCCAAAAATGGCTCCACATTGCATTGATTAAGGAAAATATTTCTGAATTTTATACATGCTTCAAATAAGATCTATACATCACTGACACAGTATTCAACAAAGTCACGTTGCATATTAGATTCATTGTGCTTAATTTCCTCGTACCATTTCAAGAATACATCTCGATCACTTCTTTTCATGGCATCTGGATTGTAATACTCTACAGACGGCAATGGACCAATATAATTTTAGTTTTCTATTGTAATAAAGAAATGCGGAAAATAACCCTTTTTTAATGATTGCGCTAAATCGAAAGCTTTTGGAAGAAGTGATAAAGCCATGGGAAGATAGCTTAATGAATCTATGAATTTCACGTTTTCCAATTCCATGAGAATTATATTAGTTCCTCTCATAATCAATGCTGGTTGAAATTTTGTAAATTTTTTTAAAATAAATTGATGATCGTACGCCTGACCGTTATGAGCTAAAACAATAACTTTTTTAAACGATTTGCGAACGTTAAGAAGGTGTTGTAAGAACTCGACTATAACATTCTGACATTTTTTTATATTTAGTCTGAATTTACATTTTTGACAAAATTGTAGGTTATTTTCACTTCAACATTGGTAACATCTTTGCTGGAAAACACACAAATTTGGCTCATGAAGTTTTATTGGATCAGCATAATCGTTTATCGCTTTGTCACCAATAACCGTCTCTTGACGACTCTCCAAGTCATAAAACACATAGAGAACATCTTTTAATTTTGGGGTTCTAGTATCAAACTGAATATAACACAAGTATTCTTGAGAGACGTGTTGACTGCATTTCTTGCAATAGTATTCATCACACATATGTTCTCTCTCTGTTCTGTACATTTTTAGACAATCAACACATCTTTTAACTGTTTCACAAATTCCTGTTGATCCTGAAGCCTTATGGCTATCAAAACATCCCTGTCCTCTAACACTTCTGTTGTAATCTTCGCATACAATTTCGGGCAGGTTCGTAGGACATCTAGGTGATTGCTGACATTGGGGGCATGACTTTACACATCTATGATCAACTTTGTTATTGTATGGTTCATTACAATTTTCACAATAATAACTACAGCAAAATGCTGCCGTCAAAGATTTTATGACATTGAAGTGACCATTAAAATACAGTACATTTATCCTCTTACTACTATTATTGGTGGCGTCTTCAAATATAACATCTCGTCCTTTATGCTCATGTTATCAATTATGGTAATGTCACCGAATGAAAACTCCTTCCAACCTTGTGTGCAGACACAAAACTTGTGTCCAACTTTCACACCAAAACATTGTCTCATTTAGTCTTTTTTCTTTATAATAAATAATGTAATGTCTTTTTTAACGCTTGGAACAGTCTTTCTATCGGTTTGAAAGCGATTTTTGAAATGATTTTTAGAGCGCTTTGAAATCCCTCTTACGTGAATTTATTTAAAATCAATTTCTTTAGTTCTACTCTCAGAGAACATCACTCCCGTTTCCCGATCCCTCCCTCAATTAACATACCCCAACTATTCATATAAAACGAACCAAAAAAATCGTGCCATTAGAACTGAAAAGAAGTAGAAACTACAAAACACAACTTTTGTTGTATATGGCCAATGATCATAATTAAACTTAATTAAACTTAATTTTTTATTTTCTTTTTTTGTTATTTATTACTTTTTATACTTTTATAATTTATAGTTTGCATTTTTCTTTTCTTTATAAAGTACCTTTTGTTTTTCTTTCTTTTTTTTATATACTTTTATTACGTTTTCATTCATATCGTCAAATCGCTTAAATCTTGCTCTAGTTTATAAGATAATCTTGTGTATCTTAATGTGTAAGCTAATTAATTATTCAATAAATCTAAATCTAAATCTACCATCGGAACGGATAGACCAGACTGTGGTGACAAAACAGAGAGAACGGGACGGACAACAACGCCTGTCATTAGGAAACCAAGCGGCAGCAACCGTAGCAAAGACCAGGAACACGATAGAACAACAACTCCCTGATGACGAAAACGACCTGACTAACGTGAGGTGTAGGACACTGCACACGACAGATAACTCGACACATACTAAAGGCGGACTCGCATGCGGTGAAGGTGAACAAGGTTGAGATAATGGACGTGTGCGTCTTTAGTATGAAGGACATGATAGCAACCTATTCAAGAGAACATCAAGGCGATTAAGGACAAGATCTGTAATCTGGAGCTCTCTACAGCCGCACAAAGGGAACCTCCTATGCTGAACGACAGTACTCCACTCCATCGCACCCCCTCAACTGGACGGAACTTTTACATCAATCGACATTATACAGACCGACTCTAAACTCGCGGCCACAGGAACAACAAGTACCAATACATGAACCGTATTATCGACCACCAGCTATTTACCCACTTCCATCACCTTGTAAGCGGTCCTGCAGAGATGTGGTTTCGGCAGTTTATGCAGGAAAATGAACGCGATATATACCTGAGCTATCAGCAACTTAAGAGGAAATTGTTGATACAATTTAAAAATAATGTCAGGGACCATGATATTTTGACAGCTATCATATATAGTAGACAGCAACCCCTGGAGTCATTCGACGGCCTCTACAGTGACGTACGGACGATTACAGCAGGTCCTTTATCTGGGTGTTAACTTTTGGATAACTTTTAAGGTAGCTCCGAACATCTTCAACAAACTCTGCATTCCATCGTCGACGGAAAAGCAGTCTCCGGTTGAGACTGGTTCTACCCAGCCTCGAGGAACACATACACTCCGTCTCACTTGATTACGAACAGGCAGTTTTTTGTTTTAATTTTACGATATTTTTCAAACCCTTCGCTAATCTGAGAAAATCCAATTGCACAAGGAATGAAGGATATATTATGTTTATATTGTAAACAAAATGGGATTAAGTTGATAAATGCAACTTTTATGACGCTTTTTCCAAAAAGGTCATAAAATTTACCTGTTTTTTTTGTCTCATTTGATTACGAACAGTAGCTAAATCTACCTTTTAGAAGCTTAAAAGGTAAAAAAACAATACAAAATTTCTTTGTATAAATAAATGTTGGTTTTGTTCAAAGAGTAGCAATAGTTTTTAGTAATACCTCCTGATCGCTGAACCACTTCAAATAGCCTTCTGTATAGAGATTTATAGAGTGCTGTCAAATAATCTAGCGAAATTTCGGGCCAGGCTCGTTTTATGGCTTCAATAATCTCTTCCGTTTAATCATATTGCCTTCCTCCTTCATAGACTTTTCTTGAAAGCCAACCCCACACGTTTACCATGATGTTCAGGTCGGGTGAATATGGAGGCCATGCAAGTAGGTTTACATTTTGGTTCTGAATCCAGGCTTTTGTTGTCCGTGCAGTATGTATCGGTGCACTGTCTTATTGGAAAGTCCATCGCTGTCCACCAAATATCTCCGAAAACTGTGGAAAAGCTCTTTCCAGTATCGATTTGTAAGTGATTGCCTTCATTTTGGAGCTTTGAAAATCCAGCTCCACAGTTCCGTAATAGCTTATTGCTCCCCATACCATTACACCACCTCCTTTGCTGTGCCGCCTTTGAAGATGTATTTCTTCTTTTTTCAAATCATGGAAATAACATCTGTATCCATCAGGTCCGTCCAAATAAAATTTTTTTTTCATCAGAAAAGACGACGGTATGCCACTCTCTATTCCACCTGATGTGACTTCTTGCAAAATCAAGCCGCTGGATTTTACGTACCGCATTCAATGGTGGTTTCCTCTTAATTTTTTCATGGCGAATATGGCTGGCCTTCTGTATCTGCTAGCTGTAACTCCAGTTTCTGCCTTAATTTTACTTACGGAGAGCCTTGAACTTGAAGCAGCTCTCAGTATCGCCCACCTTTCCTGACAAGTTGTTGCTTTGCTGACTCTTCCTTTGCTGTTTTTTCCATACTTCTCCGGGTCCTTAATAAAGCTGTGTACAACAGTGGCGCCTCTTCCAATCTTGCTGGCTATGAAACGGATGGATTTTCCTTGTTCATGGTAAGCTCGAATTTGGCCTATTTCCTCCTTGGTTAATGTCTTTCCTTTACCCATAGTTGTGGATTGTATGAAGTTATTTCTTGAACTAAGCTCTCTAATACTCTAAGTATCCTTTTATTTGATTTAAAACATGGTAACAGGTAGATTTAGCTACTGTTCGTAATCAAGTGAGACAAAAAAAACAGGTAAATTTTATGACCTTTTTGGAAAAAAGCGTCATAAAAGTTGCATTTATCAACTTAATCCCTTTTTTTTACAATATAAACATAATATATCCTTCATTCCTTGTGCAATAAGTTTTTCCCAGATCAGCGAAGGGTTTGAAAAATATCGTAAAATTAAAAAAAAACACCGTCTGTTCGTAATCAAGTGAGACGGAGTGTAATTGTACAATAGGTTATAGGATATGAGATTCATTTCATTAATCGATCTGAAGGACGCATTCTGGCAGATTCCTTTGGAGTCAAGGGAGAAGACAGCCTTCACAGTCCTTGGGAGACCGTTATATCAGTATACTGTTATGCCATTCGAACTATGTAATGCCGCCCAGAGACTATGTAGGATTATGGACAAAATCATACTCTCTCGCCTGAAAGAGTATGTCTTTGCTTATCTTGATGATTTCTTGGTTTGCTCTCCAAATTTCGAGTCGCATGTCGGAATGATACAAGTGTCTGAGAGAAGCGGGCTTAACGATCAACGTAGAGAAAAGCAAATTCTGCTACAAGGAGATCAAATACATGGGATACATCGTCGGCGATGGTTGCTTGCGGACTGACCGGCAGTTTCGGCGGTGGAGAATTTTTTTTTAGGAATAACGGGCTAGCATAGACGCTTTATCCCAAACTTTGAGTCTATGGAAGCCCCAATAACCGACCGTCTGAAGAAGGGTAAGGCATTTGACATAACAAAAGAAGCACTGGCCGCCTTTCAACAACTCAAGACGACTTTAGTGTCAGCACCGATACTGACGCATCAAACTCTGGTTGCAGGAAGTGTACTCTTCCAGGTGGATGCGGAGAACAACTGACAACCAATAGCATTCATGTCTCAAAAGCTGAAATCTGCTTTCTGTATTGTATATAAATGCGTTTAGTGTATGTTAAAAATCGTCCGCACTCGGTGATGGTGAATAAGGATAAACAATGCAAAAATAAACGTTATATTCGGAGTAGTTTAACAAGAGTGTAGCAAAAATATGTAAGTGAAATAAATAGTGGAATAGTTATTAAAATGTTATATCACATACATAGTACTGAACACTTATTATGATTATGCGCCCAAGAATCCACTTCGATGTTATCTTTTAGGAGGTTTCACTGATGCTTCCGCCATTTTGGTCCATTCTGTAGAGATGTCAGATACACTTGGTGCCAGCGCTTCCAAAAGCCTAGCATTAAAGTATGTAAAAGATACCAGTTAGTTTCAATCGAAATACTAAAATTTGTAAGATCTGATTGTGGGAATGCAGTTGGTTCGAAATCATACGTTTGCCACATGGGGCGTGAATTAAGAAGGCATTCAATTTTAGTTAATAGAGTATACATCTCTTCGTATGTGAGTTTGTTTTAACCAATTACTCGTTTGAGATTAAATTTGACGGATTTTACACCAGCTTAGCACAACCCCGCCAAGAGGGGAATCGAATTGTCTCCTTGTACCCTCATACTGAAACCGTCATTGCGGGCGATTTCAATATACACAATTCGGATTGGCTTCTACATTCTGGCCAGACAACACCCGAAGGAAGGTATGTTGAACTTTTCGCAACAATTTGATTCAGCTTGTAAATGAGCCTACACATATACCGGACATTGAAAGTCATTTCGCCAACACTTTGGGCTTGTTTCTCACTTCGCACCCTGATAAATACACTATTAATATTTTAGCGCTTCTAGGTCGGTCTGACAATAATATCGTTTCAGCTAAATTCTCACACACCGACCACTCAGTAAAACAAAAACCTCCTAAAAGAAAAGTATGGAAATACGAGAAAGCCAACTGGAGCGGCCTTAGTAGCTTCCTCGATAGCGACGTGGGTGCTGCGGCTGATATGATCACTAACACTATCCTCTTAGATATGAATGACTTTATTCCTAACAGAATAAAAAGCATTAGACCTAAGGCAAACTCCTGGTTTGACCAGAGTTGTAAAGAGGCTATTAGGTTGAAAGAAATAAGTTTTCGGTCTTATAAAGCCAATAAACCTGAAGAAAATCAAAGAAGTTTAAGCAAGCCAGAAAAGACTGCAATGCCCATATTCGACGTATAACATTTTTCTATGACCAAAAATTGAGGCAAAAAACCACACAATGTCCCAAAGGTAGTTAACATTTTAGGTCATTCGTCAAAAATATTAAAAATTCTGCCTCGTCTGCCACCCCCACGTTCATTTACAATGACATTCCAGCAGTCAGCTATTTAGACGAAGCCAATCTGCTTGCTGCTCACTTTGCAGCGAACTCCACGCTGCCAGATAATGCTTTGTCTTCACCTATATTTGAGAGCGTAATATTTTCCATTTCACAGGTCCACTTTCTCATTAGTACAGTTGCAGGAGTACTCAAAGGTCTTAACATACACAAATCCGCTGGTCCAGATGGTATCCCTCCCATAGTTTTGAGGAGGTGTTCTTCTACGCTGGCAAAACCTCTGCGTAAGCTTTTCTGTCTATCCTACTCTTCAGGGTTCTTTCCGAGTAGATGGAAAACATCATTTGTCCAGCCCGTCCCTAAAAAAGGCGAATCTTCCTCGCCGTCTAATTACCGACCCATTGCACTTTCTTCCCTTCTTTCCAAGATCATGGAAACCCTGATAAATCGTCAGCTTATGAAATACCTAGATTAACAAAAACTCCTTAATGACCGGCAGTATGGTTTTCGTAGCATCTTGCCATTCTCGGTATGTCTATTAATAACCATCTTCGATGGAATGATCACATATTCGAATTCACCAAAAATGCTGCAAAATGTCTAGGATACTTTAAACGGTGCAAGAAATATTTTACCCCGTCTGATCTGGCCTCGATTTATAAGGCATTCAGTCGCCCTAAGCTGGAATATAACGCCCATATCTGGTCTGGTGCACCCAAGACCGTTCTGCACATTCTGAACAGGGGACAGAATCGCCCGTTAAAACTTATAGGTGATAGAGACATTGTGAATTCCATACATTCACTTGAACATCTTATCTTAATAAAAAATGCTCCAGCGAAATAGCCAGTTGCATTCCTCCCCTTCAAAATTTCACCCGCAATACGCGTCATGCTTCGAATGCACATCAGTTCACCCTGAAGCCAAACTTATATATATATATACATACACAATATACAATATATGTATTTATATATATGTATATTATATATATATATTGTATATATTATATTATATATATATTATATATATTATATATAATTCCCCATCACTACAACCTTCAAACATTTAAAGCCAAAGGGCACGGGGCTTCCCCTGTTCCTCTTCCCCATTTTTCTAAAGGCCCGTGTCCTGAAAAAATATAAGGGTATTCATAATCCCTTTGCAGCGCAGATTATAAAAAATAAAAAATTGAGTGCAGAAGGTGGTATAAACTTCCAATTTTTCTATGGCGATGTTATGATGTTGTTGACTTATAAGCAGGTCGTATAGTTTTCCAAGAAACGTCTTAGCTCCATGGAAGTTCATTGCGTTATCACTCCATATTTCTATCGGCTTTCCACGACGCGCGACGAACCGATCTCAAGCCAAGAGAAACGCGTTGCATCTCCATTGTAATGAAGCATATAAAGGGGGCAATGTAAGCTTTAACAAATTGTGGGTTTCTTCCAGGAGCTATCTGTATATTGGGTCAGCATAGTCGCAACCTACCTTTCTAAATGGGCGGGAGAACCGAACCCGCTCAACGGGATATCTCCCATCAATTGGTTAGCAGACATTTTACGTTGTCTGAAACATACGATACAGTCACTCATTATTTTGCGTATCTGATTTATACAACCGAGGATATAAAAGTTCTGTTTTAATATCGTGAACATTAGAGATACAGTGGCATGCAAATAATGTTTATGTATATACTCGTATTACACTAAAATTTTTGTTGTGGGATGCGATTTGCACACAATTATAAGATGTAAGAAAGATCTGAGTGCTGTAATCGTCCACCGACCCGAAACACATTTGAACGATCAAGAAACGGTGTTAATGATATTAATCTATTTCGCGAGGGTAGCTCTTTTCATTTTTTAAAAGTATCTACTTCAAGGCAAACAATACTCGTAAACATTCAGCACTATTGATTAAACGAATTTTTGCTTCTGAAATTTCTTTAGTAGATAAGGTTTGATTATTACGAGAGTTTGATAAGCGAAAATAGTTTGCGATAAAACGAAGAATGTATGCCACTACGCGCACGGATTTGATCCAGTTTGAAGAGTTATAAATAGTTTATTCAAGAATGTTGTTTAAGTTTAAATTAGATAATAATACCTAAACTTTGCTTTATTTTCTCTCCTCCAATTGATCAGTGGAAATGTTTTGCATACTATACCGCGATACTGGCCATTCACTCGATCGTTTACTAAGCCACGGTAGACTCGTCCACCAAATTCCTGTGGACGCTGATAGAGATAGTGCGATGCCTCGAGATGCAACATCAGCTGGGCTGTATGAAGAACGAACATGACTCCATGATTTAAAAGGGATTGAGAACACAATTTCCGAGGTTTGGTTACCAATAAAAACCGACCATTTGTTAAAAGGCGCAGATATCCAATGCAGGACTATTGAAGAATCGGTCCATGCAAATAAGTTGAGATCCTTATCCTGCAAATAGAGATTTTGATTTTATTGATAAGGCAAATAAGTAAGATAAGAAGAAGTGCTCCACAGAGCTCAAGCTTCAGAAGGGACAGAACTTTTATTGGAGAAACCTTGATCTTGACTGCGACCAAAGATATGGTAACCCCTCCTTCTACGCCTATACTCCGAAAATACACTATAGCTGCGTAGGCGTCAAACGATGCATCGCAGATGGTCCTAGGGATGGTAATAGATTCGACGAGATGAAATTCGTCACTAATAATAGTCCAACGTTTTTCAAGCTTCTCTGGACTTTCTTCGTCATAATTTAACCTTTCTTGTCACAAGTCTTGAAAGACAATAAATGGTGGAGACAATAACTGGTGCAATGAATTCCAGTGGATCAAATATTGGTGAGGAATCGGAAGTTATAAATTATAGGAAAAGCAATCCTTTGATGGACACCATTGCAGTCCAAGTACCATGACCATGTTGGAATCTTCAAACCCAAGTGGAGAAAGCTCTTGGTAATCCTCTGGTAATGATAATAAAATAAGCCTGCAATTAGCCGCCCATTTTCGAAGATTGAAATCTGCGGATTTTAATAAGTCTATTAGCTGATTTCGAAGCGTGATTACGTGCCTTCAACAGTATCTGCACCAATTATGACATCATCAACGTCAAAATCGTTGAGGATGATTGAAGAAGCTAGTGGGTATATTTTCGCGAGAATAAAAGTAAGCTACTTAAGAGTACGCACTGCTAAAAATGGAGCATCTGAGGTTAATAATCCATATCGTTCTAAAGGGCTTTCTGGAGTTTCACGCCAAACGATCCTCTGGAAATGTGTGTGATGTGGTGAAACCCAGATTTGTCGATACATCTTTTCGATGTCACCCGAAATGGTGTATAAATGACGATGACATCGTTAGCATATTGAAAATATGTCGCGTTGTATAGTGGGGACAACGAGAAGTGATTCACTTAGTGACGAAAATGAACCTTTATTTGATTTAGCGCAGCAATATAATACTACCTTGGTAGTAGCGCTATCAGTTTTGAAGATGGCATGATGAGGTAAATAGTAATCGCTAGTGGTTTCCGCTAGTACGTTCGTGGGAATATCCTCCATATAACCTAGCGATCTGTATTCTTTGAAGAAATGAGATTAGTAATTTTTTAGACCAGTATAGTGTAAAAATCTTCGCTTAATCGAATGTAAGCGATTCAAAGCAATGCGAAATGAGTCTGCTGCACTTAGATTGGAGTTAGGTTTAAATGGCACTACGTTTTTGCCATCCGAATTACGACTATGCATTGTGGCGAATTGTTCTTCAGCTCATTGTTCATCAAGCGATACTAGTGGTTCATGATGAACTTCTTCTTCAAATTCCTGCGAGCAATCTAGTTGAGTACAGAATATCCTATCGCCTGCACTATTATCAATGTTAAGGCGCTGTTGGCAGTTACCTGCTATCACCCAGCCGAATACGGTTGGAATGGAACTAGGAGCACCTGCACGTTCTTATTTCGAAGATCACGCAATGATGTTAAAGACATTATCTGACCCAATTAATATATCGATTGGACCAGGTGCATTAAAATTCGGGTCAGCTAAATCCATCGAAAGAATGACACTGGGAGTCAATGTTGGTTTTAGAGAATGGCGGAAGTAAAGGCGTCAGCTTAGAAATTATATAACAATCGATCACAATGTTGTCCGAAGTAAAACGCGAGTGTAAATTTTGAATAACCAAACCATTGGTAATGCCTACTGAAGTTAATGCCTCCCATAATAGGAAAGCGAGAATTGTTTCGAGAGAGTCCCAGGCGTTGAACCATCAGCTCTGTAATGAATGAGACTTGGGACCCAGTGTCCAGCAGCACATGAATACGTTGATAAACTCACTAACCACAGCAGTTGATGCGCGACGAGAATGTTCGAGGGAGTGACAATTAACAATTGGATTAACGAGGTTTTGTGGCGATACCGAAGATTGCATTGCTCCTGGTTGACGATACCGTCGGTGTGCTTTGTGTAGGATGCACTTTTGTATGGTGGTGAGAGTTGCACATCTTAGACCTGAAGTTGGAACGGCATTTGTTGGATGCATGACCATGTCGAAGGCAGGTGAAGTAAGGCGATGGACATTGACCCCAAGAGCGACAAAAACTCGGCGATAAGGAAAGAGGTGATCTTC
This sequence comes from Pocota personata, assembly GCA_963082735.1. Lineage (NCBI taxonomy): Eukaryota > Metazoa > Arthropoda > Insecta > Diptera > Syrphidae > Pocota > Pocota personata. The sequence goes on from OY720429.1 coordinate 153,620,091, forward strand.
TTTACACTTTGGACATTCTTCTTTGGTTTCCACCTTATGTGAACGAACGCTAGATTGAACCTTACTTTTTGGTTTCGAAGAACGAGATAAAGTATAGCAAGCTTCAAGACAATTGCACCGAATTTCTAGGAAACCAAGAAATTGATCAATCGTAGCATTTTGATCGGAAGCCGCCTCTTCTGCTCAAGCCTGTTTTGTTTCATGGTCACGTTCTTGTAATAAAATATAAATGAGCCATGGATCCCTAGTAGTTGAAACCATAGCCTTCAATACTCTTATGGTTTCGTCAGTGCTTCTAATTTATCCTAGGCTTCGACATAATTATTTTCGGATATCGGAATATCAATGCAAGAAGTAACGTTACATTCAGATTAATCTAACAACAGTGTAACCAAAATATGTACGTGAAATAAAGGGTCTGTTTGGCACTTGTGCCACATAGTACTGAACATAGGGTTTAGATATTTGTTATATCATAGTATATCATTTATTATTATTGTTATTATTATTATTATAAGCTTAATTTACCATTCAACAAAAAAATATAATTATGGGTCCTTATTGTGAGTGTCGATTAGCAATCACCACGACAATTGTCGATTGCGTCGATTGATTTCAACTATGGCATTGTGTAACTCAATCGATGGAGGAATATGTTATTGTGAATAAAAAAGTGACTATTGTGAACATAATATATTTTGACAGTTGTAATTTTTTGTAATTTTGCATATGTGTAAAATGAGTTCAATCGAGTTATGGCTTAGCGATTTAGAGGACGAAAATGAGAGCAATGAATTCTTGGAAATGGCCAGAAAAAGAAGAAAAATAAGGGATTCTTCCAACCCTTTATAATTGTAAGAACAAATGTGAATATTGTTTATCAAAAAGTGTCTCTTTTACTTAGGCACTTACTCATAATTTATCTTTACAGTTTTTTTTAAATATTTCCGACTGTCCAAGGCACCCATGGATCTTACCAAACAAGTGCAGGGAATGAGCACTGTCTTAGGCTGGCCCAATCCACTGTATCTTTAATGATCAAAGAAGTCCTCCAGGTGCTGGAAAGTCACATTTGCTCTAAATGGGTTAATTTTAATTATACAGCACTTGAAGCACGTCGAGCAAAAATTATTTTTTTAAAAAAAAGTGGAATACCATTAATTAAAGGGAGTATTGATGGTACCTACATCAAAATTGCGTCTCCTAAGAAAGAATTCCAATATGCGTATTACAATCAGAAAGGCTTTTATAGCATAAATGCCATGATAGTAAGTACTATGAACAAATCTATTTACTTTTTATATATCTTACTTTTGGTTTCAGGTTTGGGATGATGCAATGATTATACGCTACATAAATGGAAGATTCCCCGGATTGGCAAAGGACTCACATGTATTCAATATGTCAGGATTAAAGACAATTCTCGCAGAAGCGTACCGCAGTGGGGAACGAAATACTTGGTTATTAGGTACTATGAAAATTCCCCGACTTCTTTTCGGGTGATTCATTTCAATTCATTTTAGGAGATGTTGGATATGTTCTCAGACCATACTTGATAACACCATTCAGAAATCCAGAAGAAACATCGCTGGAAAGTGCATTAAAAAAAACATACGAAGGCCAGAAACATTGTGGAGCGCACAATCGGAGTTTTAAAAAATAGGTTTAGGTGTCTGTTGAGGGCACGAGAACTGCACTACAATCCTAAAAAGGCCACGCAGATCACAAATGTGCAACAAAACATTTGTGTGAAATATAAAATCCCTCTAGTCGAAGAGACAAGTAGTGGTGAAGATTCGAGTGCACTATAGTATGACGAAGAACAGATTGGGGATGAGCTTTCTGGAAGCGGCGAAGGTTTAGAAACTAGAAATAACATTCTTAGATCATGTTCATTTAACCCTTAAAAAGAAAACAAGAAAATTAAATTATAAATAAAAGTCTTTTATTTCATTTTATTTCATCACATTTTGGTTTCCCATTTCAGTCATTAAAATAAAAGCTAACGTTGTTATATACATACTTCATTAATTATTAATTAAAAAAAAAATCATATTTCGGTTTTAAACCAAACGGAAAGTAAAACCACAAAAAAAAGAGAAAAAAAAAGTCAATTCTTCCAAAAAGGTTTGTCGTTTGTGCCACTAGGATCTGCATCTCAAAAATTTAGATGATCTTTCTGCAACTTTATTATTTGCTGTTTTACTTTAATTTTTATGGCTCGGTCCCTTTGGTTACATTTTATTTAATCCTTATATATTCCCAGCTTTTCTTTCTTTAGGGCCAGCAACTCCTTGTTTATGTCTTTCTGCATGTAGTAGCTTTTTTTGGCATACTCTTCCGTGTTCTTGCAGCCCGCTTTAATATCTAGCATAATATTAACCATGCATTGTAGAAATTTTGTTGAGCCACTGCTTGGCTCTGTTCATTTTTTTATTTTCTTTTGAAGATTTGGTGGCTGAAATATTAAGTATATCATCAACTGGAGGTATCTGTTGTGTTCCAGCAATATTTAATTCCACTCTAGACTCATTGTTGACTGACCTATCAGGGTTTTGATTTTCTTCAATCTTTTCTGTAAATACATCATCTTTCTGGCCGAATTCAAGACCAGGTGGATCTACATAAGTATTTATTTCCAGAAGCGATATGACACTCTTCTAAATGGCTAAAAGTGTGAAGCTTATTTGGGCCACCGCCTGTTGCCTTTATCTCCAATTTGTTTTCGGATTATTTTTTTTTACTTTAAATTTGAAGTCAGTCCAGACCTAAAAGCAAAGTTCAATTTATCAATGTAAATAGGTATTTGTATTTTTATTTTATTTTTTACCTTTATCTATTTGTCCCATGAACGTACTACTGGAGGTCCGTGGCTATTTAATTCAATAGCAATTTTTTCCCACCGTTTCTTTGCTTGCGCCTTAGCACATATTCCCTTTGTAATATCGGAGTTGGCTTCTAAATATGCAACTAGTAGCTCAAGCTGTTTTTTGTTTGTGACTTGCTTCGCCCTAAATTTGAAATAATTGTTTTGTTTCCTTTTTGCATAAATATTATTTTAATTTCATTGAAATAACTTACATTTTCTACGCAAAAACCTTTTTATATTGCACGAACAAAGAGCATCGACCAGAAATTTGTGAACGACAACAAGCGACTGACAACAAGCGACTGCCGTTTATCGATCAATTAATGACACTCACAATAAGGGCCATAACCATTCATGGTAGATTTCAATTTACAATTTTTAACAAACGGGGGAGTCCGTCAGAAGTCGCCATTGTTTTTTATTATGCGCCACGTGTCTCCAACTGTTTAGGATAGTTTGAATGTAGTCTCGCCATCTAATCTGTGGTCTGGCAACTTGTCTGTGTCCTTCGTATAGTACCCAATTGGTTGCTCTAATTGTCCATCTGTTATCGTTTATTCTCATGACATATCCTGCCCAATTCCATTTCAATTCTTTTGCTATTTTTATTACGTCTGTCCACTTTGTTTGTTCCCTACTATATGCATTCGTAATGATTTAGAGTCATGAGATTTCTACCGTTGACCGTACTATCGCTCTTTGACTTACTTGTAGTTTGTTGGTCGCTTTGTATTTAGGTCCCATGTTTGTGCATCGTATGTCACGACTGGAAATATTGTATTATCGAATAAGTTTTTTATTTTTTGATTCCGGTGTTAAATTGGAATTAAATATCAATTTTAAATTTCAATATTATTTCCAACTATTCTTGATTCCTCTTTAACTTTCCTTGTCGGTTATTTGATTGAAAGATATTAATTGTCCTAAGTATATGAATTCGTCCACATATTCGAGGTTCTCAGTTCCAAGTTGCATTTGTAACAAAAAAAAATCCAAAAATCATAAATATAGTTTTTGCTAGTATTCCGAGCATTTTTCTGAGCTGATTAAGGACTGGTCAGTAGTCGAGTATCCCGATCTGAAGCCTGCTTGCTCACGTGGTTGGATTTTGTCCATAATTTTGCAAATTTTTCTTAATAGACATTTTGCGAAAACTGTGTGTATTGATGATATACTACTTACTGACCTGCAGTTGTTAATGTTGTCTTTTTAGTGGATAAGTAAGAACTTCATTGAATATTTCCCTCAGTATTTATGTTATAGCTTGTTTCCCAATATTTTCCATTTCTGCTTTAATTTCGTCATTTCCCGCGCATTTCTCGTTTTTTAATTCTTTTATAGACTTTTCGATTTCCTCGTCTAGGAATATTAGGATGCTGTTGCAGTTAATTAATGGCATTTCATATTCAGTTGCTATATTAGATAGTGTCGTTGTATATAGTTCTTCAAAAAGTTCGTTGCTGTTTCGATTATAGCTTTTCTGTTTTGAATATCTTTTCTGTCTCTCCTGATGTCAGTCATCCAATACTTGCCATCAGCTAGGCTTTGTTTCACTTTTTTTTTATAGATTTAGTATCTTCTATAATTTGTTTGACTAGTGCATCCTTACATATTTTCAAATCGATACTGATCCACCGCTTGCCTTAAATTTTTAGTTCCTTCCACTTTTTTTCCCTCTTTCGTTTTTTTTTTGTTTGTAATTTATTCTTTTCCCTAATAATTTGTATTGTTTCTTCCGAGAGTTTGTCAGTCGTTCACCTTATTCTTTGTACCTTGAATGCATTGGAAGCTTTAATTATAGATTCCTCTAACATATTATATCTTTTCTGTAATGTACTCATGTTTCTTAACGTTTTGGCTTATATTCGTAGATTCTTCATTATATACTTTTGGGATTAGTTTATTATGTGTATTATTTCTGGCTAGTATGCTATGATGCAGTCTACGAGTCTCGTAATTTCCACTCTAACCATTCTATGGTCGCTATTGAAGGAATTTATTGAGGACAGATACATCTTTAATGGATTTTCTTTTGTTTGATAGGATGTAGTCGATTTTGTTCTTGACAATTCCATTTGGCGCCAGCCAGTTAAATTTTTTTATTTCCTGGTTTTTTGAAGAAAGTGTTTCCAATGGAATGTCCATGTAGCCATAGCCACTGGCTTAATCTTCTTAATCTTTCATCTCTCGCATTTCTACATCCACATCTAAATTGACCGATAGTTAGTTTTTCGTCTTTCACAGGCATGCCAATTTTTACGTTGAAGTCTCCTATGACTAACATTGTTTCAGCTTTGAAGTCCTTATATGCAGTGTCAAGGTCGTTAATACATTTATTAATTAAATATGTGCCTTCACCGGCTGGTCACAGAAAAAGCAGTTAAGAGCCATCATGGCGCTCTTTTATACTAAAAAATGGTTACTTTACAGTCTGCAATAAAACAAAATAGGGAGCGTTCAGTAAATAGATTTTACCGAAAGGTATGTGACAAGTTCGTTTACAATGTGCATGCCACATCACTCCACTTCCAAGAAAAGTTCCTTTATAATGCATTGAAATATTAAAGTTACAATGATTTGCCTAATTTCTACAAAAATATACGGAACTTTAAGTTATTTATTTATTTAAGTTACAATGACTTCATTAATATATAACAAAATATACGAAACTTAGAAAGTGAGAAATATAATTGCAGTTCTTATACACCCCCTTCAGGTAGGGGTTAGAATATACCCGAGGTAGGCATGCTTGTCGTAAGAGGCGACTAAAATCCACCCTCCGTTTACCGAGTATGGCGTATACAAAAACATGCAATGAACAAAACGAACGATATAAATACCCTAGGTGGCAGTCCAGGTACACTGGAAAATCCACCCTCTTCGGAGGTCGGCTCCACGGATTCTGGGGAGAGCCATTTATTGCGTTCATCTGACCCTTTTAAAAAATGTACTAGGGTAGTTAGATCTCCGACATCAAGATCTACCATAAAAACGTGCGGAACTAGAAGTCCGGCGACATCGATAGTGTCGGCGCACGAACAACGGACTTCAGCGAAAATTCAAAGCCTAATGGACGAAAATACGGAACTCCGGACCAAGCTAAGTAAAACCGAACTTTAATTGGATTCTAAAAAACGACCAGTTAAGAAACGAAAAGCTGGCTCTTCGCCCGAAATGTTAACGAGGCAAGAAAACACGCAAAATAAACGAGAAGGTAAAGAACAGACTGACAAAATAAACACGCGTGCCGAAGAAAATCCACGAAATAAGGTACGACCACCGCCACCAATATACGTGATCGGAATTGCAGACTATAATAAAGTGCATTCTTTTCTCAAACCTTTATTGCTATCCGATTTTGAAGTAACATCGCTCAACAACAACAAATGGAAAGTAAAAGTAAAGGACTCAGATAGTTACCGCTCAGTATCTAATAAACTGAATACTGAAAAAATCCAGTGGTATACGTACGAAAATAAATCTGAAAGACCGATACGAGTCGTAGCTAGAGGACTTCATGCCTCATGCCGAAAGGAAGATGTTGTTCACGATTTGAAGAACAAAAACTTTAAAATCGTCGATGCGGTAAACTTAATTAAACGGGAAAAGCAAACATTGGAAGGCAAGGAAACAATGGTTAAGCGCGAGCTTCCTCTTTTTATGCTAACCTTTGATAAGGCTGAGAGTTTAGATAAGATTTACGAAATAAGAACAGTTCTGAATGTCGTCGTCAAAATCGAACCCATGCGAAAGAATACCCCCTTGGTATAATCGCAAACTTCGCGCCTTACGTAACAAGAGAAACAAGTTATGGGCAGCTTTCCTTCGTACCAATTCTGTTTTCGACTATTCCAACTATCTCGGTTCCTACCTTCAATTCAATCATCTTTATAACTCTCTCTACCAGCGGCACCTAATTAACGCGAAAGCAAATCTTATAAACGACCCTAAGTCATTTTTTCAATTCGTCAACTATAAAAAAAAATCTGACGGTTACCCTCCGTCCCTCTCTTTTGAAAACATATCTTCAACTAATCCGCAAACCATTGCCAACTTGTTTGCCACCTATTTTAAACAATCCTTCGCAGACAACTCTTTTGAACCAGACCCCTCTTACTTCACTCACCTTCTTAACTTCTCCGTTGGCCCCTTTCTGTCCCTGCCTTTTGATCCTGCTGTAATTGAAAATAAACTACAAAATCTTAATGATGAATTCTCACCCGGCCCAGATGGTCTCCCTGCCATTTTTCTTCAAAAATGCTCTACCATTCTCTCCCCCCCCTCTCTCACCTCTTCCGTTTGTCTCTATCACTAGGAGAATTCCCTCAGATTTGGAAGACCTCTTTCATAACCCCCATTCACAAAAAGGGATCAAAGAACGAGGTAACAAACTATCGCCCCATTGCTAAACTTTCTCATCTACCCAAACTTTTCGAAAGTATTTTATACGAAGCCTTAAGCTTTCAGTGCAAGTCTCTTATCTCTCCCACCCAACACGGCTTTCTGAAAGGTAGATCAACTACCACTAACTTAGTCGAATTCGTGTCCTTCGCCCTGTCTGCCTTAGAGAATGGCAAAGAAGTCGACGTTATTGCAACTGATTTTAGTAAGGCTTTTGATAAGATATCTCATAACTTAATCCTCTTCAAATTGTCTGCCCTCGGTTTCGAACCCATATTGTTAAAATGGATATCTTCTTACCTGGAAAACCGTTCTTACAGAGTTCGCTTCAGATCCATCTTATCGACTCCCTTCTTGGCCACCTCTGGTGTTCCGCAAGGCAGCCATCTAGGTCCCCTTCTCTTCATTCTAACCATAAACGATGTCGAGAGGGTTACTAAACATTCTTCCCTCTCTCTGTACGCTGATGATACCAAATTTTTCAAAGCCATCTCTTCACCACATGACTACTGCCTCCTTCAACAAGACCTTGATAGTTTTTCGAACTGGTGCCTACAAAATCGCTTAGAGCTCAATATCGCCAAATGTCAATCCATTACCTTATCACGTAAGCACCAAGTGTCCTCCGCCCGCCTTTACCTTCTTCATGGTCAACCTATATCCATCGTTCAGTCTCTCCGTGATCTTGGAATATTGTACGATAGGGAACTAAATTTTCGTTCACATATTGATGAGATAATTCGTAAAGCTAACTCATCACTTGGCTTTGTCAAACGATGGTCCAAAGAATTCTCCGACCCTTACGTGACCAGATCCCTCTACATTACCTTTGTGCGCCCCCTCCTTGAATATGCCAGTCAAGCGTGGTCACCCTTTCAGCAAGTTCATGTGACCAGAATCGAGAATGTTCAACGTCGATTTCTTCGATTTGCCCTTCGAGGTCTTCCTTGGAACGATCCATTTATCTTGCCTCCCTATCAAGACCGCCTCAACCTCATCAACCTGAGTACTCTAGAGAAACGCAGAGATGTTGCAGACATTCTTTTCATTCATCGACTTCTTTCAGGCTCTGTCGATTGCGCATCTCTTTATAATTCAATTTTTTTCAATACCAACCCACGAAATTTACGATGCCCTCGTCTTTTCTATTTACCGTCCCACCGCACTTCATATGGATCTAATGAACCAATTTCCCGTATGCTGCGAAAAGTGAACTCAAACCTCACCCAGTTTGATTTTAACCTCAGCACCCCCTGCCTCAAAACCGAACTCCTTCACCATTCTACTTAACTTTAAGTCTTAGTGTTAAGTTTTAGTTTTAAGTTTTAGTTTTAAGTTTTAGGTTTAAGTTTTAGTTTAGATTTAAGTTAGTTGTAGCTTGTAATAAGCCAAATAAATGGGGGCTTTCGCCCCCACCAAAATTAAAAAATTGATACCCCAGTGCAAACGATGAATGATGGATTCAACCATACGCAAACGTATTGCCGAAAAGAACCGCGATGGGTCAAATGCGCCGGTAAACATCTTAGTCAAGGGTGCGGCGTAAACAAAAAACCCCTGCAGCGTGTATTAACTTCAATGGTAAGCACCCGGCTAATTACAGAGGCTGTGAAGTAGCCAAGGAATTGCAAAAAAGAAGAGATCGACTTATGAAGCCGCAAAACCCAACTTCAAAACCGGTAAATAAGGAAAAGTCGAAAACTGCTGCAAGAAAGGTGACTAGAGACAACCGGGCGCGCTTACGTACGCCCAAGCCGCGACATCAAACACGGATCAAATTCCACACCGGGTTAAGGTAAAAGCGCCTAACGAAAAGCCATCAGATTCAACAAAGACGAACACTGTTAATTCGGAAAACCCTGTATCTCACGTCTTTTCCATTATCCTTGCGAGGCTTGAGGAGCAAACAAAAACAAACATGCTAATTGTCGAAAGGTTGGAGAAGCTTGAATATAAGCTTAACAATAGGAGCATTTCAAAACGAACATGACGAAACTTCTTAAAATTGTTGCATGGAACGCCAACGCTCTTATACAAAGACTGGAAGAGCTAGAAATATTTCTATGAGAAAATAACATTGACATATGTTTGATCTGTGAAACTCACTTGACGAAACTATCGCGTGTAAACATTACTAGATACAGTGGCTATCACGCTTATCACCCATCGGAAAGGGCCAGGGGCGGATCGTCTTTAATCATAAAAGATTGCATCGAACACTCTGAAGAGATTATAATAGAGCTTGAAACAATGCAAGTGAGCACTGTATGCGTGAAAAATGGACATTACTCTTTCAATGTCTCGTCTATTTATTGTCCACTGCGTTGCAGGCTTGAAAAAAAATATTTTACTAATATTTTCAACTCTCTTGGACCGTATTTTATTATTGGCGGTGATTTTAATGCAAAACACACCTTCTGGGGTTCAAGATGTGTCTCACAAAAAGGCAGAGCACTTTACAATGCCTGCATGCAACATAGTTGTGACTTTCACTCGACTGGTAAACCAACATATTGGCCGACTGATAGCAACAAAATACCCGATCTGATCGATTTATTTGTTGTAAAAGGAATACCAGACATTAATATTAAAATTGATGAAAGTTCCGATCATTCCCCTATCATTCTAACGATGAGCGAACGCCTAATTAAAAAAGATGTACCTGCTAGACTAACTAGCAGAAAAACTGATTGGGAAGGCTTTAAAAAAGACGTTGAAGAACATATCGAACTGAGAGTATCACTTAGGACGTCTTCTGAACTCGAAATCGAAGTTGATCGTTTTGTTGAAGTTCTGCAGCGCGCCGCGTAGACAAATACTCCCTATCAAATGAAAACGCCGATCAATCATGCCCAAAAATATCCACCGGAAATAAAAGAAATGGTAAGGGAGAAAAGAAAAGCGCGTAGAAAAAGGCAACAAACTCGTCCTCCGCAACATAAATCGCATTTAAATCGCTTGTGTAACTTGCTAAAAAAGGCCATTTTTGATTTTGAAAATCGGACAATACAAACCAGCATTGAAAGCTTGACAGCGGAAAAAGATTCCAATTATTCGCTCTGGCATTAAAAAACCGAAAATACAAGTGGTCCCAATCAAGAAAAAAACAACGAATGGGCCAAGAATGATAAAGGCAAGGCAGAAGTCTTTGCCGCCCATTTAGAAAAAAACATTTAAACCATTTGATTGTCAAACGCTTGTTGAAAATGATAATGTGTCGGATATAGCACTTCACAATTACTCAGTAAGAAATGCAAGGCTGACCGAACTCCAACAAGAAAAAAAGAAACTGAAACCGAATAAAGCTCCTGGATACGAAATAATCACAGGAGAGCTTCTTAAAACGTTACCTAGAAAAGCTAGTTCAGTTCCTCTACAATATAAACGCAGCGATAAGACTAGAATATGTTCCGAGTAAATGGAAAGTCGCGGAAGTAATAATGATTCTGAAGCCGGGAAAGCCGCCGAATGAAAAAAAATCGTATAGATAGCTGCTGCCAATTATGTCTAAAGTTTTCGAAAGAATAGTACTTAAGCGATTGCAGCCGGTTATAGAAGAAAGATCTCTTATTCCCAATCACCAGTTTGGGTTTAGAACCAAGCACTCAACAATAGACCAAGTGCATAGAATAACTGATTTAATTGAGAAAGCTTACGAAGAAAAAAAGATTTGCTCGAGCGTATTCCTTGATATTTCTCAAGCTTTTGACAAGGTCTGGCATGACGGATTGAAATATAAATTACGACAAGTGCTGCCGGAACACTTATATAATATTCTGGAAAAATACTTGACGAATCGATTTTTCCGAGTCAAATACGGAAATGAATATTCAGAATTTAAAGAAATAAGGGCTGGGGTGCCGCAGGGAAGCATCCTTGGACCGCTTTTGTATCTATTATATACTCGCGATATACCGCAAGAAGAAAGCACCGTATTACCTACATTTGCCGACGACACTGCCATCCTGGCAACGGGTAAAACGATCGAAGAATCGACTGAAAAATTGCAAGAAGCATTGAATAAAGTAAATGAATGGACAAAGATTTGGCGACTAGCTTTAAACGAAAACAAATCTGTTCATGTCAATTTTACTTATAAGAAAATAAATAATTTGCCGATCTTTTCAAACTCGGTTCAAATTCCGTTTGCAAACGAGGCTAAGTATCTTGGAATGAAACTTGATGCTAAGCTGAAGTGGAAAACGCACGTGAAGAAAAAACGTAAAGAACTCGAAACTAAATACAGAGAAATGTACTGGTTACTTGGAAAACATTCCAAGCTTAATATAGAGAACAAACTGCTTTTATACAAGCAAGTGCTAAAGCCAGTATGGACATATGGAATACAACTTTGGGGTTGTACCAAAATAAGTAATGTCAATATTTTACAAACTTTTGAAAATAAAGTGCTAAGATCAATAGTTAATGCACTGTGGTTTATTAGAAATAGCGATATCCATAGAGATTTAGGAATTGCAACAGTCGAACATGAAATCAAAAACTTCGCGCGTAAGCATAAAGATAGATTACAAGAACACGTTAACAATGAAGTCCTTCGAATTCTAGATGAGAGGAATCTACTGCGTCGTCTACAAAGGACTAAACCTTTCGACTTAACGCGATAGCAGAAAACCGCGTCTAATTTGAGGAACAAGCAGGAACTTTCAATGGAAAGGGACCTGCCAAACGATCTCAATACGTGAAAGAAAAACTGTTGGATAAGTCAAAACTTAGTTGTAGTAATCAAAGAAATTTATCACGAAGGGAGGTGTTTGTAGTGAGTAAAAATCTCACACTACTATGAGCACGCGCTATCGATCCTCATAGTGTCTTCCTCGGAAAAAAAAAAAAAAAAAAAAAAAGGGGCTTACACATTACAAGTAACTCTTTGTTTAAAAACCAATCGTATCGTTTTGTCTTGTTTTGCTAAAAACGAGGGTTTTAGTCTATCTATCGAGATGGTATGTTTTTTGTCATAATTAATACAGGTTTCTTGAAATATCCTCTACTCACTTCGTCCGTGACGAAAACGTGACTGCATGACTGTAAAGGTTTTGTAACTAAAATATATTTTTGTTCTCTGGTTCTCTTTGAATCGGGTCGAACTCGTGCTTGCTTTGACTCATTTCTTTTGCCGATGTAGATGTTAAACAAGCATCTAGTGGTTTTGGTTCAGTAAGCTCTGCAGGGAGACGTAAGTTTGGACCATGCAACAACTGAGCAAGTGTTGTTTTTCGTCTATTATTGTGGAGCAAATTCCTAGTAAAGTCCAAGGTAAATTAGAAAACCAGTTTGTTCTGTCTTCGTGGGACCTCAAAGCTTCTTTGAGCTGTCTGTGAAACCTCTCTACCGAGCCGTTCGCTAGCAGATGGTACGTAGCTGTTCGAATTCTTTTAATACCCAAAACTTCGGAGATTTGTTTAAAAAACTATGACACAAATTGAGTACCTTGATCCGTGGTAATGGTTTGTGGGACGCCGTACCTTGAAACCCAATTTTGGACCAACGCGGAGATCACTGTTTGCGCGCTTATGCTTTTTAAAGGTATTGCCTCAGGCCACGAAGTGAAACCATATTTGGTTTTCAGTAGGTATGTATAACCCTTCGAAGGGGGAAAAGGTCCTACTAAATCCATGTGGATGTGACAAAATCTGGCTTCAGGGACTTAAAACTTTCCATATTTTGATTTTGTATGTCTAGTAATTTTGGATTTTTGACATGGAACCCAAACTTGTGTCCATCTGGTAATATCCTTGTTAATTTTTGGCCAAACATATTTAGATGTTATTACTTTGCACATGGCCTTAGCGCTCCTATGTGAAAGTTTGTGATGATTTTCAAAAATCGTGCATTTGAAAATATTGGGAACGTATGAGCGGTTTGTTCCCGTTGAAGTCTCACACCACAGGTCAACGTCGTAAATCGGGATGGTTATCTTTGAAAGTTTTACTGAAGAACTCGTGTATCGACGTGGTTAAAATTGATAACATCTATATGAGACCGCAATAAACTGTCGGCCACGATATTTGCCAAGCGCTTGATAAAGCGAATATCCGTAGTGAATTCAGCTATGTATTCCAATGTATTGACGTGGCTTTTTTTCTGGCTTTGAGCATATTACGTTCGTGTGTGGTTTGTGGTCGGAGAAAACGGTGAACTGTCTCCCTTCCACAAAATATCTAAAATATTTAATATTTTTGTAAATAGTTAGTCGAAAGTTGAATATTTCCTTTCAGCCGGACTTAAACGCATGGAGAAGAAACCTAAAGGATGCCATTGGTTGAAACGGTATTGCTGCAAAAATCTGCCAATAGCTTTGTTTGAAGTACCTACCATAATTGACACTTGAGCCTTTGGGTTTGGGGGAAACAACATCGTTTGTTGTTCCAAATCCTTCTTCAAGATGCTAAAAGCTTCATCGCACTTCTCGGACCAAATAAAATTCGCTTTCACTTCTTCCTTTGTTTTTAATAATTCATATAAAGGACTTGATTTTATCGCGATACTTGGTATAAAACGGTGATAAAAATTAATCATGGCCAAAAATCGTTGCAGCTGTTTGATTGAAGTAGGTCATGGGAAATCACTAATGGCCTTTACCCTGTTGGAAGATGTCCACGTTCTGTGATTGTATAGCCTACCGGGATTTGTACGCCCGTATTAGATCGATTTTAGAGAAAATTTTAAAATAATGAAGATTAGCCGTACAATCCTGAATGTTTGGTAGTGGGTATTTATCAGGAATTGTTACCGTGTTTAGCTACCTATAATCGCCACACGGTCTCCAGACGGTAGTATCCCTTTTCGTAACCATGTGTAGCAGAGTAGCTGCAGATGAGTTCGAAACTCGACAAATGCCTAATCGAACCATTTGTTGAAATCCTTGCTTTGCTATTGACAGTTTCTGATTAATATCCGGTGTACGACGCCATGTCTCACCGGTAAGGTAAAATCTGGTGGAGCTTTAAGTTCCGGGAACTCATCCAAAATGTTTCCAAATTCACTTGAAATGAAAAACAATTTTGGTGTATAAAATGAGGTTGATATTGACGAGCAATTTACTTTGAAATCGGTTTGATTGTCAATTATTTTCTGTTGACCTATATCGATAATCAGATTAAATTTGTACAAAAAATCGGCTCCAATGATTGGGTGATCGATGTCGGCAAAAACAAATATGAAATTGAACGATCGTCCGAGATTGAAGTCGATTGTGATACTTTTAAACCCGTATGTTCGCATCTTTGCACCGTTTGCGGTGAGTAGCATGAAATCGTTAGGTTCATTGAAGTGGAGATACAGTTTTCTCGGAATTATGGAAATCTCCACACCTGTGTCAATTAGAAAGTTAAGTTTTGATTTTTTATCGCGAATAAATAAGCGGCGAGAAAACATATTTGCACTCGATTCCGCATTAGGGTTTGAATAAATTAGTTTTTTTGTTACTTTAGTTGAAGAAAATGAATTTTGAAAGTTATACAGCTTAGAACGTTTTATAGCTTTAGATCCGTGTTTCTTATGAAACCAACAAATATCACTGTCCACTCCATTGCGGCTATTGGACCGAAAGCTAGATTTTGATCTACAACGTGAAAATTTTCTTGACTGCCGGTTAAAGTTTGTATCTCGTGACTTCGGCAACTCAAGGCGTTCGATGCAATGTATCAAATTATTAAGGATATCTTAATTCGGATTAACTCTCTCATCGATTTGAGAATTTTGTGATCTGCTGGAGGAATCTTATAATCTGTCAGCACAATTGAAAAGCTCTTCCCTACTTTGTGAATTTTCCACTGCCATTAGGCAAACACGTACAGAAGATGGTAATCTACGTATATTAAGCCAAAGCTTCTTAACGAGAGGAGTTTTAACGAGGTTGTTTCCGTTCGCCAGGTTTTCCATGCAAAGTTGGGAAGGTCTTTGGATTCCTTTCAGCAAAACCTTTTTTTTTAAATAATTGTACTTGTCTTGAGTGGCGAAGAAATTAAAACCTCGGCGACTAATTCCATAGTCTGGTTATTTAAAGACGCGACTAAGCCATCATATTTTGTATTAGCTGAGGTTATGTTTTTGAGTCTGAACTGTGTCTCAACCTGCAAAAACCGTAAATCTGGTAGATTGTTCCAGAAAGGTGGAATCTTAATTGAAATTAATAATGTTTTTTAATACTTTATTGTTGGATAATACATTTCTATTACTCGACGCCACTGTCGCTGGATTAATTCCCCCCCCCCCCCCCACCTGGTCATCAACTTTGCTTGCAGATGCTCTATCAGGACGAGACATATTAAAAAAAAATTTATTGAAATTCAACACGACGGAACCAATCACGGCACGTTGTTTACAGCATCTCTGTAAACTTTTTGGAGCTCTCGATGCGCTTCAGCTGCCGTTTTCTTCGAATGAAAGAAGAAAATCAACCCTTCCCGCAAATGACGATTATTTGGCACAAAATCAGACAACCAAAAGTATATGACGCCAAAACAAAATCACTAATCTGTCAAAAGCGTTTGTTTACCATATGTCTAAGCTCAGTTCATAATGTTTTGGATATGTCAAAATCGACCAGACTTTAATGCTGGAGTCATCTATTGATAGTAACTTAGTTGCGCACCTAATATATTATAGAAGCGACGCTGGTAAGGTTAGGACTTGTATCGTGGCGAAAAAGAGTCTTCAAATTTTAATGCAGTCTCATTTCAGCTCCGGAGACTTGACAGTGATGAATTTGAGATGGGTGAACAGGAATTGCACGGTGGCATCTGCGTACCTACCTTACGATGATGGCATCAACTTCCCTCGGAAGATCTGAGGTCACTCATATCAGCGTCTCAAAAAGGTAAGACAAATTTAGTCTTGGGATATGATGCTAAAGGGTAGCGTAGATATCCATGCCAGAGGCGAAGTTTTGTTTAACTTTATTCTAGAATGCAATCTTATTATATGTAATAGAGGCATTGACCCCACCTTTGTAAAGTCTACTAAAAAGGTAGTGTTGGATACTACGGAGAGAACTAAGGAAATCGGTGAATCACTTCACCGAGGACCTCAACTTCATAGAAGCAGTTGACAATGCAGTCGATGTACTGACCGACTGTCTTACGCAATCTTTCGAGAAATCCTGCCCTATTAGTAGATATAGCGATAAAAATCGTCCGCTATGGTGGAACGATAAAATAGCGAAACTCATTCACATCTCAAGAGTAGGATGGAACCTCGCAAAAGAGGGGGTCGTTGAGTTGTCCACCTATAAAGAAAGCGTAAAGTTTCTCAAGAAAGAGATTAGGTTCTCAAAGAAGAACTCCTGGAGGTCCTTTAGTGCATCTATAGAATCAACAAACGAAGCGTCCATGTTGTAAAAGTCGGGTTTTATATAGAATTCAATTTATTTACAAGATATACTTCTAACTTAAGATTAATTACAAATATCGAAAAATTAATTATGGCAAGATAGTGGGAGATCGGTGAATCCACGAGGAAAGATGACAAGCAAGAGCAGGATTGTCGAAAGGCGGAAAAAGCCAGAACGTCAGATGACAATATGGTGGGCGAAATCGGAAACTTCGCTGAACGCCATCTAGATCTTCGAATATTTATCGTGATGAATTATGAGTGCTTAATAGCTCCATCTTGGAGACACAACAGTTTCCTCCACACTTATTTGGAATCAAACCTGACTCGCTTATTCCTTAAACGTTTGGACCGTCTAAGATCGTATGAAATCGGACTGGTTGAGGGTTGGAAATGTTCTGGTTCCGAACGTTCTGCTTCCACAGTTTCAGTAGGCGTAGAGCACGTTGGTGCAACCGGAGATGTGAACTCAATCACGGGGGGTGACGACGGATACGTCTCTATGATTGAATCATCTTCGACCAATGGTGCGGATGTGCGATGCGTTTCTTCGACCGGATCTCTCCCTTCTTGCTGATTATTCCTTATTGGTTGTGAGTGATCTGAATTGAAATGAAAAGCTGGATTAGTAAAAGCGAAATGTTCACTTGCCTGAATCCTAGGAGTAGATAATATTTGATTATCAGCTGCTGGGGCTGCTCTTGGTCGAATTTGGTTCTGATGACGACGCCAATTACTGCCAAGTTCAGTTTCAACCCTGTACATTCGCCTTCCCAACAATTCTCGGATAATGGCCTTAACCCATTTGACTTTGCGTAGATATTGTCGAACGAAGAAAGCTTGACCTACGGCAAATTTAGATGACATCACTTTTGCAACCTTCCGGTCAGGATCTGGACACAAAAATACTTGTAAAGCATCATCACTCTGAGTGTTGTCGCAGAGAATTTTTGTTACGGCCGTTTTAAACGTACGCACCATCCGTTCAGCAGCTCCGTTCGACTCCGGATTGAAAGGAGCGGAAGTAACATGCTGGATGGAATTACGGCAGCAAAAATCTTGGAATTCCGCAGAAATGAATTGGGTGCCGTTGTCAGATACTATGGTCTTTGGCAAACCCTCCAGAGCAAACAGTGAGCGCAGCGCGCTTATAGTTGATTTTGATGTAGTCGAGGCCATCTTGATGATAAATGGGAATTTCGAGAAAGAGTCGACGATTATAAGCCACATGTGTTTCTCGAAAGGACCCGCAAAATCGATATGGATGCGTTCCCAGGCTGCTTCGGTGCATGGCCAACTAGTATACTTCTTCGGGGACTGACTTGCATTGATCTGACAAGCGGAGCACTGACTGACTGTTTGACGAATCGACTCATCTATCCCAGGCCACCAACTATAACGACGAGACATCTGCTTCATCCTGGTTTCTCCCCAATGGCCTTCATGCAGCAACGAAAGCACTCTTGACTGGAGACATTGTGGAACTACTACTCTGGTATGATCTGTCTGCAATAAAACAATATTAGTACACACACATAAGCTTAACCTGCGTCGAAAAAATGGAATTAAATTGTCTTCGCTACTCGGTAACTGTGTGGGCCAGCCATTGCGAATATACCATACTACCCGGCTAAGAATTGGATCTTTTTTTGAATGCTCGGCCACCACTAAGGAATTGATTGGGAAATCATCAACCACCAAATCGTAGATCTCGTCCATAGTGTTACAGGTTTCTGATTTGTCGAAGTCCTCATCAGATCCTACTGGTAAACGGGAAAGACAGTCAGCATTGCCATGCTGCTTTGTTGACCTATAGCGTATAGTATACGTATAACCCATAAGAGTAATTGCCCACCTCTGTAGGCGTTGAATAGTCATCTGGGGTAATTTTTTGCTCGGGTTGAAAATCGTCAGAAGGGGCTGATGGTCAGTGATGATCTCGAACTGACGCCCATACAGGTATTGGTTGAATTTCTTCACGCCGTAGATGATCGACAGCGCCTCCTTTTCGATCTGACTATAGTTCTTTTGGGCTTCTGTCAGAGTCTTTGAGGCGAAAGCAATGGGCTTCTCTGATCCGTTGGGATAAATAATAGACGACGCGTCTGTTGCCAATGAGATAGGCAAGTCTTCCTGGTAATGGACCAATCTTGTTTCATGCATAATTCTCTCTTTGAATTTTTCGAAGGCTTGCTGTTGGTCTCTCCCCCAGACAAATTTCACATTCTTCGAGCGCAGCTTGTTGAGCGGGGCTGTAATTTGTGCGAAATTCTCAATAAACTGATGGTAGTAGTTTAGTTTTCCCAGAAATGCCTCCAAATCTTTTAGATTGTTAGGTCTAGGCAGGTCTCTTAGTGCCTGCAGCCGTGACTCAGACGGTCGGATTCCATTTGCATCAATAATGTGACCCAAATACTCGACCTCTTTTTGGGCAAAATAGCATTTCGCAAGGTTACACTTAAGACTGTGTGCTTCAAAACGCTCTAAAACTGTTTCCAGGTTTCGCAAATGCTCAGCTGGGGTTCTCCCTGAAACAATGACGTCATCAATATATGCGCCGCAGCAACTTAAGTCGCATAACAACTGATCGATGAATCTTTGAAATATTCCGGTGGAGCTAGATGTGCCGAAAGGTAGCCTTTGAAGCTCGAATAATCCGAATTCAGTTGAAATAACACAAATCTTCTTAGATCGTTCGTCTAAGGGGATTTGTAAATACGCTTCGGACATGTCAATTTTAGTGAAGTGTTCTCCCCCTTGAATTCGATGGAACAGTTCCTCTTTTTTTGGCATGGGGTGGCGGTCGACTTCTAGTTGTGGATTAATCGTTATTTTATAGTCGCCACAAATGCGAATAGAACCATTTGATTTGCCTACCACCACAATTGGAGTCGCCCACTGACTTGTCTCCACAGGACGTAGAATACCAAGTTGAACCATTCTATTGATCTCTGCTTTCACGATTGGCTTTTGAGCGTATGGCACGGAACGAAATGGTACAAATACAGGGTGAGAGCCTGCTTTCAACTTTAAATGAGCTTGGTACTGAGTACTGCGTCCTAGACCTGGGCTGAAAACTGATTTATAAGATTCGCAAAGTAATTTTGCCTGAGCAGCGAGCTCCTCTCTAGTTACGTCACGCATTTGGAAAACTAACTCCTCTGTTGAACTACTGAGCGAAAATTTTAATGCCTTTAACCAATCTAGGCCGATTATATTTGACCCATGCTCACTATCTACTACCAGTAATGGCAATGACAGTACATTCTGCTTCCATGTTACGTTTACATGCACTATCCCTTTAACCGGCACCTCAACATCGCCGTAAGCTCGTAACTTCTTATCTGTGTACTGACAAATTGGCTGACCTAAGTCGCGATACCCTTGCATACCTATTAATGAGCACGATGCACCCGTGTCTAATTGAAAAGTTAACGGCGAATTATTGATCATAAGTGAGACCATCAATTTTTTGTTTGCCTAAAAATTCTCTTTTTTTCCTGAAAGCATGCAACCCTCTCTCGGCTGCAACTGATAAATTGAATGTGCGGTTTCATTGATGTTCCGGTGACGATTTTTATTGGAAAAACTTCGACGAGAAGTTGTATGTGAATGTGAATGTGCTGAGTTATGGCGAGAGCTTCTATGGTTTTTAGAAAAATCTCTTTGACGACGTCGAGAGCGTGAACCTGTCTGTGAGGTGTCTTATTTTCTCTGGCTTGCCATACATACGCTTTGTATGTGACCCCTACGCTGGCACTTATCGCAAACTGAATCTTGATGTCTACATCTACTTCGGTCATGATTTACATGGCAATCAGGGCAAGATTTACGGCTTAGAAAATTTTGATTGGACTTACTTGAGTGTGGATATATCACGTTGACCTCTGCTGCAGCTGCTGAGCTTTTATCACTGTCTCTTAAAATCGATGAAGCCAGCTGCGATGTCTCGAATCCGGTGATGATCTCTTCCATTTTCTCCAACGTTGGATCTTTACTCTGCGTCGCTACCAGTCGAACCTGTTCGTGCGGTGTATAAAACGCAATCATGTCGCGTATCATATAATCGGCGTATGAATGATTGCATCCCTCTTTTTTGCGGACAAATGCACAGTCCTTTGCAATACCCCTAACATCTGCGATCCAGTCACTGTACTTTTGTCCTGGTGACATTTTATGGCGGAGGAACTTACATCTCGACGCGAGTATGTGTTGATTAGATTGAAAATGTTGTGTTAATCGCGAGGTTAGCTTAGTATACGTGTGTGTACTTACATCTGTTTTCTCGAACAATTTTCTGAGCAGATCCAGAAGATAATCACCGCATGCTGATAAAAAATATGATTTCCTTAGATTCTCATCTGTTACTGCATGTGCATGGAAATGTTGTTGGAATTGGAAAAGATAGTTTTCCCAATTTGCCTTGGCTGGATCGAAAGCTGCGAAAACGGGAATATTGGTGGTCGCTGCACCGGTGAACTTTTTGATTAACTCCTGCATGTTCTCCATATTCTTCTGCATCATGCCGGTAAACCACTCTTGCTGTAGTTTAATTAATTTCTCCTCCATCCTCGTCGCCAATTGTTGTAAAAGTCGGGTTTTATATAGAATTCAATTTATTTACAAGATATACTTCTAACTTAAGATTAATTACAAATATCGAAAAATTAATTATGGCAAGCTAGTGGGAGGTCGGTGGATCCACGAGGAAAGATGACAAGCAAGAGCAGGATTGTCGAAAGGCGGAAAACGCCAGAACGTCAGATGACAATATGGTGGGCGAAATCGGAAACTTCGCTGAACGCCATCTAGATCTTCGAATGTTTATCGTGATGAATTATGAGTGCTTAATAGCTCCATCTTGGAGACACAACAGTCCAGCTTACGGAAGATTCTCGCCAAGACACCAATGCCGGCATCCAATATTAGGAAAGGTGATGCTACTTGGCAGAGTCACAAGAGGAAACGCTGGATATACTATTGAGCACTCAGTTTCCCAGATGTACATCAATCTACGAAGATGATCTACCCACTCCACAGATAACTCCGGGAATAAGCGCGGAAGAGGTGAGAAATATAATAGATGATGCAATGTAGCCCGGACAGTTAAATCAATTGCTCCATATAAGGTACCAGGAATGGATAACATTTGACCTGTGATGCTGCAGGAGTCAGTGGATATTGCTAAACCATGGCTCAAGCGCATTTTCACAGGATGCCTTAAGCTAGGATATGTTCCTAAAGCATGGCGGGAGGTGCGTGTCGTATTTATTCCCAAAGCAGGGAAAGCGAGTCACAAAAATGCAAAAGACTTGAATCTATCAGTCTGTCGTCTTATATGCTAAAAACACTGGAACGTTTAATAGATGTATATATAAGAAACGTGATCGGCGATAATTACAGATTTAAATCACAACACGCATACATCTGCGGCAGATAGGTAGATACTGCGCTACATAGGGTCGTATCAAGCATAGAAATATCCCTCCACTTTAAAGAGTTCACTCTCGGGGTGTTCCTAGACATTGAAGGGTTTTTTAGCAAAGTAAACACTGACTTTATCCTGGACAGCAGCACAGAGCTCATTTAAACATGGTCCTCTGCAATTTGATTGCACAGATGCTTCAATCGAGGGTTATATTTTCAATGCTAGGAGATGTAATAATAACGCAGAGGAACCCCTCAAGGCGGAGTTCTGTCTCCTTTAATATGGCTCCTCCTATTGGATGATATCTTCGTAATACTGAAGGAAATGGCTTCAACGCGACCGTCTATGCCAACGATGCGGTCATCCTGATTTCGGGAAAATTCCCGCCAGTCCTAAGCGAAAGACTTAATCTTGCACTACAGCTAGTAAATAATTGGGTCGGCTGCAAAGGGCTGGGAGTGAACCCATCAAAGACGGAGGTAGTTCTTTTCATTAAGAAGAGAACAATTCCTACCTTCAGACCCCCAAAAATCGATGGTATTGAACTAAGTATACTAAGTTCAGCTCGACACCTGGGCGTAATTCTAGATTCCAAACTGAACTGAAAGGACAACACTGCCGAACGCATCAAAAAAGCTAGCGTAGCTTCCTATTCTTGCAGAAAGGCATTCAGCAACACATGGGGCATTAAACCAGCTGTGGTGTACTGGATATAGACAGCGGTCGTAAGACGCATTCTCACATATGGTTCACTAGTATGGTGGATGGTGCTTGAGAAGCACTATCCGCTTTCAAACCTTACCAAAATCCAGAGGGCAGCATGTGTCGGAGTCATGGGGTCAATAAGAACAGAGGCAATGGAAATCATGCTCAGTTTCATTCCACTTTACTGTAGCAGTCTGGCGACTAAAATCGCTGTACGACTGAGAGTAGGCCGATTTCAACTCCTAAGCTAGCATTTGAAAGGAGATTCAATATAAGAATTCCTGACAGAATGCACTTGAGGAACCTAAGAACCACGAGCAAAAAGGAACTGGCGTTCTACACCGACCTTTCTAAGATGACGTTTGCACGGGAGCCAGAGTATATTGTGAGGCCCTAGGAATAAACAACTCCTTTAGAATAAGCTACGACTGCAGCGCCTTTCAGGCCGAAATCACAGCCATCATACAGGCTGCGGAAATTAGACGCGAGAGTAATATCGTTGGCAGAGGTGGCCACTGTGTAGTGGGTAGTGTGTTCGCTTGTGACCCGAACTGATCCCGGACGGGGGACAGCAACTACCGTCACCTGAACATAAAAGAGAAAACGAATAAAATCTAAGTTTCTCTAACCACTACACCAAAAAGGAGTTTCTGCCTGGTAGTGTTATACAATGGACACAGCAAAAAAGAGTCTGAGTGCTCCAGGATTTGGAAATTTCCTTAAAAAAAAAAAAACAATATCGTTGGCAAATGATAACTGTCTGTATAGACAGCCAGGCAGCCATTAAGGCTCTGGACTCTGCTGTAATTAGATCAAGGCTTGTCAGGATCTGCAAAATCAGTCTTAAATGGAATATAAAGAGTCATTGGTGACCCTCTGCTGGGTACCACGGCATATGGATATCGAAGGAAATGAAAGGGCTGACGAGCTTGCTGAACTTGTTACGGGCCCTCCGTTTTGTAGTAACCTCAATCAGTTCCCTATGGAAGAAAATAGAAGATGAAACCACCGATCGAGCAAATAGACGATGGATTCATCTGAAAACATGCGCAACGGCCAGGGCGCTATGGCCTGCCTTTAGCAAGAAGAGATAACGTTTTCTGGTGAAACTTAGGCTGAGTTCATAATTGTAAAAATACCGCAGCGGCGTGAAGTTTGCTTTCATAAATGTAAAAAGACTACCTTTGCGGCTGTTTGGCATAAATGTAAAACATATTGTAATATGGGAGCTACGGCTCGAGTAGATAAAACGATATTCTGTGAAATTTATTTCTTTATTTTCTAGTCTATAGAACAATTCAAGTTCACACTATACTATTCTTCGCAAATTCTTTTCTTACAAGGTCTCTTTCCTCTCAAATCACTTTATCTCCTTTCAATTACTTAATTCACAAATCCAAACTAATTACTTTTTCTTGTTTACTCTCCACTTTCAATTTATCACCAAATTACAACTTCGCCCATTATCACTTTTCCAATCTCTTCGCCACAGTTTAAAAACTATCTGTCCTTATATAGCAGAAGTTTCTGATAGCCAGAAACTTCTAGCAAATTCTTCGACCACTGGAACAAGAGAAATAATTCTTGCAGTTATAATTCCCTTTTATCCCTAATATTATTCGTCTCTTTCGTTGACATGAGCTGTGGAGACTTCGTCCCAGACACGAACCTCGAATGAAAGGACAGTTTGAACCAAAATTCTGCCAGAATGGAAAGTCACTTCGGAATTTGCTGCATAGACATAGGAGCGTAGTTATTATTATGCTACACTGCCCCCCTCTTAGACGTGTTCGTTCCGAACAAGTGCATCCTCATTTCGGCCATTGTATCGACTCAGTCGGTCCACATGAACCACTTTCATTTTGGCCCTTGGTCCTCGCTGGATGCGGTAGACAACATCGTTGATGCGGGTTACTATTCTGTAGGGACCTTCCCAGTTCCGCTGTAATTTAGGTGATTTCCCCTTTTGGCGATGGGGATTATACAGCCACACCAGATCTCCTTCCTGGAATCCTGACGTTGTTGCCTTGGCATCATACCTGGTCTTCATGCGGTCGCTCGTCATCTTAATCTGGCTTCTGGTCCTTTGGTGTATGTCCCTAAGCCTTTCCCTAAGGTCCGCCACGTACTCTTCTTCATTTCTGGGCTCATTGGTAGGAGATCCAAATTTCACCTCACTGGGTAAACGAGCTATTCCACCAAATAAGATTTCGAACGGCGTATGTCGAGTAGTGCTATGCACGGCACTTCTATAGGCCATCAAAAACAAGGGAATCTGCCGGTCCCAATCCCGTTGGTAGTCACCTACGACCTTCGAGAGATGTTCGTCCAAAGTCCTATTGAAACGCTCCACCATACCGTCCGACTGTGGATGAAGCGGGGTTGTCCGTGTCTTTTTGATTCCGAGTAGTTGACACATCTCTTGGAAGATTTTGACTCGAAGTTCCGCCCTTGGTCAGAATGCAATTCCAAGGGCACACCGAATCTGCTAACCCAATTGTAGACGATCTGCTCCGCCACGGTTCTGGCTTCCTGGTTAGGGATCGGAAACGCTTCCGGCCACTTACTGAAGTAGTCCATCACTACGAGTATATACCGATTACCATTGTCGGTTTCCGGAAAGGGCCCTGCGATGTCGATGGCGATTCGTTCGAAAGGTGCTCCCACGTTGTATTGGTGCATCTTACCTCGAGTTTTGATTCTCGGACCCTTGCTAGCTGCACACACGTCGCATTTTCTGCACCAGTCTTCGATATCTTCCTTCGCTTTTAACCAATAAAAACGTTCTCGTACCTTTTCTAGCGTCTTATTCACTCCCAAGTGGCCTCCGGTCGCCCCGCCATGCATTTCCTGTAACACCTCCTTGACCCTCGTCCGCGGTACGACAAGCTGCATTACAAACGTCTTTCCGTCGGAGGATTCCCATTTTCTTCTCAGAACACCTTCTTGGACATGGAGGGAGTCCCACTGCGCAAAATATGCCTTTAAGGTCGGGCTTCTGTGAGAGATGTCCTGATGATCCGGTTTCTCCATGTTCTCCTTCCAGGCCAGAATCGGCTCGATATCCGGGCCTTCCTTCTGAGCGTTCCGGATCTCATCTACGCTCCAGCCGGCGATAGGTTCGGCTCTCATTCTTTGGATGGAAACCAGCTCCCGTTCTTCCTGACGCGCACAATATTTACAATCCGTTCTGCATGGTCTCCGGGACAGTGCATCCGCATTAGAGTGGAGTTTTCCTTTACGATGCTGTATTTCGTAGTCGTAGATTTGCAGCCTTTCGATCCATCTTGCGACCTGACCCTCAGGACTCTTGAACTGTAATAGCCATTTTAAGGCTGCATGGTCTGTGCGAAGAACGAACTTCCTCCCGTAGAGGTATTTGTGAAAATGCTTCGTAGCCAAGATCAAAGCTAGAAGTTCCCGCCTTGTCACGCAGTAGTTCCTTTCTGGCTTAGAGAGCACCTTGCTGAAGTACGCAACCACCTTCTCTTGGCCGTCATGCACCTGGGAGAGTACGGCTCCTACCCCGACATTACTAGCATCTGCATCCACAACGAACGTTTCCCCGGGAGTGGGGTAAGCTAGTATCGGGGCATCGCAAAGCCGTTGTTTAAGTGCCTTGAAGCTCTTCTAGCACTCAATTGACCATTTGAATTGTTTTCCCTTTTCCGTCAACTGGTGCAGGTTCTTTGCGATCCCGGCAAAATCCTTCACGAACCGTCTGTAGTAGGTGGCTAGGCCCAGGAAGCTCCTTAGTTGGTGTTTGTCTTTGGGGACTGGCCAGTTTTTCACCGCTTCGACCTTCTCCGGATCGGTTCTCACTCCTTTCGCTGAAATTATGTGTCCCAGGTACTTGACTTCCGCTCTAAACAGGGCGCACTTCTTGGGGTTGAGCTTCAGGTGGGCACTTCGAAGCCTTTGAAACACATTCCTTAGATTGTCTCGGTGTTGCGCAAACGTTTTTCCTACGACGATGACATCATCCAAGTATACCAAACAGGTTTTCCATGTTAACCCTTGCAGGACACATTCCATCAATCGCTCGAAAGTCGCCGGAGCATTGCACAGCCCGAATGGCATTACCGTGAATTGCCATAGCCCATTTCCTGCGGTGAAGGCGGTTTTCTCCCGGTCTTCTGGATGGATCTGTACCTGCCAGTAGCCACTCTTCAAGTCGAGGGTGGAAAACCATCGGGCTCCTGATAGTGTGTCTAGCGTGTCGTCAATCCGTGGCAGAGGGTAGCTGTCTTTCTTGGTGACGTAATTGAGCTGCCGATAGTCCACGCAGAACCGCGTGCTGCCATCTTTCTTCTTAACCAGTACAACCGGTGATGCCCACGGACTTTTGGAACTTTCAATCAGACCTTCTTTCTCCATTGCCGACACCATCTCTGCAACTTCTGTCTGCTTTGCCAATGGAAGGCGCCTAGCAGGCTGACGAATTGGTCTAGTATCACCAGTGTCTATTCGATGTTGTACCAGGTGTGTTCGGCCGTATTCACCGTCCTGTGAGGCAAATACATCAGCGTACTCATTGATAAGATTCTCTGCCATAGTTCGCTGCTCCTGATTCAGCTCACTGGACTGGAGAATCGTCTCTCTCGTTTCCGCTGTCCAAGGTGATGGGAGAGGTTTTGGAGCATCACGTTCAGATATTGTTGCGACGGCGGTAATCGGCGTGCATTTTCCAGTCACATCCCCTCGCCTTAGTTTTACAGTGTGTGGTCTTGCGTTCAAAACCCTCACTGGAACCATGGTGTTCTTTGGTTCGACTAACGTCTTTCCCACGATGTAGTCTTGAGAATTCTTCTCTGGGTCTGGTTCTACTATGTAGAATCGGTGGCTCCCAAGATCACCTTCCAGCTTTGTCCAAATGATTGTCTCTGAAGACGGCGGCAAAACTTCGTCTTTGCTGATGACTGTCCTGAGAGTTGCGGCATTCTCATTTCCGTACACCATCGGAATCTCCACATTTCGATACCTCAGTACTTGCATCCCGATGTCCAAGATTACTTCATTTGCTTTCATGAAGTCTACTCCGATGATGCACTCGTCGCATATATCTGCCACCAGAAACGCATGGGAGAACGTCAGTCCTGCCAGAGTAATCGTAAGACGAACTTCTCCAAATACCTTCGCCATTTCCCCTGTTGCAGTCTTCAGGCAGTAGCTGTTGGTGTTGTGCAGCCAGGAGCTTTTGACGATATCTCTTCTTACAATGGAGGCAGTGGCACCTGTGTCGATGGTGGCTACGCACTTCTTCTCGTTGATTAGTGCCTCCACTGTCAGGCTCTTGTTACCCCGTTTGGTTTGCGAAACTTGAATGGTGGTCCTGGGGGCCTCGATTCCAGTAACCAACTTCTGCCCCGCGAAGTTGGTCCTTACGCATCTCCCGACTGCTGGTTTTGGGAAGTCTGACCGACAGGATGCTTCCTCTCTGCTTCTCCTACTTCCGCAATGTGGACAATTTCCTCGTCTAGGTGCACTTCTGCACTGCCGTTGTAGGTGTCCGGTTTGGTTGCAATTCCAGCAACGGATTTGACTTCCGCGAGCTTTGACGGCTGTTCTCTGGCATGAGCATTCCACGACGGACATTTCCCTGACACGGTGTATTCCCTGGTATGTTTGGTCCGCAGAATTCATTGACAAAGCGAATGCCAATGCCTCGGGGAGTGTTCGCTTTTCAGCCATCCTTACAGCCATTTGCAGTTGTCTGTCCTCTATGGCCTGAATAAAAGCTTCCACCGCCATTTCGTTGATAAGCTCCTCACCGGCTTTAGGGTATGAAAGATGGGCTAGTCGCTCTATATCCGCTTGCAAATGTTGGAGCGTTTCCCCCCTTTTCTGGACTCGACTACGCAGCTGAACCCTGTACACCTGCTGCATGTGTTCATCCCCAAACCGCATCTCGATAGCCTGAACCAGAGAGTCGTAGTTCTGCTGTTTATCTTCCGGGATGGTCTGCAAGAGCTCCGCAGCTGGACCCCTCAGTGCAAGCGTGAGTGCAATAGACTTCTCTTCATCATCCCAGCTATTGGTCATTGCGGCCGCTTCGAATTGCCTCTTATAAATTGGCCATGATGTTTAACCATCGAAGATAGGAGGCTGCATCTCCTTTCTTCTCAGACCGTCAGTGGAATATTCCCGTGCTTTCTGTCTCTTCACGTTGCTGAGCTCCTTAGCAAGATTTTCGACTTGCTTTTCTACTTTTTCAAACCGAGTCTCTATCTTCCCGAACTGAGTTTCATGTTTCTCAAAATTTTCATCGAATCTAGTTTCGACTTTTTCGAGTTGCGTCTCGACCTTCTCGATTTTCTCTTCGATCACTTCGAATTTGGATTCCAAGTTCTTGTTTTGCTCATCAAGTTTACTTTCCAGAGCATCTAGAGAATTCTTTTGTTCGTCCATCTTAAGTTCTAGAGAATTCTTTTGTTCGTCCATTGCTTTCTTTTGTTCGTCCATTGCTTTCTTTTGTTCGTCCAGCTTAAGTTCTAGAGAATTCCTCTGGTCGTCCATTGCTTTCTTTTGTTCGTCCATCTTAAGTTCTAGAGAGTTCTTTTGGTTGTCCATTGCTTTCTTTTGGTCGTCCAGCTTAAGTTCTATAGAATTCCTTTGGTCTTCTATTGCTTTCTTTTGTTCGTCCATGACTAACTTAAGTTGCAGGAGCAGACTTGTTA
Organism: Pocota personata; assembly: GCA_963082735.1. Lineage (NCBI taxonomy): Eukaryota > Metazoa > Arthropoda > Insecta > Diptera > Syrphidae > Pocota > Pocota personata. The sequence continues at coordinate 153,649,522 of OY720429.1, forward strand.
TACCCGGGTCGGCTGCTGTACTTGCTGGTTCCTCTTCCACGTCAAACTCTACGTCGTGCGGATTTTCACCTTCCTGCGTTACTGCTTCTTCCAGACGAATCAGCAGGGCATCTTTTCCCCCAGTTGTGTCGAGGTTCCGCTTACTGAGTTCTGCCTTTAGTTGAGTTATAGTTAGTTTTCCCAATTTGCGACCCATTTTGCGCAACTAATTAACTCAACACAGAAATCGTTTTTTTTTTTTTTTGTGCAATTTCACACCACGGAAATAGTTATTCACAGAATAAGTTTTATCCCGCTTCTGACAACAATGTAATATGCGAGCTACGGCTCGAGTAGATAAAACGATATTCTGTGAAATTTATTTCTTTATTTTCTAGTCTATAGAACAATTCAAGTTCACACTATACTATTCTTCGCAAATTCTTTTCTTACAAGGTCTCTTTCCTCTCAAATCACTTTATCTCCTTTCAATTACTTAATTCACAAATCCAAACTAATTACTTTTTCTTGTTTACTCTCCACTTTCAATTTATCACCTAATTACAACTTCGCCCATTATCACTTTTCCAATCTCTTCGCCACAGTTTAAAAACTACTGTGTCTTTTTTTGATCGCCATCTGTCCTTATATAGCAGAAGTTTCTGATAGCCAGAAACTTCTAGCAAATTCTTCGACCACTGGAACAAGAGAAATAATTCTTGCAGTTATAATTCCCTTTTATCCCTAATATTATTCGTCTCTTTCGTTGACATGAGCTGTGGAGACTTCGTCCCAGACACGAACCTCGAATGAAAGGACAGTTTGAACCAAAATTCTGCCAGAATGGAAAGTCACTTCGGAATTTGCTGCATAGACATAGGAGCGTAGTTATTATTATGCTACAATATATAAAACTGCTATCAAAGTTGTCCATTCCCTGCTTAGGTTTTTCTTTTACTGCCGAGCTGTAGAGAATTGCTTTTGTTGGCAAACTTTTTGGCCGAAATCAAACCAATTTCAGTCATTTATCCCCACAGCAAATCGGATATCACTAAGAAGTTTCAAAATTTAATGATATCCTACAAGCGAATAAAAAAGAGGAGCAGAGATTATTTCAATGGAATTGATGAGGTATACGCTACTCGCCACAATATTGAACAGTCGAGCTTGTATCCGAAATATTTGGTGAAACTGATGAAAGTAATGTGGACCAGATCACTGATACTCCAAGAAACAAACCAAAAAAATCAAGTGTTGTCTCAAATAACCAAAAGAGAAGTAAAGGAGAATCAGCGGCGTCACAAGGAATTTGTAGCTATTGAAAAATGCATTGGAAAAACTTTCCGATTAAGTTTTGTCGGTTATCGTATTTTAAATAATTTGTCTTCCCTTGGCTCGTTTTTTTTGTTATTTTTTATCAGCTGAAAGTATAATGCTCTTTATGTGTTATTTTGATGTTTAAAGAACTACCTAACACTATGAAGTACATATTTTTGTTTAATAAAATATATATGTATATTAAGGATCGAAAGATGTTAAATTTTTATTGAATATAGGATATAATGTAGTGGCAATGGACAGAAACATCGCGATTGTATTTCTTTCAAATTTAGCTTCATCGGAAACACAGACTGAGAGAGGTTCATCGAAAACATTTACATCGACATTTTGAAAGTAGTGTGGCTGAACATTATCTTCATAAGTGCAAGACTTCTTTTTCTGTTATACATATGATTATATTATGAAGAACAACACAAGCTAAAGCAATGTACTTCGCAAATACCATATATTTGTTGTCAATAAATTTGGGGATTCGAAACATGGATTTGAATCTCCCAAAAGCTTGCTCTAAACATACTCGGGTCGAACTGGAGATATAATTATATGTTTCTTGAGTTGTTGTAAGGTGCCTATTATCACGGTAAGGTGCCATAAGATAGCCACTTAACGGGTATGCAGAATCGCCTAATAAGGGACCATCTTCAATAATCCTTTGGAGCTGTTCTTTAAAGCTTTACCAATTGAACTCCGCTCCCAAATATTTGCATCGTGACAACTACCAGGATATCCAAAACATATACCAATAAACTTTTGATTTGAATCACATATTTCCTAGAAAATAGGAGAATCAGTTAACTCCGGGTCGATGATATTTATCTTAGATAAGCACCTGCATATTTATTGAGAATGTACCCTTACGGTTATAACAACTTATGCTGTCATTTGTAGATGCTATTTTTTTTTTGTTATAATCTCCCCGCGCCGAAGGAGATATGAATACCCTTAAACTGTTTCAGGGCACGGGCGTTAGGGAAAAGGGGGAAGTTTGGCTTTAGGGTAAACTGATGTGCATTTGAAGCATGTCGCGTATTGCGGGTGAAATTTTGAAGGGGAGGAATGCAACTGGTTATTTCGCTGGAGCATTTTTTTTTATAAAAAAAACGATAAAACAGGGAGAGACAGGAGACATTTCTCCGATGTCCTAAAGAATGAATGGAATTCACAATGACTCTATCGAATGTACATAAGTTTTAACGCGCGATTCTGTACCCTATCAAGAATGTGCAGAACGGGTTTGGGTGCTCCATACCAGATATGGGCGTTATATTCCAGGGCAGATTAGACGGGCTAAACTATTTCTTGCACCGTTTAAGGAATCCCAGACATTTTGCAGCATTTTTGGCGACCTCGAATATGTGATCGTTCCATCGAAGGTGGTTATTAATACACATACCGAGAATGGCAAGTCTTTCGGTTTCAATGATGCAAGTACCATCCATGGATAATGGTTGAGGGTTTTTTTTTCGCTTAAGAGACAGAAGACAGCATTTTGTTTTGGAAGCATTAAATTCCACTCTGTTGGTCGAACCCTATTTAATTATGCTGTCCGGTCAGAATTTAATGTGTTTAACATGCGTTGCCGTTCTCCTTCTACGGCTGAAAAACAAGGACGTGAGTCAGAGATCAAATATGAAAAACTGAGGGTAGGAATGGATTGGATTAGAAGTTGCCGACAAGAGATCGTTTATATAAATAAGAAAAATAGTCGGAGACAAAACAGAGCCAGCCTTGATGGACACCAGCATTTATTTGGTGGATTGCAGACTTGAAGCCGTCGAAACCAACTTGTATTGAACGCCCTGAAAGGTAATTTCTAATCCATTGAAAAAGAGACTCATCGATGCCATATCCACGCATTTTCGACAAAAGAGCCTGATGCCAGACTCTGTCAAATACCTTTGAAATATCAAGCGCAACCATCTTAGTTTCGCCGAAGTGATGGAGAGATTTTTTCCACTTCTCAGTGAGATATGCCATCAAATCACCAGTGGACCTGTTGCTACGAAAACCATACTGCCGGTCATTGGAGTTTTCGTGAATCTACATATTTCAGAAGCTGACGAATTATCAGGGTTTCCGTGACATTGGAAAGAAGGGACGTAAGTGCAATGGGTCGGTAATTGGACAGGGAGGAAGATTCGCCTTTTTTAGGGACTGGCTAGATAAATGCTCTTTTCCATCTACTCGGAAGAGCCCTGAAAAGTAGGATAGACAGAAAAGCTTACGCAGAGGTTTGCCAGCGTAGAAGAACACCTCTTCAAACCAATGCGGGGGGTGGGGGGGGACCAGCGGATTTGTGTATGCTATTATGGGAATATGCGAATGTTGGGAAATGGATTATTCCGCAAGTTTGCGAAACAATTCATTGTTGCTCTTTGTGCGTCAGTTGAATTTGGCCATTTTATATATCTTTTTCTCAGCCTAAATAATAGTTTTGAGATTTTATTAAAATATATAAAAGCTGCTCTTTTAGCTACACAAAACAAATTGCTAATTTGTCTAAATGAGCAATTGTTAGCAAGTTTCCAAATAGTTCGACAAAGTGCTCGCTTGAGATGAATTTTAGGACGACCAAACCGAGACTTTGTCTAAAAAGGGTTAAGAGCATGCAGAACGACCTGAAATACATAATAAGATTGAATAAACCCTCGAAATCAAATAAAGTACCTAATGCAATTTCAGTATCTGGAATGTTGCCTCGTTATCCGAAAGTGGATTCTCAATACGTCATCTGGGTATTTATTAATAATACTTAGGAAATAATCATTTTTTGGAATTAGTCATGACCTCGCCTTCCAAGTTGTATTTGTTGGCATTAGTTTTCTCAGTTTTGCAAATGCATGGTTGCCGCATGAATGCAGCATGGTTTGTGTTCAGAAATGTACACAAAAAAGTTGTACAGCAGATTTACAGCAAATTGTCTGCAATTATGAACTCGACCTTAATCGTTGTAATACACGGGTCGTTTCTGAAATAATTACTCGTCATTGTGCCATTGGCGTTCTCGCGGAGCGACTCGGTGTGCTACATAACGAATATTGTAGAAGCTGCAGGGACGAAAAAGAAATTGAATCAGTTCGTCACCTGCTGTGTGATTGTCCTGCCATATCCGTTACAAGAATGAAGACTCTCGGAAGTTACTTTTTCTCGGAATTGGAGGACTTAGGTAATGTAAAGCTTACGGACCTCCTGAGACTTATACTTATCACTATCTGGGTGGTTCTAAAAGCGTACTTTATAATGTTTCCAGGCTTAAATGATTGGGCACAATGGACCCGATTTGTTGGTCTAAGTGAGCAGTGACTCCGTTTGTCACAAAGCACCCATCAACCTAACCTAACATCCTTCATGCCTACTTTTGATAGTAGTAGTAGAGAGGTATATGGTTAGAAATGGACTGCAAGAACAATTGGCGGCGTATGTAATAACGCAAAATCCTAAAACATTAGCGGAATTGAGTCAATGTGCTCAAGAGGATTAGCAACGGCTCAACCTATTTAGATCAAACATTAGCAGGGATTATTCAAGGAGGAATTTAGCAAGGATTAATTTTACAGAAACAAAATGTTTCAACTCTGCATGCCAGGCCATATTACCAGAAACTGCAGCTTGCATAGGGGAGATCGGGAAAAAACAAAATGTACAGGGAAACCTTTACAAGAAACTGTATGACAGGTAGTTAAGTATATCCATTTATTCTAAAGTAATAAAGGTCAATCTCTGAGCAGAGAAATAAAGATTCAAATAGTGGAAAATGGATTACTTGGATAATATGATGCAATTTTGGGAAGGAGGTTACTCCATACATTATAAACAAGGTGGAATAAAATATAGATACGAGGAAATAACTTTCAAATATTTTAGAGAGGAAAAGTTTCCAAAGCAAAGGTCTGAAGCGTTTAGAGTTGCAAAAATAAAAAATAGCAAACAACTTAAAGAAGACATCGTTGTGCCAAGATAGTCAATAAAAGAAGGGATAATTTTATAAGAATAACCAATAACAACAATGGTGAATATGTAGCCACTATACTTAATACTACAGAATTGTTGGAAACAATTTAGAGGACTTTGAAGTCGAAAAACAAAGAGTAACATGAAATATTAGGACAGAACATATGAATGAAGAGGAGTTAGAGAGTATATTAGGTATAATTAGGAGTTATAGTGACATTTTAGTATAAAAGAGGAAAAGCTCACTCACACGAATGCGACAAAGCATCAGATTAGGACTACGGAATTGTGTGACCCGGTGTTTACTAAAACGTACAGGTACCCATAGGTACATGAGGAAGATGTACGTAATCAGGTTGACAAACTAAAGAAAGGCGGTATAATAAGAGATAGTAACTCGCCATGGAGCTCTCCTCTTTGGGTTGTTCCAAAGAAGGCTAATGCAAGCAGTATAAAGAAGTAGAGGATGATCATATACTATCGTAAGCTAAGCGAGTTGACGATAGCCGATAACTATCCCCTTCCGAATATTAATGAAATCCTTGACCAATTAGGGAAGGCTAGGTATTTTACAACACTCGACCTGACTTCACGATTTCATCAAATTCCAGTCGAGGAAAAAGATATCTTTAGTACTCCGTACGGGCATTTCAAATATACTCAAATGGCTTTCGGGTTGAAAAATGTTCCGTCATGTTTTCAACGTTTAATGAATACAGTACTGTTTCAAGGTATTAAGTGCTTTGTTTACCTCGACGATGTGGTGGTGTATGCATAGAGCCTTGTAGAACATAATGAGAAATTATTGCAAGTACGCGGTCAAATAAGTGCCGCTAATCTGAAGTTGCAACCGGACAAGTGCGAATTTCTTCATAAGGAAGTCCAGTATTTGGGTAATGTGATAACTGACCAACGCGTGAAGCCTGATCCCAATAAGATACACATTTTTGGGAATGGTAAGATATTACCGAAAGTTTGTACAAAATTTTAGTAAAATTGAAGAAAACCCTAAATAAATTGCTAAAGAAAGTAATGATAATAGAAAAGGTAATAGCCAGGAAATAAAAAGTTTCGAAGAAGTAGATCAAATAATAGATGACATAGTTAATAGTACGATGGAAGACAACGCAGTTGTTCCAAGTGTTGAAGCTGAATTAGAGGAGGAACAAATAGAAGGATTACACCCTAGTTAGACAGGAGAAGAGGAAGGTGATGAAAATAATGTATGTAAAGAAATCATTGATTTAGAAGACAGGAAACGTACAATAAAAAGGAATCCAATGAAAATGGTAACTTCAACAGAAAGAGCTCTCAAAAAAATATCGATGGATTTGATTGGCTCACTTAAACAGACAAAAGATGGACATAAATTTGGCTTAACAATACATGATGAATTATAAAAATTTATTAAATTCATGCCATTAGAAGATAAAGCAATGGAAACAGTAGCTAGAGCAATCACCAATGATTGGATTTTAAATTTTGGATTTCCGAAAATAATATTGACGGATAACGGCATGGAATTTTGCGATGCGTTATGTGAGGAGTTTTGTAAGATTTTCGGAATGCAACATATCACTACTAGCATAGCTCATCCTCAGGCAAAAAAGGTGGTGTAGAAAGGGCATACTGTCGCTTATTATACTTAAAGGCTAAGGAAAAGAGCTAAGTAACATGGAAGATTGGCATGAACGAATGTTCTACGCAAGTTTCTATTATAACACAACAGTGCTTACAGCAACTGGGTACACTATGTATCAACTCGTGTACGGTTATTTGGCAAACAAACCTAATGAGTTAGACGATAATTATGAGAAGATTTAGTAAAGGGCAAATTAGAAAGTTTTCTCATTAGGTTAGGAAATAAAGAACAAAAACATAATAAATCCAATATTCAACCATACTTTTTCATTTTCAATGCATTTTTATTAAATTTTAATTCATTTTAACTTATTTGCTAGACAAAAAGCGCTTAAGACTGGCTTAACTAACTTAACTATGTTATTTTAACTTACTGGCCCTATACGGTCGCTCTAAGCTAAACCTAATACCTAAAACTATGTCTTTCGACGTAAGCTAACTTAAATTCTTTATTAATTTCATTTGCTTTTTTTTAAACTATATTACAGGACTTTACAGGATCACCTGGTCCTTCAGGACAACAGCCAGGAACATCTAAATAAGGAAATTAACCGATAGTAGAGGATTATATTTTAATCTCAAAGGACACGTCCAAGAATTAAGAAGTAAGATAACCCTAATTAACAAAATAAGCGCCAGGAATTTGAACGATTACATAGAAAATATAAGGCAAATAGAAAAACAATTAACGATGATTGTGTAAATTATATTAACAATTGTGAAAAGTAAAATGAAAGTGTAAAAAATAATTTGATAAAGCTAGAGCAGTTCACGTAATCTATAATATAATGAGTAGAGAAACAAGATTATGTATAGAGTTGGTAAATATAATCGGCTCTGGATTTAAAATGTTATTCGGTATCATGGATAATCAAGATGCCAAATATTACGCAGAAACTGTAAATACAATCGAATCAAATGAGATTAGAATAAAAAATGTAATGCAAGAAATGTCAAAATCATGACAAAATTAAGCAAACAGGTAATTGACGTAGGAGCAATTCAGAACGTAACCGCAAACAAAATAAACGAAATAATTATCTCAATAAATCTTGTGAATAAAGAAGGCAAGCAAATTCAGGATACTAACTCAGTACACTCATACTTTAACGAAGTAATGAATAAGATAAATTTTAATTATGCAATTAGAAATAGAAATAGGGCAGATTTCTACTACAACTGCTTGACGAGTTGAATCAGTGGCACCTAGACAACTCTCTTTTATTTGAACCAACCATAGAAAATTACGCAAATATTATTAAAGAAATCGAAATAAAAGCTTATGTAAAGAACCAAGATATCATTGCATTATTACAAATACAAATTATAACAAAAGAGGAATTTGTTTAATCTGAAATTATTGCAATCGCAAAAATTGTAACGAAAGGTCTTGTTCTAATTGATGTGCCGAATAAATTTTTAACAATAAGAAAAGATAAAGAACTTTATAATATAAAAAATAATCTGGAAGACTGTAAAGAAATTAATGAAAATTATATTTAAAAAACTGAATTACATATATCAGAACACTCTGGATTTCACAAACTGCTCAATAAATATTTTCATGCGCAACAAAGCAAACAGGTGTTACTTAAAGACAATCAATTCAGTCCGGTTTTTCTATTCAACGATTTGGTTTGTGTTCTTTTAATTTTTCGATACACAAAGGAAATACTGGAGGCAAATACCCAACCAATAATCTAGCCCGCGTGTGAAGTTCAGTTCTGACGAGAGTTCTTCGATTAAATTTAATCGGACACGAGGCAAACCATAGAATTCACTTTATTTTAACTATTCAATATAATTAATAATATAGGAAACGTTGAGAGCGGTTATGCTG
>OY720429.1:153663473-153892584 GCA_963082735.1 Pocota personata
TTATTATTATTATTATTATTATTATTATTATTATTATTATTATTATTATTATTATTATTATTATTATTATTATTATTATTATTATTATATTATTATTATTATTATTATTATTATTATTATTTTATTATTATTATTATTATTATTATTATTATTATTATTATTATTATTATTATTATTATTATTATTATTATTATTATTATTATTATTATTATTATTATTATTATTATTATTATTATTATTATTATTATTATTATTATTATTATTATTATTATTATTATTATTATTATTATTATTATTATTATTATTATTATTATTATTATTATTATTATTATTATTATTATTATTATTATTATTATTATTATTATTATTATTATTATTATTATTATTATTATTATTATTATTATTATTATTATTATTATTATTATATTATTATTATTATTATTATTATTATTATTATTATTATTATTATTATTATTATTATTATTATTATTATTATTATTATTATTATTATTATATTATTATTATTATTATTATTATTATTATTATTATTATTATTATTATTATTATTATTATTATTATTATTATTATTATTATTATTATTATTATTATTATTATTATTATTATATTATTATTATTATTATTATTATTATTATTATTATTATTATTATTATTATTATTATTATTATTATTATTATTATTATTATTATTATTATTATTATTATTATTATTATTATTATTATTATATTATTATTATTATTATTATTATTATTATATTATTATTATTATTATTATTATTATTATTATTATTATTATTATTATTATTATTATTATTATTATTATTATTATTATTATTATTATTATTATTATTATTATTATTATTATTATTATTATTATTATTATATTATTATTATTATTATTATTATTATTATTATTATTATTATTATATTATTATTATTATTATTATTATTATTATTTATTATTATTATTATTATTATTATTATTATTATTATTATTATTATTATTATTATTATTATTATTATTATTATTATTATTATTATTATTATTATTATTATTATTATTATTATTATTATTATTATTATTATTATTATTATTATTATTATTATTATTATTATTATTATTATTATTATTATTATTATTATTATTATTATTATTATTATTATTATTATTATTATTATTATTATTATTATTATTATTATTATTATTATTATTATTATTATTATTATTATTATTATTATTATTATTATTATTATTATTATTATTATTATTATTATTATTATTATTATTATTATTATTATTATTATTATTATTATTATTATTATTATTATTATTATTATTATTATTATTATTATTATTATTATTATTATTATTATTATTATTATTATTATTATTATTATTATTATTATTATTATTATTATTATTATTATTATTATTATTATTATTATTATTATTATTATTATTATTATTATTATTATTATTATTATTATTATTATTATATTATTATTATTATTATTATTATTATTATTATTATTATTATTATTATTATTATTATTATTATTATTATTATTATTATTATTATTATTATTATTATTATATTATTATTATTATTATTATTATTATTATTATTATTATTATTATTATTATTATTATTATTATTATTATTATTATTATTATTATTATTATTATTATTATTATTATTATTATTATTATTATTATTATTATTATTATTATTATTATTATTATTATTATTATTATTATTATTATTATTATTATTATTATTATTATTATTATTATTATTATTATTATTATTATTATTATTATTATTATTATTATTATTATTATTATTATTATTATTATTATTATTATTATTATTATTATTATTATTATTATTATTATTATTATTATTATTATTATTATTATTATTATTATTATTATTATTATTATTATTATTATTATTATTATTATTATTATTATTATTATTATTATTATTATTATTATTATTATTATTATTATTATTATTATTATTATTATTATTATTATTATTATTATTATTATTATTATTATTATTATTATTATTATTATTATTATTATTATTATTATTATTATTATTATTATTATTATTATTATTATTATTATTATTATTATTATTATTATTATTATTATTATTATTATTATTATTATTATTATTATTATTATTATTATTATTATTATTATTATTATTATTATTATTATTATTATTATTATTATTATTATTATTATTATTATTATTATTATTATTATTATTATTATTATTATTATTATTATTATTATTATTATTATTATTATTATTATTATTATTATTATTATTATTATTATTATTATTATTATTATTATTATTATTATTATTATTATTATTATTATTATTATTATTATTATTATTATTATTATTATTATTATTATTATTATTATTATTATTATTATTATTATTATTATTATTATTATTATTATTATTATTATTATTATTATTATTATTATTATTATTATTATTATTATTATTATTATTATTATTATTATTATTATTATTATTATTATTATTATTATTATTATTATTATTATTATTATTATTATTATTATTATTATTATTATTATTATTATTATTATTATTATTATTATTATTATTATTATTATTATTATTATTATTATTATTATTATTATTATTATTATTATTATTATTATTATTATTATTATTATTATTATTATTATTATTATTATTATTATTATTATTATTATTATTATTATTATTATTATTATTATTATTATTATTATTATTATTATTATTATTATTATTATTATTATTATTATTATTATTATTATTATTATTATTATTATTATTATTATTATTATTATTATTATTATTATTATTATTATTATTATTATTATTATTATTATTATTATTATTATTATTATTATTATTATTATTATTATTATTATTATTATTATTATTATTATTATTATTATTATTATTATTATTATTATTATTATTATTATTATTATTATTATTATTATTATTATTATTATTATTATTATTATTATTATTATTATTATTATTATTATTATTATTATTATTATTATTATTATTATTATTATTATTTATTATTATTATTATTATTATTATTATTATTATTATTATTATTATTATTATTATTATTATTATTATTATTATTATTATTATTATTATTATTATATTATTATTATTATTATTATTATTATTATTATTATTATTATTATTATTATTATTATTATTATTATTATTATTATTATTATTATTATTATTATTATTATTATTATTATTATTATTATTATTATTATTATTATTATTATTATTATTATTATTATTATTATTATTATTATTATTATTATTATTATTATTATTATTATTATTATTATTATTATTATTATTATTATTATTATTATTATTATTATTATTATTATTATTATTATTATTATTATTATTATTATTATTATTATTATTATTATTATTATTATTATTATTATTATTATTATTATTATTATTATTATTATTATTATTATTATTATTATTATTATTATTATTATTATTATTATTATTATTATTATTATTATTATTATTATTATTATTATTATTATTATTATTATTATTATTATTATTATTATTATTATTATTATTATTATTATTATTATTATTATTATTATTATTATTATTATTATTATTATTATTATTATTATTATTATTATTATTATTATTATTATTATTATTATTATTATTATTATTATTATTATTATTATTATTATTATTATTATTATTATTATTATTATTATTATTATTATTATTATTATTATTATTATTATTATTATTATTATTATTATTTATTATTTTATTATTTTTTATTATTATTATTATTATTATTATTATTATTATTATTATTATTAATGATCATCATCATTATTATGATCATCACCACGATTAACTTTCCCGAGCGTGAAGCTGATATGCCACTAGCAGCATTCGAGTTAAAGCCTGAAATTGAGCAAATAAATATGTTGGAAAAGAAACTTCAGGAAGTATACGATGATGGACCTATTCAATTGAAACACAGACACCACTTCATAGTAGGATATATCTCTCTAACTCTGGCTCTCGGCGTTAGCTTTTACTTACTCAGGAGATGTATAGTTAGCCGGCGTTCCAAGACGTCATCAATTGCATCATCCATTCTCAATAACAGCAATGAATCTCCACGATGAAGAGAAAGCAGCGTTTTCAATATACCAATAAATGGTTGAATACAGCATTCAACGGGGGGAGAACGTTAACATTCCACATTATTTTGCACATCTTGCACATACATATAAATATATTGAACATAATTCTAAAAAAAGGAATTTTTTCCACATTGCACATTGCACATCAGCACATTCTTACATTTGAATTTTATTACTCCGTTTCCAATTGTAAGATGCGCGGCGTAAGCTTTTTCCCACAATAAAGGTATTCCCACATTCATGCGATATCAACTTACGTCGCATCATCGAGGAAATCGGCAGAAATTTGAATACACATGGTACATTCTATCGTTTAAGTTTTATTGTACATAGTTAGCTATAAGTCAAAATTGTATAAAAAGTAGGGATAAGGTAAAAATAAATTCATTAGTGTTAAAGCAGGGAATTGAGTCTGTTTGCATTTTCATTTTATGTTGTATTGGTTTACGTGCCCGTGCAACTCTTCACATTCGATCAAGGTTTATGTGCCTTCGTTCGAAAAAGAATAAAATCATTCTTAAACAAGATATGATGCAACATTATAATAATTGCCACATTATTTTAATTTTATTATTCAATTTTAAACGGAAGTTAAATTTTATAAAAATTCCAGTAACTTAAGAGAGAAAAGTAGATAAAACAATATTCTGTGAAATTATTTCTTTATTTTCTAGTCTCTGGAACAATTCAGGTTCACACTATACTATTCTTCGCAATTCTTTTCTTACAAGGTCTCTGTCCTCTCAAATCACTTTATCTCCTTTCAATTACTTAATTCACAAATCCAAACTAATTACTTCTTCTTGTTAAATCTCAACTTTCAATTTATCACAAAATTACAACTTCGCCCATTATCACTTTTCTAATCTCTTCACCGCGGTTTTAAAACAACTCCCCCTTTTTGATCGCCATCTGTCCTTATATAGCAGAAGTTTCTGATAGCCGGAAACTTCTAGCAAATTCTTCGACCACTGGAACAAGAGAAATCCCAAGATGACAATCATTCTTGCAGTTATAATTCCCTCTCATCCGTGAAATTATCCGTCTCTTTCGTAGACATGAACTGTGGAAACCGCAGACACGAACCTCGAATGAAAGGACACTTCGAACCAAAATTCTGCCAGAATGAAAAGACACTTCGGAATTTGTTGCATCATACTTTTAGGGGCGTAGTTATTATTATGCTACACTGCCCCCCTCTTAGACGTGTTCGTCCCGAACAAGTGCATCCTCATTTCGGCCATTGTATCGACTCAGTCGGTCCATACGAACCACTTTAATTTTGGCCCTTGGTCCTCGCTGGATGCGGTAGACAACATCGTTGATGCGGGTTACTATTCTGTAGGAACCTTCCCAGTTCCGCTGTAATTTAGGTGATTTCCCCTTTTGGCGATGGGGATTATACAGCCACACCAGATCTCCTTCCTGGAATCCTGCCGTTGTTGCCTTGGCATTATACCTGGTCTTCATGCGGTCGCTCGTCATCTTAATCTGGCTTCTGGTCCTTTGGTGTATGTCCCTAAGCCTTTCCCTAAGGTCCGCCACGTACTCTTCTTCATTTCGGGGCTCATTGGTAGGAGATCCAAATTTCACCTCACTGGGTAAACGAGCTATTCCACCAAATTAGATTTCGAACGGCGTATGTCGAGTAGTGCTATGCACGGCACTTCTATAGGCCATCAAAAACAAGGGAATCTGCCGGTCCCAATCCCGTTGGTAGTCACCTACGACCTTCGAGAGATGTTCGTCCAAAGTCCTATTGAAACGCTCCACCATACCGTCCGACTGTGGATGAAGCGGGGTTGTCCTTGTCTTTTTGATTCCGAGTAGTTGACACATCTCTTGGAAGATTCTTGACTCGAAGTTCCGCCCTTGGTCAGAATGCAATTCCAATGGCACACCGAATCTGCTAACCCAATTGTAGACGATCTGTTCCGCCACGGTTCTGGCTTCCTGGTTAGGGATCGGAAACGCTTCCGGCCACTTACTGAAGTAGTCCATTACTACGAGTATATACCGATTACCATTGTCGGTTTCCGGAAAGGGCCCTGCGATGTCAATGGCGATTCGTTCGAAAGGTGCTCCCACGTTGTTTTGGTGCATCTTACCTCGAGTTTTGATTCTCGAACCCTTGCTCGCTGCACACACGTCGCATTTTCTGCACAAATCTTCGATATCTTCCTTCGCTTTTAACCAATAAAAACGTTCTCGTACCTTTTCTAGCGTCTTATTCACTCCCAAGTGGCCTCCGGACGCCCAGCCATGCATTTCGTGTAACACCTCCTTGACCCTCGTCCGCGGTACGACAAGCTGCATTACAAACGACTTTCCGTCGGAGGATTCCCATTTTCTTCTCAGAACACCTTCTTGGACATGGAGGGAGTCCTACTGCGCAAAATATGCCTTTAAGGTCGGGCTTCTGTGAGAGATGTTCTGATGATCCGGTTTCTCCATGTTCTCCTTCCAGGCCAGAATCGGCTCGATATCCGGGTCTTCCTTCTGAGCGTTCCGGATCTCATCTACGCTCCAGCCGGCGATAGGTTCGGCTCTCATTCTTTGGATGGAAACCAGCTCCCGTTCTTCCTGACGCGCACAATATTTACAATCCTTTCGCCGGGAGAGTGCATCCACATTAGAGTGGAGTTTTCCTTTACGATGCTGTATTTCGTAGCCGTAGATTTGCAGCCTTTCTTTCCACCTTGCGACCTGACCCTCAGGACTCTTGAACTGTAATAGCCATTTTAAGGCTGCATGGTCTGTGCGAAGAACGAACTTCCTCCCATAGAGGTATTTGTGAAAATGCTTCGTAGCCAAGATCAAAGCTAGAAGTTCCCGCCTTGTCACGCAGTAGTTCCTTTCTGGCTTAGAGAGCACCTTGCTGAAGTACGCAACCACCTTCTCTTGGCCGTCATGCACCTGGGAGAGTACGGCTCCTACCCCGACATTACTAGCATCTGCATCCACAATGAACGTTTCCCCGGGAGTGGGGTAAGCTAGTATCGGGGCATCGCATAGCCGTTGTTTAAGTGCCTTGAAGCTCTTCTCGCACTCAATTGACCATTTGAATTGTTTTCCCTTTTCCGTCAACTGGTGCAGGCTCTTTGCGATCCCGGCAAAATCCTTCACGAACCGTCTGTAGTAGGTGGCTAGGCCCAGGAAGCTCCTTAGTTGGTGTTTGTCTTTGGGGACTGGCCAGTTTTTCACAGCTTCGACCTCCTCTGGATCGGTTCTCACTCCTTTCGCTGAAATTATGTGTCCCAGGTACTTGACTTCCGCTCTAAACAGGGCGCACTTCTTGGGGTTGAGCTTCAGGTGGGCACTTCGAAGCCTTTGAAACACATCCCTGAGATTGTCTCGGTGTTGCGCAAACGTTTTTCCAACGACGATGACATCATCCAAGTATACCAAACAGGTTTTCCATGTTAACGCTTGCAGGACACATTCCATCAATCGCTCGAAAGTCGCCGGAGCATTGCACAGCCCGAACGGCATTACCGTGAATTGCCATAGCCCATTTGATGCAGTGAAGGCGGTTTTCTCCCGGTCTTCTGGATGGATCTGTACCTGCCAGTAGCCACTCTTCAAGTCGAGAGTGGAAAACCATCGGGCTCCTGATAGTGTGTCTAGCGTGTCGTCAATCCGTGGCAGAGGATAGCTGTCTTTCTTGGTGACGTAATTGAGCTGCCGGTAGTCCACGCAGAACCGCGTCCTGCCATCTTTCTTCATAACCAGTACAACCGGTGATGCCCACGGACTTTTGGAACTTTCAATCAGACCTTCTTTCTCCATTGCCGACACCATCTCTGCAACTTCTGTCTGCTTTGCTAATGGAAGGCGCCTAGCAGGCTGCCGAATTGGTCTAGTATCACCAGTGTCTATTCGATGTTGTACCAGGTGTGTTCGGCCGTATTCTCCGTCCTGTGAGGCAAATACATCAGCGTATTCATTGATAAGATTCTCTGCCATAGTTCGCTGCTCCTGATTCAGCTCACTGGACTGGAGAATCGTCTCTCTTGTTTCTGCTGTCCAAGGTGTTGGGAGAGGTTTTGGAGCATCACGTTCAGATATTGTTGCGACGGCGGTAATCGGCGTGCATTTTCCAGTCACCTCCCCTCGCCTTAGTTTGACAGTGTGTGGTCTTGTGTTCAAAACTCTCACTGGAACCATGGTGTTCTTTGGTTCGACTAACGTCTTTCCCACGATGTAGTCTTGAGAATTCTTCTCTGGGTCTGGTTCTACTATGTAGAATCGGTGGCTCCCAAGATCACCTTCCAGCTTCGTCCAAATGATTGTCTCTGAAGACGGCGGCAAAACTTCGTCTTTGCTGATGACTGTCCTGAGAGTTACGGCATTATCGTTTCCGTACACCATCGGAATCTCCACATTTCGATACCTCAGTACTTGCATCCCGATGTCCAAGATTACTTCATTTGCTTTCATGAAGTCTATTCCGATGATGCACTCGTCTCATATATCTGCCACCAGAAACGCATGGGAGAACATCAGTCCCGCCAGAGTAATCGCAAGACGAACTTCTCCAAACACCTTTGCCATTTCCCCTGTTGCAGTCTTCAGGCAGTAGCTGATGGTGTTGTGCAGCCATGAGCTTCTGACGATATCTGTTCTTACAATGGAGGCAGTGGCACCTGTGTCGATGGTGGCTACGCACTTCTTCTTGTTGATTAATGCCTCCACTGTCAGGCTCTTGTTCCCCCGTTTGGTTTGCGAAACTTGAATGGTGGTCCTGGGGGCCTCGATTCCAGTACCCAACTGCTGCCCTGCGAAGTTGGTCCTTACGCATTTCCCGACTGCTGGTTTTGGGAAGTCTGACTGACAGGATGGATGTTATCTCCGCCGGATGCTTCCTCTCTGCTTCTCCTACTTCCGCAATGTGGACAATTTCCTCGTCTAGGTGCACTTCTGCACTGCCGTTGTAGGTGTCCGGTTTGGTTGCAATTCCAGCAACGGATTTGACTTCCGCGAGCTCTGTCTTCATCCATGACGGCTGTTCTCTGGCATGAGCATTCCACGATGGACATTTCCCTGACACGGTGTATTCCCTGGTATGCTTGGTCCGCAGCCTTCATTGACAAAGCGAATGCCAATGCCTCGGGGAGTGTTCGCTTTTCAGCCATCCTTACAGCCATTTGCAGTTGTCTGTCCTCTATGGCCTGAATAAAAGCTTCCACCGCCATTTCGTTGATAAGCTCCTCACCGGCTTTAGGGTATGAAATATGGGCTAGTCGCTCTATATCCGCTTGCAACTGTTGGAGCGTTTCCCCCCTTTTCTGGACTCGACTACGCAGCTGAACCCTGTACACCTGCTGCATGTGTTCATCCCCAAACCGCATCTCGATAGCCTGAACCAGGGAGTCGTAGTTCTGCTGTTTATCTTCCGGGATGGTCTGTAAGAGCTCCGCAGCTGGACCCCCCAGTGCAAGTGTGAGTGCAATGGACTTCTCTTCATCGTCCCAGCTATTGGTCGTTGCGGCCGCTTCGAATTGCCTTTTATAAATTGGCCATGATGTTTGACCATCGAAGGTAGGAGGCTGCATCTCCTTTCTTCTCAGACCGTCAGTGGAATATTCCCGTGCTTTCTGTCTCTTCACGTTGCTGAGCTCCTTAGCAAGATTTTCGACTTGCTTTCCTACTATCTCGAATTGCGTGTCCACTTTTTCAAACTGAGTCTCTATCTTCCCGAACTGAGTTTCATGTTTCTCAAAATTTTCATCGAATCTAGTTTCGACTTTTTCGAGTTGCGTCTCGACCTTCTCGATTTTCTCTTCGATCACTTCGAATTTGGATTCCAAGTTATTGTTTTGCTCATCATGTTTACTTTCCAGAGCATCTAGAGAATTCTTTTGTTCGTCCAGCTTAAGTTCTAGAGAATTCTTTTGTTCGTCCATTGCTTTCTTTTGTTCATCCAGCTTGAGTTCTAGAGAATTCTTTTGTTCGTCCAGCTTAAGTTCTAGAGAATTCCTTTGGTCGCCCATTGCTTTCTTTTGTTCGTCCATCGCTTTCTTTTGTTCATCCAGATTAAGTTCTAGAGAATTCCTTTGATCTTCTATTGCTTTCTTTTGTTCGTCCATGACTAACTTAAGTTGCAGGAGCAGACTTGTTATACCCGGGTCGGCTGCTGTACTTGCTGGTTCCTCTTCCACGTCAAACTCTACGTCGTGCGGATTTTCACCTTCCTGCGTTACTGCTTCTTCCAGGCGAATCAGTAGGGCATCTTTTCCCCCAGTTGTGTCGAGGTTCCCCTTACTGAGTTCTGCCTTTAGTTGAGTTATAGTTAGTTTTCCCAATTTGCGACCCATTTTGCGCAACTAATTAACTCAACACAGAAATGTTTTTTTTTTTTTTTGCTTGTGCAATTTCACACCACGGAAATAGTTATTCACAGAATAAGTTTTATCCCGCTTCTGACACCAATGTAATATGCGAGCTACGGCTCGAGTAGATAAAACAATATTCTCTGAAATTATTTCTTTATTTTCTAGTCTCTAGAACACTTCAGGTTCACACTATACTATCTTCGCAATTCTTTTCTTACAAGGTCTCTGTCCTCTCAAATCACTTTATCTCCTTTCAATTACTTAATTCACAAATCCAAACTAATTACTTCTTCTTGTTAAATCTCAACTTTCAATTTATCACAAAATTACAACTTCGCCCACTATCACTTTTCTAATCTCTTCGCCACAGTTTAGAAACTACTGCTCCCTTTTTTGATCGCCATCTGTCCTTATATAGCAGAAGTTTCTGATAGCCAGAAACTTCCGTCTCTTTCGTAGACATCAACTGTGGAAACCGCAGACACGAACCTCGAATGAAAGGACACTTCGAACCAAAATTCTGCCAGAATGAAAAGACACTTCGGAATTTGTTGCATCACACTTTTAGGGGCGTAGTTATTGTTATGCTACAGTATTATAAATTGCAGAAATACTCGTAGATTCATACTCAGTCAAGCAAATAATTTTCTTTTTTTTTTTTTATGCTGAATAGCGCAAGAGGGTTTCGATTGATGATTAGAATCAAGAAGCCATGATTTGATTACTTTTGTAAACGCGCACAAAATTCTAATGAAACGAATTTCCAAGGGCAGAGTGTTAAATCATTTGCATGACATAATAGACTAAAAGTTTCTGTAACTTGTAGTGCGAAAAGTTGACTTTTACATGTTACGATTGAACACGGCCTAGTTATCGTTATTCTCTTTTGGACTCGTTTTGTACTTTTACATGGTACGATTTTCAACGCCGATTTTTGATATTTCTGTTTCAATAACTCACACCGTTTTTTGATGTGTTTGTTAAACTCACGAAAACAATTACGAAACAAGATAAAAGGAAAATGTAAAAATCGTCAACGATTCTTCCACCCATCCGAGTCGATGTACCGAAATCACCCTGACAATTGAGTGTCGGTCGAGTTCAATCGTTATGTGTAAAAGTTGACAAAGCAGGAACATTTACAACAAAGTTTGAATGATAACGTAAGCTGCGTAAATCAGAAATTGAACTTTCCAGATACCCGCCTCTCATGAAGAAGGCTTTCAGAACTTTAAAATAAATAAATATCTCACCGGAAGAATTTTCAGGACCTAAACAGTTCCATTGCGTATGCTGAGAACAATACTTTCGAAGGCGGAAAGGACAAGGAGTAGAGGAAAGTAGATGTTTTTCTAAGAAATAATGTGTTTGAACAAGTTAAAATTTTGATCTATGGTAACACCAAGATACTTAAAACTATCTACACTTTCAATTTTGAAGCAATTAATACTACAGTCAGTATTTCTATTGAAAGTTTGACCACTTTGGTTATTGAATTGGTTGTTTAACAAGTCATGACTTACACAGATATGAGAATGAAATATTATATCTGAGTCGGGGTACTCCCGAGTAGTAAGACTGAAATACATTAAGTTTGATTTGGTGCTAACAATAAGTCTGTGTTTGGCAAACCAACATCTTAATAAAAATACATCATGGTTTATGTCAGCGATTAAATCTAACGAACTGACTGAGCAATATGCAATTCCAAGGTCATTGGCAAAAGTTGTAGTTTCATCCAATAATGGAAGTGAAAATACGGAATTTATATATATTAAAAATAAAATGTAGTAAAGGAGAAAGATTTCACTCATTTAAAGGAGAAAATTTGATTATTTGATTATGTAAAAGGGTCACCAACCCCATATAGAATGTAAAGCTTAATAGCTGTTAAACACCGAGGCTACATTGTAATATGACATAATGATTTTCCACACTTATCTACAGTCAAGCGAAAAGGAATGTATATTAGATGTATATTAGAATTATAACGTGGTAAAAGATTGAGTTTTTTCTTTTTGAATTTTGATTTGCATCAAGATAGTTAGTGCCATTTTCTTTAAAAAAAATTATTTTCGGCTTTACCTTAACCCGAAACAATAAGACAAAATATCTACTAAATTGGGTCGAATGTTCTTTAGAACCAAATTCGAAATTTCATCATTTCCAGACTAGAGAATTAATAGTTTAAGTAACACAAATCCCTTGATAGATTCAAAAACGAAGCTGTCTATAATCCTTGCCTTGAGGCGTAGTGCAACAGTTATAAGAAGTTTGCGAACTACCTGTAAAAGAAGACTGTTCAATAGACACAAAGTAATTGCTGAATGCGTTTTTTTTTTCTTTTTTTATAATTTGCACGTGTGAAAGGGGTTATGAATACCCTTATACTAATTTTAGGACACGGGGGTTTTTTTTAGGAAAGGGGAAGAGACAGAGAGAAAGACAGATTGGTGTAGTTGGTTTGAAACTCAGCTGGTATTAAGTTTCAGTGAACTCCAAGGGTGGCTGTCCAGATAACTGGGGAGCTTGTTTATTTTTGCTTTTGTCGTTGCTCATGATTCACAGTATTTTTGTCCGCCCTCGTGATGTCACCATGACGATCAAGTTGCATTTTAGCCATATGACCGCCCTACTGCCAGTGTTATGCCTTCGCAGTAGAGTTGACATAAGCTTTCGCAATTGATCGACTTTTTATTTATTGCATGCAAAATAAATAGAGGATTACTGACATCAGGATTCGAACCGTGAACCTGTAGCGTGAGAAGCGATGAAGTTACCACTACACCACGGCCACCATTTCCAAAGGATTTGAAATGTTAATACTGCTATTTTTAAGTACGATGGGGTTTTTGTTAGTACAAACTTTTCAACTAACAGTACTGTTAACGGCTTGCCAGTCTTTTTTAAGATTCCCATTTGCCGCTTGTATTTTGGATTGATAATAGCTATCCCGAGCGTTTTTAACTTCTCTATTAATTTTTTTGCGAAGTTTATTAAAACGACTTTTTAAGTTATTATTCAATGAATGTTTCCAAAATTTTTTCCTTGGATTGTGTTTTATACTTTTTTTTTTTTTTTGATAATGTTACGAGAGTTTAAGCCGATACCCCGATTTTTTTTTATAAGACTGCAAGTAGATGAAGTATTGTAATGTATAAGAATCCTAAGAAATATATCATATGCTATAGAAGCATTTTGTATAACATAAACACTGTCCCAATATTCATAGCGTAGCAATTCATAAAAGTTTATTTTATCACATTTTGCTTGAGCAGATTCGCATAGCTTTCTACATTTTACGTTTTCAAAAAGATTCCAGTCATATAATGATCAGTAATATTTAGGTCAAGTTAATACCTGCAAAGAGGTCCAAGTTAAAACCGGCAAGGACCCCTCCGTCGTTTACCCACTTTGTCGTGGTGGAGGGGCTGAGTAGCGGCCGGTGATACTTTTGAGCTAAAAAGGGGATAAGTCGCCAGTGGCTCTATCTCTCAAACCAGATAGCTTCTTCGCTGCAGCAGATGTAACTGAAGGGGCTGAAACTATAACAGCGTCCTCATGCAGAGATATCGCAAAATAAAAAAAGTAGAGACGTCAAAGAACAATGACCATAATCTAGACTTACCTCTGCCCCACCAGGGCGGTTTAATGCTCACTCAGGGAGCAGCGAGGGAAGTACAGCCGCACCAAATAAGTCCCATCATACGAGGACTTATAGGGATGTAGTAGCCAATCTACTGGAGATGGTGGTCTACAATAGGAACAATGAGGATGGGAAGTTACCGGAGGAATTACAGGAACGTTTCCAGAAAGCCCTCAAAGTTGCTCTGCCTATCAGACGCTCTGTGAGAATCCGACGACTGCCCTGAATTTCCTGAGGGCAGGTTTGAAAGGTAACCGCTACCACATCTTTTTTTTTTTTTTTGGTTGCGCCTGGAGGTGCAGGAATCTTCAAAGATACCAATGGCCCGTACCATTGGTTATGCCCGATTCATATATCTGACCTGATGATTCATAAGCGTCTGCCAGTATATGCCTACGGGCTAAACCTCACCCCCCAGAGAGGCACTATAAGAACCGGCCGCTCGTGCTCATAGTAGTTGGAAATTTGTTCCTCTCATTTTTTCGTTTTGTGGTGACTACGACTAAGTTGCCTTAACAAGTAGTTAACGCTTCTGTAGTGTTAATCGCGTTAGGTAGGTAGCTTTCCAGCGAAGGCACCTACTAATACCGTCATTACATGCGGTTTTCCCTTACGGCGCTCGAGGTTTGCCACGTCCAGAGTACGGATTATTTCATTATTGCAATGATCATGAACGCGAGTACGAAGTTTGTGAGCAAAGTTTGTTACTGCATCCCTCACGGTAGCAATTCCTAGATCTCTGTGAATATCACTATTCCTTATATACCATGGAGCATTCACAATTACTCTTAGTGTTTTGTTTTGGAATGTTTGCAGAACAGTCATATTGCTTGGCTTGGTACAACCCCAAAGTTGTATACAGTATGTCCAAAATGGTTTTAGCACTTGCTTGTACAGAAGCAGTTTGTTGTATACGCTTAACTTCGAGTATCTCTCGAGTAGCCAGTACATTTCTCTAAGTCTGATTTCGAGCTCGTCGCGCTTCTTTTTAACATGTGGCTTCGACTTAAGTTTTGCGTCTAGTGTCATTCCTAGATATTTTGCCTCGTTTGCGTACGGTATTTGTACCGAGTTAATGGAAATAGGTATGTTGTTTATCTTTTTGTACGTAAAATTGACATGCGTTGACTTGGTCTCGTTAAGGACGATTCTCCAGGTCTTTGTCCACTCGCATACTTTGTTTAAAGCTCGTTGGAGTTTTCCAGTTGATGATTCGACTGACTCATCTGTTGCGAGGATAGCCGTGTCGTCTGCGAACGTTGCTACGACAGTCCCTTCATCTTGTGGTATATCTCTTGTGTAGAGGAGGAACAGGATTGGGCCGAGAACGCTTCCTTGCGGAATACCGGCATGGATTTCTTTGAATTTCGAATATTCTGCCCCATGTTTAACACGAAAGAGTCTGTTATTAAGGTAAGATTCCAATATTCTGTAGAATTTATCTGGTAAGATTTTTCTTAGCTTATATCTCAGGCCTTCGTGCCATACCTTGTCGAACGCTTGCGATACGTCGAGAAAAGCGGTAGAGCATATCTTTTTCCCTTCTAGAGCTTTTTCAATTTCATTTGTAATTCGATACACCTGATCGATTGTGGAATGTTTAACCCGAAACCCGAATTGATGATCCGGGATCAATCGCCTTTCTTCAATTACTGGGTGCAATCTTTTTAGCAGAAGTTTCTCAAAGACTTTAGATATTATCGGCAGAAGCGAAATGGGTCTATATGATTTCTTGTCGTTTGCACATTTCCTCGGTTTCGGAACCATTATTACTTCGGCGACTTTCCATTGCCTTGGAACATATAGAAGTCTAAATGAAGCATTTATAATGTAGAGTAACTTAACTAACGCTTTTTTCGGTAGCTCCTTCAAAACTTCGCCAGTGATTAAATCATATCCTGGAGCCTTGATATTTTTCAGTTTTCTTATTGTCATTCGAAGTTCAGACAGGGATACAGTTTTTAATTTAAAGTTGTCGGGTGCCGTATTTGCATTCGGATCTTCGATCAATGGTTGTCCATCGAATGGCTTGAACGTTTCCTCTAAATGTTCGGCAAATAATTCCGCTTTATCTTTGTCTCCTTTTGCCCATTCGCCGTTAGCTTTTCTTATTGGTGGCGAGTGCATTACGGGTTTCCTTATGGACTTTAAGGCTTTCCATAGAGAGTAGTTTGAACACTTATCAGCTGTCAAGCTCTCGAGGTAAGTAGAAGTCTCGCGATTTCTTAAGTCCTGCAGCACATTTTTTAGCTTGTTGCAAAGGTGGTTAAGATAAGTTTTATGTGGTGGCGCGCGTGATTGTTGCCATCTCTTGCGCGCTCTTCTCTTTTCACGTATGAGGTCTTCGATATCAGGCTGGTATTTGACTTTGCTGTTCCGTGTTGCTGTTTTTCGAAAAGGGGTATTTTTCCATGCTGCGCACTGAATGGCTTCCACGAGCTTGTCAATTTCGTCTTCTATTTCAAGTGGTGACTTTAGCGGCACATTTAGAGCAATATTTTCCTTGCTGTCTTTTCTGAAAACGTCCCAGTTTGTTTTGTTACTAGTTAACTTAGGCGGTCCTTCTTTTTTTGCTAGACTTCCACCGATTTTCAGAATGACTGCTGAGTGGTCTGAGCATAAATCATAACATTCTTCTACTTCCGTTAGGTTTTTAGTTAGCGCTTTTGCGATAAAGAAGTCGACGAGGTAAGGGATTTTATTATTGTCAGTTGGCCAATACGTTGGCTTTCCCGTCGAAAAAAATTCCAAACCACGTTTCATACTGGCTTTGTACAATAATCTGCCTTTCGTTGAATTACATCTTGAACCCCAGAAAGTGTGTTTCGCGTTAAAGTCACCACCGATGATAAAATTAGGCCCGAGTGAGTCAAAGAGGCGAATGAGGTCGTCGTCCACTAACCTATATCCCGGAGGGAAGTAACACGATCCGATCTGGTAGTCTAAATGATTTATTTTTACGGAAACTGAGCTTATTTGCATAGAATCCAGTTCTACTTTTATGTTTTCGGAGTGCTTAATGTATTCTTTAATGTATATAGAGGAACCGCCTCTCGCATTTTCCGAAGGATGATGCGCATGATAATCAGTGTAGCCTTTTATTCTGGGTCCAGGTCCTTTTTTTAAGTGGGTTTCCGATATCAAGCATATATCAATATTGTTTTTCCGTAAAAAGATTTCCAATTCGTCTATTTTTGCCAGAATGCCGTTTGCATTCCACGTTAGTATCTTTAGCAGCTGTTTCATATTCATGTTTTGTTGTTTGTCTTGCGAGGCTTGAACTCGAGCTTGCTCAATTTGTCGAAAATAACTTGATTAACTTTGGTTTGCTCCTCAAGTTTTTCCAATATCACAGTTAAAAAGTGGGAGACCGCGTTTGATGACATTATCTTTGTCTCCTTCCGTACGTTGCTTTTCCTTCTTGATAATATTCACGGCGTCAAGAATTTTCAAGCCTTGGCTTTTCACGTCTTCCATAACGTCTTCTTTCGCGCACGACGGGTGAAGTCCCCTAACAAAGACTCGCAGTGGTTTTTCGTACTTATTCTCGTAAGTATACCATTGGATTTTCTCGGTGTTTAATTTTATTTATTTTATTTTATTTAATTTTAGTGACAGTGCTCGGTAGGAGTCTGGGTCATCTACGTTGATTTTCCACTCGTTGTTTCGGCGCGAGGTTATATTGTGTTTTGTCCTCAGCGTATTTTTGAGAAGATTGCGAAGTTTTCCATAGTCCGCTATCCCGACGACATTTATTGCGGGTGGAGGGCGATTTTTCGCTTGGGTTTTTGCCTTGTTTGATACGGCGGGCTTATCTTCCTTTTGTGAAACTTCGGGTGAAGTAACGGCCTTACGTTTTTTGCTAGGCCTCTTCTTGGAGGCCGGATTGGTTTCGTGGGCAAGTTCTTCCTCGTCCGTAAAATATTCACTCGCTGGACGGTTTGGCGTTGTATCGGGATTTTTCGGTACATGAATGTTCTTGAGATCCTCGTTTTCTTTTCGCAGAGCATCTACTTCCTTTTTTCTGTTTTTGTATCATCGGAATACTTACAATTATAGCGCTATCTTTGGCTGAAAGGCTTTTTTGCGCTATCGATTTCGGTGGAGTTCTCGGCGTGAGTGAACTCCTTCTGGTGTTTTGTTGGAGAAGCAATAAATGGTCCCCCCCCAGAATCCATGGGACCGACCTCCGAGGAGGGTGGATTTTCCAGTTTACCTGGTCTGCCACCTGGGGTATTTATATCGTTTGTTTTATTCATTGCCATATTTTGTAACCGTATTAGTTTTATTGGGTAGTACAGTTATTTCTACACACAAACCCCCTGCCAGGAGGACCGGGTCATTTGTTTTTTTTTTTTTTGTTTGCCAATTTTTGGAAGTTTTCGTCTCCGCTTTGTGGATTTTAGTCGCCTCTTACGACAGGCATGCCTACCTCGGGTATATTCTGTCCCCTACCCGAAGCTACCACATCTGCTGTCAGGATAATTCCTCGACTGTGTCGCTGCGGAAACTAACAGCCAGGTTCAATGGTTGGGAAGGAACCAAGCTAGAGGTTTTATCAGCGGAGAGGATTCCCAGACTAAACAGGGTGTCCTTTTGGATCCCAGGGGTAGTAGAGGAACCTGTAACGCTGTTTGCGCTGATGAAGCTGCAGAATAAGAACCTTAAGACGGAGAAGTGGAAACTCTACCACGCAAAGAAATATGCAGGCAAAGGTCAACTGATCATGGTAGGGATTGACGAGGAATCCCTGGGGTCTCTTGTTCTAAAAAAGGGTAAATTACTTTGGGGCTTTCAGCAAGTTAGCTTCGTTATCCCTTCATTCCATGAGAGGTTAAATGATGATAATCCAAGCAAACCTTCATCACAGTAGGGCGGCAACTGCCAACCTCTGTGCCTACCTCTCAGCAGGAAAGGCGGATATCGCCCTCATCCAGGAATAATAAGGTAACAGGATGGGGGAACAAAGTGAAAGTGATAGCAGACAACGGAAACAGTGAATGTGGAACCTGTAATATGGCGAATTCTAATATCTTCTTTATCGCGTAGATCAGTACAGGCTATTTAACAGTAACGATCCTCGAATATAGGGTGACAAATAGTGAGACCAACCAAATTATTTTAGGAAAAAGAAGCCCTTAAAATACAGAAGTGCATCATAGAATCCGTTGAGGCCGCCTGGCGTTTGAAACCGGTACCAAGAAGTGCTAAGCAAAAATGGTGGAACGGCGACGTCCACGAAACAAGGACGGTTGCCAGACAAAGCCTAAACAAAACTTTAAGAACAAATGAATGAGCATACTGGGAATCTTTTAAAGAAAGTACCATAGGCTTCAAGAAGCTCACTAGGGCTGCCAAAAGGGAATCATGGAAAATAATCTGCACCAACGTATGCGACAACAATGAAACAGCGCGATTAAAGAAGATCCTGTCCAAGGAGTCACTAAGTTTTCAGCTTCTACAGGCGGGCACCAACCTGGCAAGCACAGCCGATACCTTGGAGACGCTGATGGGCGCACACTTCCCAAACTATATCAATGAGGCAGCCACACCTTCCAAGTGTAGGCTTACTCGTGCTCAAACTAAATGGGAAGATGTTGACAACCTAGTTCAAGCAAATAAAGTGGCCTGGGCCATTAACTCATATGCACCATATAAATCACCGGGCACGGACGGAATACTTCACATCTTTTTTGCAAAAAGGGATAGAATTAGACACCTTAAAGAAAACCCTGGTTAATATTTTTAGGGAATGCCTATATTTAGAATGCACGCCAACACAATGACAAGAGGTGAGAGTGGTGTTCCTACCAAAACCCAGGGACAATTTTTCAACGGCGAATGGTTATAGACCTATTAGTCTAACGTCATTCCTACCAAAATCAGTGGAGAGAATCTGTGATAACTATATCAGAACACAGATTTCAAACCCGCGGCTGTGCCCCAATCAACACGCATACGTCAAAGGGAAATATCTCCTTTTCTGCGGGTGCTCACAATGAACAACCTTGTAAAAGCACTAGATGGAACCTGTGCAAAAAGCGTAGCGTACGCAGATGATTTAGCCATTTTGGTAAGACGTAAGCGCCTGAACATCATAGAAGAGCTTATGCAAAACACCCTACGAATCATAATGAAATGGGCGGAGGAGAGTGGAATAGGAATAAATTTAAATAAAACGGAACTGGTTCTCTTCACAAAGAAAACCAAAACTAGTTACTTTCACATTCCACAACTTGGAGGAGCATCACTGCAACTCCGTAACAGCGTCAAGTTCCTGGGCATAATATTGGACAGGAAACTGACCTGGAGAAAGAACTTGGAAGAAACAGTTACCAAAGATAAAAAGGGCAAATTCGATATGCAGGAGAAACCGAAACAGGTCCACTTTATATACGAATGCGTAATAAAACCTATCATCTTCTACGGAGTAGTTGTGAGACTTATTAACAAAGATGCAGCGTATCGCCTTATATTGGTACCGGGGTACGAAGGTGTATCGGGTAACGAAAAGCCAGATGAACTAGCAAGGAAAGAAGCGAGTGACACAGAACTGAATACTGTTAAAACTATTGGGGTCCATCAGACAACTATTAAAAAGACAATCAATAAGAAGAGTACTCAGGAGTTCAATAACTACTGGACGAATGTAGACACGTATAAAGTGACCATATTAATGGTAACAGAACTGAGTAACAACACATCTAAAACAGCTTTCAACTCAACTGTGAGGAGGAAAAGGAAGATATCGAACACTTCCTCTGCCACTGCCCTGCAACAGCGAGATTAAGACTGAATATTCTGGGATCCCCAAGGATACCGGATCTAACATACCTCAGTAAGAAAGGAATCGGTGATATATTGGAGTTCGCTATACGAACAAGACGATTTCCCGATCACTATATGACATAATCTCCTTTTTGATACTCCCATGATACCAATACCTATATCCTCTCTCATCACTTAATTCCCATTAGATTACTTTTCTTGCAGCTCGACAGACGAGGGGATCACAACGGGACCAGTGGAGGCCTAAGTGAAACATATCTCATAAGCAATTAAATATTTCTTAGTGAATGTTTAGAGCACGATGACGTCACCAGACATAAAGGCTCTTCGTATTAGCAATACCTTCGTCATCAGCGCTCCCATAACAAATGTCAACCACACGAGATGAACTGATATACATGTAGAAAAGATAAGTTTAGTGTATATCATATTTTCATTTGTTAACATGTAAATCTTTCCAGACCAGTTGAGTTCATTCATCGTCCTCACTTCACCACATTCCAGAGAGATCGTATTGCAGCAATGTATTGAGCACTGTTGGGCAAAATGTAATCAGATTGATGATTAAAGATTATGATTAAAATATGTAATCTTAATATTAAAGATAATGATTACAAAATGTAATCTTTAATCATGATTACAGATTAATGAAATTAATCATGAAAAGTAATCATATTCGATGATTAATGGTTAGTAATTTGTAATCGTAATCCATATTATTTTTCTGATTGATAAAGAATAACCGCGAGAATTATGAAAACTAAAAGAGCACATACTTGAACACTTAATCATCTTTATTTTTTATTTATTTTAGGAATAATTCTTTTACAGAAAATATTATTGTATTAATTGTTGATATCAAGATATTTTTACGACGTGTGGCTTAAATTAGATTTCAATAGTACCCTCTTCTCAAACATTTCATCTGAGAGTCTATGCTTCTTTGGTGAATTTGTCATAGTTGCATATGAAACAAGTCTTTCAACTGGACCCGAGGACGGTAGAGGCGTATTATATTTCCTAAAAACAGTTTTGATCTCAGGATATCTATTTAGCATGGAAACATCTTTATCTTGATCTGCTAAATAATGAGAAATAATGGCATCTGCTTTTGATCGTTGAACTTGGCGTATATCTCCTGT
This sequence comes from Pocota personata, assembly GCA_963082735.1. Classification (NCBI taxonomy): domain Eukaryota; kingdom Metazoa; phylum Arthropoda; class Insecta; order Diptera; family Syrphidae; genus Pocota; species Pocota personata. Next base: position 153,685,685 of record OY720429.1, read on the forward strand.
CGAATCAGTCTCTGAAGAATCAGTATCAAATTCAAAATAGCTGTCTTTATATCTATTATTCTTGAAAAGTTCCAGATGATTCATGGATTTCTTTGATCACAGCTCCTTTGAAAACTGATTTGATTCCGGAATGGTGTTCTAATTTTATACAAGTCATCCATTTGTCCTTGAACCTGGGATAGGACATTGCAGCAACTGCTGCATTCAAAGAAATGACAAAGAATTCAGAAAATCGCACTTCCACGTTTTCTAAATAATCCTCTGCCAGCGTTTGGCAAAAAACAAGTGATTCTCTGTTAAGCTTTTGCAATTTTTTTCGCAGAGCTACTATGTAAACATGGCAGTAAAATACCATAATACATATCCTGTTCGCCTTGTAATATGTCCAGGGCCTCTGCTATTGGTTTTGAACAGCGCAAGTCATTGGCACGTAAAACATTAGTCAGTCCCAGTGCCACGTGCAACTGTGCACTCTTATCCTGTATAGATGTAATTTGTTTTAGTGCATCATAAAGGCTATTCCATCTAACAATTCCCGGTTTGGAAAGGGTATGCCCAACAATACCATGTATTATTTCAGCTGATTTAGGGCGCCCGGCACATTTCCATAAATTGTTGCATTTTTTTAATAATTTGGTCGTGAATATCAGCAATAGTTGTTCCGGTATTTCGTAATACCTTATTGGCGTCCGTAGTGGCACATAGATTGAGCTTGTGGGCAGAGTATCTTAAATGCACGGGCAAGTCTAGGTTTGTTGACTGATGAAAAATATGCTCGGTATCTAAGTTTTCAGCAATGCTATCACTATCACTTTCAGTATCCATATGCATGCAAAATTCTTTAAATGATTTGATGTAATTACTGCCATTATCAGTGACCGTGGCTAGTACTTTTTGTGAGTCTAGACCAAATTCAGAATGTTTTGCTTCAACTAAAAAAGCTATTCGGTCATAGCTGTGCGTCCCTGAAAGTCTTCGGCATGCCAACGTTTTAGATATCCTTTCTAGGTTTGAGCCTAGCCAGAGTACCGTAACGCCAAAAAAAACTTCGAGTTTTTGCCGACCAAATATCAGCAGTTGTGTGACTTCCTTTACATCGTTCAATTTACTCTTGATGTTTATAATTTCCTTCATATAATAGTCGTCGATCAAGCATCCCAAGTTCTACAGCTGACAACCCTCAGTCCTTTTGTAGTGATATTCAAATTGTCAAAGATTTTCTTAAAAAAGGGTTATCTATGGCTTGCAAAGGAATCATAGAATTAATAAAAAATTTCAAAATATCTTCATTAAATTGCTCTTGTGAAACCGTCCGCTTAAATAGTTGATCGCTTATTTCTGACCGACGAAAGTTAGATGTTCTCAAATTTTGTTTGTTTTTTTTATATTTTTCAAGTGACTCTGATACTCTTTGTATATATCTTCTCCGTGTCTTCGTTTGACATGAGTAACAAAATTTGATATTGAATTGTTAAAACCGCTTATTTTCACTTCTCTTGGTCCACAAGATGTACAAATTGCAACCTTTTTAGTATTTGTGGATTCCGTTTAAAATATATAAAAAACTTGCCGTCAAGAATGCAAGGTAAAACCTCTGCGGCTCCTTCATCTTCATTCTGCACAATTTCCGATTCAGAACTATTAGACAATGAGGAATAAGAACTTGACGCCATTTCACACGAGATACTAATCAAACTTAAAAACAAAATTGCACTTTTGTGGTAACGATACTAAAATGACGTTCGTCCCCTTGCGGCGCTTGCTTACGTATAACGCCACTACGGCTTGACCTTCTAGAAGTAAACAAGCTTATTTACCGTTAAAGTTTATGTCGTAGAAAACTGTAATGGTAAAACGTCAAGCACGTGTTGCTTACCACTGAAATTGTCACAAAATGGCATTTTTACAAGTGATTTACTAATGTAATCAATGTATGAATAAATAAATAAATTAAACTGAATTAAATGCAATCTTGATTTCTAACTACTGTAACCGAAATTAAAGATTGCATGTGAAATCTTCTTTAAAAGTAATCCTGGCTACTTTAATCTGATTAAAAGTAATTATGATTACATTTAATCAGATTATTAATCTGATTACAAAAGTAGTTGATTACGCCCAACTATGGTATTGAGTGACTAAGGGTGCACTGCACTGTTAGCTATGCAGTGCGGGTTACCCAGAAAACAAAACAAATAAAAGCAAAGTGACATGCAGTGATTCTAAGGAAATGGCAAACTGGTGGAAGCTGAGACTATTACTCTGTCATGCGGAGATGAGGTATCGTGTTCGTGGATTGCTGCTAAGTCGGTTCAACCCCTGGTCGTTGTGGTGAGGCGAGGAATTGGCAAAGCGATGGAACAAATGAAGAGGAGTTCTATTTTATCCCTTGGTGTAGTTGGTCGGTGGTCAGAAACATGTTGCGGCAGTTCTAATTGTAGTATTTTAATTCATTTATTGTAACCTTTAACTTCACGTACATATAATAATAAAACCCATAGTTCTTGCATACATGCATGTAAAAGAAACGATCTAACATAAAAGAAAGACATTCTGTTTTATAACGTGGACAAAGTGGCTTTATTTTTCCTCTATTTTATTACAGCTTTTTGCAGTTTAAGTGTATCTTTGCGCACAGTTAAAAGGAACCTTAATTCTTTGTCAACAGGTTTTTTTTTCTTCTTTTCGATTCTCAAATCTTTTCTTGTGACGCAGACGCCAACATTTGGTCCGATAAAGCCGGATTTTATCAAAAACGTGTGTGCGCGCTTTTAAAATTTACAAAAGGTAATAAAAAGGTGAATTTAAAATTAACAATAGTCAAGGTATCCATCGGTATTGTTTCACTTTCTTCTGAAAAGCAAGAAAAACCCACAGAAGTCCAATCCATCCCCGGCAACAGCAGCATCACCATCAGCCATCACACCAAGTTTCCAGACGGATTCCGGAGTCGATAAATTCGATGATCACTGATTGTATGTCAATTCGGACCGAGTACTCCATCCTACAAGTAAGTGGAAAACATATTTCTTACTTATTTTTTTTTGGCATAAACACATATCAAATAAAAAAAAAAAAAATTCATACGAAGTGAGTAAGGGTGTGTTGTAAGTACGATGAAACAGCTTGAGAACGATGTCGTAAACTTCGGCAAGCCAGGTGCAAATAAGTGTACGAGTACCTCGAACTACTTGGCAAGTCATCTTTCATTGCTGGAGAAAACCATAAAATCGGCCACTACCCAGATTGAGCTTCTCCTAACTGACGACATTGCAAAAAATCTTGAAGTTGAGAAAATCTTCGAGAAAATCGGAGACTGTTACTTCGACTATCGAAGCAGCTTACTGGATGCGATAGAGAAAAATCAGTTTATGACAAAACCAGAGGACACGAAACGGGTAGTGGTACCGGCTAACACATCCAGGAGGGTGGATATCAAGCAAGCGAAGATTAATTTGCCAGTTATCTCGGGGAGATATGAGACGTGGCGAGCCTTCCGCGATTTGTTTGTCTTATTGATCCATCGCAATACATCACTGTCAGAAATAGACCAAATATATTACTTAAAGCCGAAGGCATCCGGCGAAGCCGAAAAACTTTTCACTCAACCGGGAATTATACAAAGGCGTGGAGCATTTTAACTCAGAGGTATGATCATACACGGTTTGTCTTTAATACGCAGTTGAGGTGCTTTTTCAACCATTCGTCAAAAACCAGCCGAGTCAATCTAGGATTTGTTGGATACATCGGCAGAGATAGTACACAATTTGACTAATTTGAAGGTACCTGTTAAGCACTGGGATGTGGTGCTCATTTCCATCCTGCTGCAGAGAGTGCCAACACAAATTTAGCAGCTTTGGGAAGAAAAATTGGGTTCCAAAACTGACCCCAAGAAACTGCCAACTGTTTGTGGAATTTAAACTGTTTCCGGAAGCTAGGTTCCGTACTTTAGGGGCTGCCACCCATCAGGCTGGATTATCAACAGACTCCTCAAGAAGCACATCGATGCGCAAGTACTCGTGTGTGCTATTAATGCCAGCAGCAATACCACTCCCTTATGTATAACACAACAAATTTTATTCCCTCACACTAGTCACACAGTTTTTTAGCCTCTAGAATGAACGTCATTACTCCAAATGTTCAGCCATGTAAAGAAGAGCAGCCACCAACTAGTTCAGCGGTCACCTCTTTCCACTCCACACCGAGAATCAATACGCAGATTTTATTGGCAACTGCTCTAGCCAACGTTAGGACGCCGTCAGGCGAGATGTTTCTGCTTCGGGCCCGGCTGAACTCAATCTCTGAAGCCACATTCATCACAGAGTCAACCATGCAACTGTTCCGCTTGAGACCGACATCCACATACATATGTTGAGGTCTGAGTGGCACATGCAAAAGAGTTGTCGACGTTGTAATATCTTCGCAAAATTCAGCCTTTATGACAACTTCGAAGGCCTTCTTCTTCAATTCATTGTCTGGGCATCTCCCGGCCCGCGCTCCGTCTGTCGGAAAGTGGAAACATCTTGAGGGTTTAATGTTGGCAGATCTAGACTTCTACAAAATAGCCAAGGTAAACCTGCTGCTAGGTAGCGGTATTCTTGCGGAGATATTATTACCGGACTTGACTAGGTCCCCGGAAAATAAAAAGTTCATAAGATCTGTGAACTGGAAGATTTGCCGTTTGAGGACGCTGAAACTATCGAAGACATCGCTTGTGAAGAACATTTCACTAAAAATGTACAACGCACGGACGGTGGGTGCTGTGAAGTAGCGCTGTTCTTTAAGAGTTACGTGGAACCTGTCCTAGGTCTGTCGCGGGAAGGTGTTCTCCAACGATTCACAGGGCTCGAGAAACGTCTGGCAGTAAACCCGTACTTACGCAACCAGTACACAGCATGCATAAAGGAATATAATCAGCTTGGTCATATGGATGAAACCGAAGTGTGCTCCGTTACCGGCACTGGGCATTATTTCCTGCCGCACCATCTTTAAGGAAAGCAGCCACACAACCAAGCTGATGGTGGTCTTTGACTCATCTTTTACGACATCTGATGGAATCTCCTTAAATGACCAGCTGATGGTAGGACCCAGACTCCGACACAATGTGACGGATATCATTTTACGATGAAGGTTTTACCGCTTCACGTTCACAGCCGACATCGAGAAGATGAACCGGCAAATATGGGCCACCGACCGTATTCAAGATACCAGCTGATCTTTTGGTGCAAATTACCAAGAGATCTGCTAAAATATACCGTCTTATAATTGTGATATTTGGGACAGCTTCTGCTCCATATTTGGCAATCCGCACACTCAATAAGCTAGCTGATGACATACATGCTCAATACCCGTGGGCTGCAAAAATGATTTGGGAAGAAATGTACGTAGACGATCTCATTTCCGGTGCAGACACTATAGCTGAACCTGAAAGAAAATTAGAGGAGGTTAAGGCAGCTCTAGAGACAGGTGGCTTTAGCTTAAGCAAATGGACCCCCAATGCAGAAGAATTACTCCTTCAAACAACCCACAGCCAGCGAACAGGTTCGGGTTGTCGACAATAGCACGATTGTTTGACCCCATGGTATGGATATCGTCTTGTATCCTTAACGCGAAACATATCATGCGGGTATTTTCCAACAAATTAACGGTCATAAATGACATACGCCTACCAAGGTGGGTTCAGACAGCCAGTGGGTCAAACCGGGTCGAACTCCACGGAATCAGCGATGCACCTGAATAAACGAATGGAGCTGCAGTCTATCTTCGAGTAGAGGACGAAAAAGGTAAAGTTCATACGCATATTCTTATCGCCAAGTCCAAGTTAGCACCTGTGGTACCAGTAAATATTCCCCGCTTGGAACTTTGTAGCGCTGTCATGCTGGCCAAACAGCTGCACACGTCATCACGGACCCGAAGATGTATGCCTGGACTGATTCCACCATCAGACTGTACCGGATTCTCTCGACACCTTCAAGATGGCAGGCATTCGTCAGGAACAGAGTGGGAGAGATATAGCGTCTAACGGATGTCAATATATGGAAACATATACCCACGCAACACATTCCGGCAGATTTTTATTCCAGAGGAATTCTCCCCATAGTACTCTTGCGGTCCCTATTGTGGAATGGGCCCACATTTTTACAAAGAGTGTAGAATTTTTAGCCTCCAACAAAACCATCCGATCTTACTACAGACCATGGCTGTTTTTGGTTACCTTTCCATGGAAGATTTCCCAACACTTATCTGCTCCTAACAAAATATCGACCGGCCTAGATTCGTTGAATGGCGGATCAGCTAAATCCAATCCAAGTAAATGATCCCAGTCCTGAATCGAAAAAGAAAACATTGACAAGTTTGTAGTAACGCTGGGTAAAATATAAATATCAACATTGACACAAAATAACCCACAGCGTGACGAGATTACCAACGAGGTGAGGCCTCTGGTTGTACCTGCATTGGTAGATCCAATACCGTTGACCGATATCCTAGCATTTCTTCGTTTGAGTCCTAATCGCGGCTCAGTTTTTTTTTTTTTTTTTTTTTTTCCCGAGGGTTGGTGAAAAAATCTTCCATAGACACTATGAGGATAGCAAGCGCGTGCTCATAGTAGTGTCAGATTCTTACTGACTAAAAATAACTACCCTGCGATTTAATTTCTTATATATTGCAACTAAGAAGGACCTTATCAAGCAATTTTTCTATCATGAAAAAATAACACGTTTGGCAGGTTACCTTCCACTGAAAGATCCTACATGTTCCGCAATCTAGGCGCGGTTGATTCCTACCTCGCCAAGTCGAGAGGTTTCGTCCTTTGTAGTCGGCGCAATAAATTGCTTTCATCCAGAATTTGTAGGATTGTATTGTTGACATGTCCGATTAGTCGGTTTCTATGCTTTCTCGCGAAGCTTCTAATTTCAGATTCGATTGTCGGAATTCCGAGATGCCTGTGGATATCATCGTTTCTAGTATACCACGGTGCGTGGACAATTTCTCTTAGCACTTTATTTTGAAAAGTTTGTAAAATATTGGCGTTTGTTTTCTTGGTACAGCCCCAAAGTTGTATACCGTAAGTCCACACCGGCTTTAGCACTTGCATGTATAAAAGCAGTTTGTTCTCAGTACTGAGCTGGGAGTGTTTTCCGAGCAACCAGTTCATTTCTCTATATTTGATTTCGAGTTCTTTACGTTTCATTTTCACGTGAGAATTCCATTTCAGTTTTGCGTCGAGTGTCATTCCAAGGTATTTGGCCTCGTTTGCAAAAGGTATTCGGGCCAAGTTTAGGAAAATTGGCAAAACATTAGCTTTTTTATAAGTGAAATTCACGTGAACAGATTTACATTCGTTGAGGGCGATCCGCCAGTCCCTCGTCCATTCATTTACTTTATTCAGTGCGTTTTTCAGTTTTGCAGTCGTTTCTTCGATTGTTCTACCTACGGCTAGGATAGCGGTGTCATCGGCAAACGTAGCCAGGATAGTGCCATCTTGATACGCTTGAGCAAATCTTTTTCTCTCCAAGTGCTTTCTCGATTACATCAGTAATTCTATGCATCTGGTCAATCGTCGAATGCTCACTTCTGAACCCGAACTGGTGGTCAGGGATAAGATTATTTCCTTCTATAACCGGTTGGAGGCGCCTTAGCAATATCCTCTCGAAAATTTTGGAAATGACTGGAAGTAGCGAAATTGGTCTATAAGATTTTACCTCATTTGCCGCCTTTCCTGGTTTTAAAATCATTATAACTTCCGCAACTTTCCATTGGTTAGGCACGTGTTTTAATCTGAGCGCAGCACTTACAATATGAAGAAGCTTAATCAGTGCTATTCTAGGTAAAGCTTTGAGAATTTCTCCGGTAATCAAGTCATAACCAGGAGCTTTCTTAGGTTTTAGATTCCCGATCTCATGTTTGAGTTCCTTCAGCGTTGCACTTGTAAGTGATAAATCGTCAGATGGTAAATCCGACATATTGATATTGTCGTAAAACACTTGACCATCGTACGGTTTAAAGGTATCTTCCAGGTGGGCCGCAAAAACGTCCGCTTTTTCTTTATCTTCCCTTGCCCATTCATTGTGATTTAATTTAATAAGCGGCGCGGGGGCCTTTTGGTGCCTTTTACAGCTTTCCAAAGTGAATAATTGGAATCTTTTTTCGCTGTTAAACTTTCAAGGTAAGAGCCTATCGCACGATTCTTAAAATCCTTTATAGTCTTCTTCAACGAATTGCACAGGTGATTCAAGTGAGCTTTATGTTGCGGAGCACGACTCTGTTGCCATTTCTTACGCGCTTTTCTTTTTTCCTTGACCAATTCTTTAATTTCCGTAGGATATCGTAGACCGTATTTGTCCGGAGTTTTCCTTGGATTGGGAGTATTATTCCAAGAGGCGAGCTGTACGATCTCAACGAAGCGATCAACTTCAACTACAAGTTGATAGGGTGTCGTAAGTGGAACGCTCAGTTCAACATTATCTTCAATTTCGTTCCTAAAGCCTTCCCAGTTAGTTGTTCTACCGGTTAATCTCGCTGGCTCTAGGGTATGGACTAGTTTTTCGCTCAATGTCACAACAACTGGGGAATGGTCAGACGGCAGATCAAAGCTCTCTTCAACTTTAATGTGGTTGGTAGAAATTCCTTTCACGACGAAAAAGTCGATCAGGTCAGGTATTTTCGAAGTATCAGTTGGTTAGTAGGTCGGTTTACCCGTCGAATGGAAATCACAACTGTACTCCATACCTGCCTCATAGAGCATTCTGCCTTTTTGCGAGCTGTGTCTTGAGCCCCAGAATGTATGTTTCGCATTAAAATCGCCGCCAATAATGAAATTAGGTTTCAGCAATTTAAACAAGTTAGTAAAATCACTTTTTTCAAGCGCGGAACGCGGTGGGCAGTAGATAGATGAGATTTTAAGAATGCGCTGACTATTTTTTACTCGAATCGTGCACAGTTGCAAAGTTTCAAGCTCGATCTTTAGGTTTTCGGATTGTTCGATGCAGTCTTTAATAAACAATGATGATCCGCTTCTCGCTTTTCCCGAAGGGTGACAAGCGTGGTAATCATTATAGCCTTTTATTTTTAAATGTGATTCGTTTTTTACGTGGGTTTCAGGAATCAAGCAAATATCGATATCTTTTTCACGCAAGAATAATTCCAATTCGTCAAGTTTTTGCAAAAGTCCGTTTGCATTCCAAGTATATATTTTTAACATTCGTTTTTCATTCATAATCTAGTTGGAGTACGCGTTTTCCCTGAATTACTTTCGATCTTAACCAGCCTATCGAGAATAATTTTATTTATTTTGATTTGTTCTTCAAGTTTCTCTAGAATAACTGAAAAAACATGAGAAACAGGGTCCTTCGAAATTTCAATATTTTTTGGTATTTCGGATGCAGCAGCCTGAGCGTAAGTCAACACTCCTGATGTTCGAAGATCATTACCCGGTCGCTTTTCTGTACCGTTTCTTTTAGGAACAGAGGTCGAGGGCTTTTCTTTCGTCATTCTTTCCCTCACCTTTTTGCGCTCTGAACCCGGTAGTTTTGATTTGCACTCTTTTTCCTCCGCGACCTTACGCTTTGGCTTAGTTTGCGGTTTTGATTTTGCATTTAGGGGCTTAAGAAGCGCATCTCTTCATTTTTGTAACTCTTTAGCTACTTCACAGCCTCTATAATTTGCCGGGTGCTTTCCCTTACAATTAGCACAGGTTGCGGAGGTTTGATAAAGAAGCCTGGGAGCCTGAGTCGATTAGAATGCGAACTTCCTGGGATTTTGTATTGATATCTCGGAGACTATTGCAACAGCGGCGGGAAGAAATGTTTGGGGTAATTGATGAGCGATATTTCCTGAATAATTATTACTAGCAACCGGTGATGATGAAGTTGATGGTTGAGGTGGCGAGACAACGGGAACTGTATCGAAAGAATTGCTGGTATGAGAACCAACCGAGGAGTGATTTACCGATAATAGTTGAGGAGGATGATTAACCGAAGGGTCATGGATCAAACTATGATGGCGTGAATTGCAAGATTTGCATCGACTGTTATATGGACAACAAGCAGAGAAATGTCCATTACGCAAACAATTGAAACATACCTTGGACGACTTGACGTAATCTCTTCGAGCTGGAATTGTCATTTCAAGAAATTGTGGATATTGTCAAAGTCCGTGAGACTCACTGTATTTAATGCAACTCGAAGGAGGAATTGCATGCATTCTTTTAACAGCTGACGACTTCGCTTTTGGTGCATTGCGAATGTTGCCTGTGGGGTTTTCCAAATAATCACAATGAGTCTCTGTACCTGGCTAACTTGGTCAACGAGCCTTTAATGTGACTACGTGTCAACCGAAGGGCAGAAAGTGTGGTCGAAGAAGACATTTCAAATTAAAAAAATTTTTAACGACATGAGAGCGAAAGTCAGATATGTTTTTTTTTTTCTTTTTTAAATACGAGTGTTCGACTATAATTAAAACGCAATGAATATTCCTAAGAAAAAAAAAACCCATGCACTGCCTCGAAACGAAAATGTTCAAATTTCACGAGAAGGTTAGGTGCACGTGGTAATTTTTTTCCGAATTCGATTGACTTAAGGAAATCAACACAATACCAATAATTTTAGGTCTTTACACTCCTATATATTGTCTAAGCGAAAGTCTTTAGCAATTCGAAACACAAGAATTCGTAACAACCAGCGAAATAAAACAATAGCGATTATACGAGTATTAATCAGACGACGATGAGAAAGTAACGAGAGTCTTTCTAACATTGTTATAATTTTAAAGTTACCAAGTGGCTGGTCCAGATAAAAAAAAATGATAAATCCAGTCAGCTGCAACATGTCTACAAGTATACAGCTTTACGACTGGTTGGAAAAAATGGAAATCGCCAGATTGAATTCTGATAGCGGTTTTGATAAGGCAAAACAAAAGCGACGAGAGTAGAACTGTTAAATTGCGATTATAATATGTGTGAGTCCTGCTGGGTGAATAGCTAGTACAGTGAGTAACAGTGATTGTTATGTAAAAAGGAATTTGTGGTTACAATGTTAAATTTAAGATATTATGTACGTGAATAAATTAAATTTGAAAATGAAATAAACTTTGAATTGTTACATTTCAAAGTTTAAAGGAAAAATAAGAATGAATCCAAAACACCATGTAAGGGCACGGATGGAACGCAACCAAGGACAAGGGATGGCAATTACGAGCGACAAGGAGCGACCTACGGCTATCTGTTCTTTGGCCAAAATGACAGAAACTGCCCTACGAACTTGAACATGGCAGACAGTACTGGTACGCTCTACGCTTCACCGAACCATTCTCTATCCGTAAGTGGGGAATTAGGTTCGACGGAATGGCGAAAACTATGTCAGTCGAGAGCTTCCTGTTTCCCGTCGAAACCCTGCAACGCAAGAAAGGTATTAGCGACCACTAATTATTCACTCATTTTCATCACCTTATAAGCGGCCCTGTAGAGATGATTTTGGCAGTTTCTGCAGGAAAATGAAAGTGATAGGTACCTGTGCTATCAGCAACTAAAAAGGGAATTGGTGAAACAATTTAGAAATAATGTGAGGATCAGCAACCCCAGGAGTCATTCGACGACCTCTACAAGTACAGTGACGTACGGACGATGTATTACAAATCGAGTCGACCGAACTAACTTGACTTAGTGAACATACTAAGAAGCGGTATCAAGAACAGAGTAGCGATGCTAATTTTCGGATGCTCTATAACGAGTATCCAAGAGTTAAGGGACGAGTATATACCCGCCGGAAAGTACTTGACGACTACGGAAATGAAATTCAGATGACACGTTAACAAACTAGAAGACCAGGGAACTTTTAGAAATAGGGAAACCTTTGGTTAATTTGAGGACGAAGAAGTGGTAATAGCTGCGCTTCAACTTAACCGGGCTGACAGACACCCGACTTCCATGAAAACTGACGGAACAAAAAATACGAATAACAACTCGACTTACAGAACAGACCCGATTAGGAATGCTGTTTCAACTCCGTCGGCGTGTCAGTCCACTTTTCATACTTTGACGTGCTTTAGTTGTGGTCAATAAAATATAAATTTTAGTTAAACATAATGGCAAGGAAAGCTGAGAGCCGGCAGTGCGGACCAAGGCCCTACTCCCGGAAACCAAGAACAAGACGTCCAAATTTTGAAGAATTAGATGAAACTTCAACGACAAAGGAAGAGTCTCCACGTACGCCCACAGGAGTATAAAGCCGCAAGAAGGAAGTGACAGCGCCGATGGAGAAGAGTAGGAAATATATTAAAATTAGAAGGCTAAGGGAAATGTGTGCAATAAATAGACGACGAAAGAGGGACTTAATAGCGACTGTGATAGACATATGAGACGACAATAGGCCATATGCTGAGGTTAGGGTAGACGGCGAGGAGCCTTTATCTAGGGCTTGGCTTTGGAAAAAATATAAGGTAGCTCCGAACGTCAGCAATGAACTCGACATTCCATCGCCGACGGAAGAGCGGACTCTGATCCAGGCACTTTCACCAGCGTAGGCCCAAGAACTTGAGAGAAACAAGCTGCTGTTCCCCTCTTTCGCTATGTTGGGACTGGATAGAATCAGCCTCGAAGAATATGTAATCGTCGTGGATGACGAGAATATTTCCATCAAGTAGAGGCACTACCCAATCTCACCTGCGATCCAGAAGCTCCTGTATGCCGAGTTGGACCGGATGATATTTCTTGGAGTTTCAGAAGAGAGTAACCGCGCTTGGAGCAACCTCAGTGGTGCTGGTAAGAAAACCCGGCAAAATCAGACTGTGCCTGGACTCCAGAAAAGTAATCGCAGCAACGAAGAAGGATGCTTACCCGCTTCCTCATATCGAAGGGCTGCTAAGTAGATTGCAAGTCACTAGATTCATTTCAGGAATCGATCTGAAGGATGTATTCTGGTAGATTCTTTTGGAGCGCAAGTCAAGGGAGAAGACAGCATTCATAGTCTCTGGGAGGCCGTTATATCAGTATACGGTTATGCCGTTCGGACTGTGCAATGCCCTGAGAATGTGTAGGCTTATGGACAAATTCATACAATCTCGCCTGAGAGAGTACGTCTTTGTCTATCTCGATGACCTCTTGCCTTCCTCTCCAAATTTCGTTTCCCATGCCAGATTGCTGCATGAAGTGGCCAAGTGATTGAGAGAAGCGGGCTTAACCACCTATGTTGAGAAAAGCTAATTCTGCTACATGGAGATCAAGTACTTGGAATACACCGTCGGCGATGTTTGCCTATGGACTGACACTGGCAAGGTTTCGGCGGTCGAGACTTTTCTAGCTCCAAAGAATCCCAGCAACTCTGTCGATTTCTAGGGATGAAGGGCTAGTCTAGACGCTTTATTAAAATTGTTGCCTCTATGGCAGCCCCAATGACTGACCGTCTGAAGCAAGGCAAGACATTCGACATAACAAACGAAGCAGTGGCCGCCTTTCAATAACTCAAGACGACTTTAGTGGCAGCACCGATACTAACGCATCCCGACTTCACAAGACAATTTTACATATAATTTGACGCAACAACATCTAGTGTAGGGAGTGTGCTTTTCCAGATGAATACGGAGAAGTACGAACGATCGATAGCATTCATGTCCCAGATGCTCAATTCTGCCCAGCGGAATTATAGCGTAACGAAACTTAAATGCTATGCGGCCGTTCTCTCAGTGAAGAACTTCAGGTCCTATGTGGAAAGATTACATTTCACTATATTCACCGACCATGTAAGTCTAAAGTGGCTAGTGACCCAAAACGATCTATCTGGCCATCTGGCTAAATGGGGCTTAAAAATGTAAGGGTTTGATTTCCAGATCAAGCATAGTAAAGGTGTCCAAAATGTTATCCCTGATATTCCCTCGCCTGTTCAGATGGATGAGCTCAAACCTGAGAGTGCAATGCTGGAGGCTGACCTTACTTTGCCATACTTTTCCTCGGAGGAATCCAACGAATTAAGGAAGACAGCATACACACATTTTTATAATTTTAAATCATTTTTCTAAGTTTGTGTTTTTTTAAAACCATTAATAAAGCAATGGCAGCTGAAGTAGTGAAATACCTTGAAGAAAACGTGTTTCATATCTTTGAGTACCGGAGATTATCCACTCGGACAATGGTAAACAATTCATTTCAAAACTGTTTGCCAGCTTTTTGGGAAAATACGTGGTCAAACATATTCGCACCGCGATCTACTCTTCTCAAGCCAATGCGTCAGAAAGGGTTAACCGCTCGGTGCTGACGAAGATAAGGTCAAATCTAAGCGGCGATCAGAAAACATGGGACCTCTACGTCAGCGGCGCGGCTTTCTCATTGAAGAGTGTAGTTCACGATGCGACTATGCTTGACCCCTACTACGCAGTGTTTGGCACCCACATGATACAACACGCGGGTGCATATGATATCTTCCGCAAGCTATATGCGGTCAAAGATATGAACACGAAAGTTGTTAAAAAAAACGACAAATTGAAGCTAATTAGAAGTAAGATATTTGACAATGTAAGGCTAGCACATCATAAGGCGACTAAAACATACAACACTCGAAGTAGAGATATGAAATATAGGGAAGGACAAATGGTTGGTTGGTTTAAGAGAGTGAGCTTATGCTCTTCACTTAGGCCTCTATTGGGCCCGTTCTGTTCCCCTCATCTATGGAACTGTAAGGAATAGTGCTGTGCTTTGGGAATAATGTGTTGAGAGGATTTAGGTATAGGGATCATGGGGAGTATCAAAGGCAAACTACATCGTATAGTTATCGGGGATTCGTAGTGTTCATCTGGCGAACTCCAATATATCCCCGATTCCTTTCTTACTGAGGTGTGTAATATTCGGAATCCTTGGAGATCCCTGCATTTTCAGTCTTAACCTCGCTGTAGCAGGGCAGTGTCAGAGGAAGTGTTCTATACCTTCTTCCTCCTCCTCACAGTTGGCTCAGATTGTTGTATCAGCTATCCCGAGTCTGAACGAATGTTTGTTGAGATTGAAGTGCCCTGTTAAAAGTCCTACCATCAATCTCAATTATGTTCTGCTTGAGTTAAGAGCTCTTTTTGCTGTGCTGTTACTCGGTTTTGTTATTACTAGCCACTTTGCACGTGTCTAGATTCGTCCAGTAGTTACTGAACTCCTGTCGTTCCTTTTCATTGATTATTGTTTTAATAGTTGTCAGAGGGACCCCAATTGTATTATCCGGGTTCAGTTCTATATTACCCGCTCCTTTCCTTGCTAATTTACCTGCCTTTTCGTTACCCGGTACACCCTCATGCCCCGGTACCCATGTAAGACGGACTCTATTGCGTCTAGCAAGTAACTTCAATTTATTTTTGCACTCCCTTACTAGTCGTGACATGGGGTTTGTTATCGCGCTAATTGCTGCTTTGCTGTCCGAGCAGATGTCGAATTGTCTCCCTTCACTGGTGTCTTCTGCGAGTATTTCAGTTGCCTTCATAATTGCATAGACTTCTGCTTGGAACACCGATACAAATGGTTTTAGGTGAATAGCAAGTTCAATCGGTGGGTTAGCACTAAAGATGCCTGATTCCCCTGAAATGTTAGAGTCATCTGTATATACCGATACCCCACTGGAGTTTCTTGTCGTTCTTTCATACGTCCAATATTCTCTTGCGGGGAAAATTGTTTCGAAGTTGTTGGAGAACGTATACGATTTTTCAACAACATCACTGGGGCAATCGATGAGTGGTGTCATTACTCTTATCATTTCGGTGATTATTCGATATCAGGGAAGGACAAATATTATACAGACGAAAATTTCAAACAGAGCAGTTAACCGGACAATTACAATGCTAAGCTAGGACCTAAATTTTTAAAATCTGAAATTTTTAAGCTGAAGGTAACTCCCTATATGAGATAGGTAATTTAAGGGGCGAGAAGCTGGATGTATGCCATGCCAAAGATTTACACACCCAGATATAAGTGATAGGAAACATCCTTGACGCTCTCATGCATGCCGTTGCTGGATTGTCTGTGATATATATGTATGTATGTATTTTGTTTACGTCCAATCATATAGAGTTTATTTATTTATTATAGGTATTTATTTAGTTATTTATTATAGAGATTTATTTATTTATTACAGAGTTTATTTATTTATGAGAGAGTCTATTTATCTATTACTGAGTTTATTTGTTTATTGCAGAGATTATTTATTAGAGTAAATTTGTAGTATAGGTTACTTATTAGTATAAGGGACAAGTCTACTATTTGTACTGTGCCCAACGGTTGAAGCAGAGTACTCTCAGGGCATAGGCCCTTGTCACACGTTGGGGGATGACAACAACAAACAAAATGGAGCAAAGCACTACAATAAGCCAATATGTAGGTGTCGAACCAGGCCCCTTCGGTGTGTACAAAAAAAGATCTGTAAGTCCTCGTACAAACACAACCCCATTTCAAGGGTGGGTTTTCTTCAATATTTTGATAAAAAAAAAAAAAAATCAAAATTAATTAAAAAAAAAACAGCTATTAGCCTCGCAATAAAAAATGTCAACAATTGTGTTGACATGAGGTAGGGAATTGCATGCGTCTCCCTCATTCCCACACGAACACAAGCCCGATCCCATTCTCGCAGATTTAATGATGGCGATCGGGAAATTATCTGTGGTTCAGGCCACAAGGAATTTTTTATTTATTTTTTTTTTTTTTTTCCCGAGGGTTGGTGAAAAAATCTTCCATAGACACTATGAGGATAGCAAGCGCGTGCTCATAGTAGTGTCAGATTCTTACTGACTAAAAATAACTACCCTGCGATTTAATTTCTTATATATTGCAACTAAGAAGGACCTTATCAAGCAATTTTTCTATCATGAAAAAATAACACGTTTGGCAGGTTACCTTCCACTGAAAGATCCTACATGTTCCGCAATCTAGGCGCGGTTGATTCCTACCTCGCCAAGTCGAGAGGTTTCGTCCTTTGTAGTCGGCGCAATAAATTGCTTTCATCCAGAATTTGTAGGATTGTATTGTTGACATGTCCGATTAGTCGGTTTCTATGCTTTCTCGCGAAGCTTCTAATTTCAGATTCGATTGTCGGAATTCCGAGATGCCTGTGGATATCATCGTTTCTAGTATACCACGGTGCGTGGACAATTTCTCTTAGCACTTTATTTTGAAAAGTTTGTAAAATATTGGCGTTTGTTTTCTTGGTACAGCCCCAAAGTTGTATACCGTAAGTCCACACCGGCTTTAGCACTTGCTTGTATAAAAGCAGTTTGTTCTCAGTACTGAGCTGGGAGTGTTTTCCGAGCAACCAGTTCATTTCTCTATATTTGATTTCGAGTTCTTTACGTTTCATTTTCACGTGAGAATTCCATTTCAGTTTTGCGTCGAGTGTCATTCCAAGGTATTTGGCCTCGTTTGCAAAAGGTATTCGGGCCAAGTTTAGGAAAATTGGCAAAACATTAGCTTTTTTATAAGTGAAATTCACGTGAACAGATTTAGATTCGTTGAGGGCGATCCGCCAGTCCCTCGTCCATTCATTTACTTTATTCAGTGCGTTTTTCAGTTTTGCAGTCGTTTCTTCGATTGTTCTACCTACGGCTAGGATAGCGGTGTCATCGGCAAACGTAGCCAGGATAGTGCCATCTTCTTTCGGTATATCTCGAGTATATAACAGATAGAGAAATGGTACAAGAACGCTTCCTTGCGGTACACCGTCCGAAATTTCTTTTAGCTCCGAGTATTCATTTCCATGTCTAACACGGAAGAATCTATTCCCGAGATATGGTTCTAGAATGTCGTATAGGCATACAGGGAGAACTTGTCGTAATTTACAATTCAAGCCATCATGCCACACCTTATCAAAAGCTTGCGAGACGTCAAGAAATACGCTTGAGCAAATCTTTTTCTCTTCAAGTGCTTTCTCGATTACATCAGTAATTCTATGCACCTGGTCAATCGTCGAATGCTCACTTCTGAACCCAAACTGGTGGTCAGGGATAAGATTATTTCCTTCTATAACCGGTTGGAGGCGCCTTAGCAATATCCTCTCGAAAATTTTGGAAATGACTGGAAGTAGCGAAATTGGTCTATAAGATTTTACCTCATTTGGCGGCTTTCCTGGTTTTAAAATCATTATAACTTCCGCAACTTTCCATTGGTTAGGCACGTGTTTTAATCTGAGCGCAGCATTTACAATATGAAGAAGCTTAATCAATGCTTTTCTAGGTAAAGCTTTGAGAATTTCTCTGGTGATCAAGTCATAACCAGGAGCTTTCTTAGGTTTTAGATTCCCTATCTCATATTTGAGTTCCCTCAGCGTTGCACTTGTAAGTGCTAAATCGTCAGATGGTACATCCCTTGCCCATTCATTGTGATCTAATTTAATTGGCGGCGCGGGGACCTTGGGCCTTTTGGTGCCTTTTACAGCTTTCCAAAGTGAATAATTGGAATCTTTTTCGCTGTTAAACTTTCAAGATAAGAGCCTATCGCACGATTCTTAAAATCCTTTATAGTCTTCTTCAACGAATTGCACAGGTGATTCAAGTGAGCTTTATGTTGCGGAGCACGACTCTGTTGCCATTTCTTACGCGCTTTTCTTTTTTCCTTGACCAATTCTTTAATTTCCGTAGGATATCGTAGACCGTATTTGTCCGGAGTTTTCCTTGGATTGGGAGTATTATTCCAAGAGGCGAGCTGTACGATCTCAACGAAGCGATCAACTTCAACTACAAGTTGATAGGGTGTCGTAAGTGGTACGCTCAGTTCAACATTATCTTCAATTTCGTTCCTAAAACCTTCCCAGTTAGTTGTTCTACCGGTTAATCTCGCTGGCTCTAGGGTATAGACTAGTTTTTGGCTCAGTGTCAAAACAACTGGGGAATGGTCAGACGACAGATCAAAGCTCTCTTCAACTTTAATGTGGTTGGTAGTTGGCCACAAGGGATGATAATGGATAGAGACGATAAGAATTGTTTGTTTACATGAGAGATATTTTGTTGTTTTAATTCCTTTTTGGCTTAGGTTATATGAATAGGTGTCCCGTAGGTCGTGTTATTTATGTATGTTATTATGCAGAGCAAACACTGCACATAGCTGACAAAGGCAACAAATGACAAAAATAAAGGAGAATAGGCCCAACAAAGAGAAGATGAATTTGAACAAAGAAAAAGAAGGAGATAAAAAGTAGAACAATGGAAGACAAAAAAACCAGATAGATAACAACGGGTTATAGCATCGACCCCAAGAGAATTATTACAAAATTTATGTTCGAACAGCTGATAGCAGAGAATTTTTTTTTATTGTATTAGAATATACAGTGTTGTCTAAGACCCACTGTGGAGAATTTTTTTTTTCTGCTTTCTTTCAAAGAGGTGAGTTTGGCTCAGAGAGCATGATAACAATTTAATAGAATATTAAAAGTTTCCCCCACAGGAAAAAAAGTCAACGATTCCAGGAGGTGCTCCACGGGACTAAACGTTTTTTGTGAATTTCCTAGTTAAGGAAAAAAAAGGGGGGAATAATTTTGAAGTAAAACTGTCCTTAGTGAAAACATTTTTTTTTTTTTGTTCTATAAACTTTATCTAAACTGCCTCCATTAGTTCGATTTTGAATTTTTCTTGAATACCCTTATACTCGTAGTTTTATTTTTTTTTTAACTCTTCTTTTTTTTTTAATATACGATATAGTGACAATATTTTTTTTTTTTGTGAAATAGTGCATTATATGATGAGTGGTTTCATTGAATGTTAGAAAAAAAAATAATAATTTGTGAATTCTGCTACGAATTGTGTTTCGCATTGCTGCTAACTCCGCTAATAGCAAAGAACATCAACCTTTCTTGTGCCACCGACAGGACAACGGGGGACCTAATAAAAAAAACCGTGAGTACCTTCACCTTTCTTCTATTGTAAAAATTTATGATATATATAGGAAGGATGATCGGCCTACAGTAATGAATACCAGTGGTTATAAATCGTGCAATGTGTGAATAGAAATTTTTTTTTGGTGTGTGGATGGCCGGTCGGGCTGTCCTTCTGTAGCTAAATGGTAACAAGACAGGACAATTACGAACTATGACGATGTAACGGAAGCTCTTTTAGAGGCTATCTCTACCAATTTTGGCCAGAGAGGAAGCAATTGCTTGTGTCGTAAGACACAAAGGGTGGGCAGGCCAGCTTTTGCCACTTCCTCCAGGCATACCTCGGGTGCTTGACGAGCTCATTTGGCGAGGAGAGATAATGGGAAGGATAAGAGCGTGGTAGGGAATAGCATAGGCTAGGTTAAGGTATTTAGGTTCAGATTAGGATTTAGGTTAAGTTGTTAGGTTAGTTTAGGTTTAGTTTAGGATAGTTAGGGTAAGTTCCGTGTAGTCCTTCCCGATCTTTCTGCCAATCATGGGAAAAGTCATTCATTTTTAATTTTCTTTTTTTTTTTCTTTCACTATCTTTTTTTAAAGTTCGTCCGCTGAGTAGCTTTCTTCTCTTTTGGGTTTTTTTCTATTTTGGCACGAGATTTTGTGTGCTGAGCACGTAGTGCAAAGTAAGATGGATAAGAACTACCCCGTCCGTCGAGCTAAGCCGAGCAACCGCGAGCGTGCCGCAGTCTTCCTTACTCCCACCAAAGACGCCTCCGTGGCCTACCCTAGCTCACAACACGAGCCAGATTTACTTTCCTAATATATTGGAACTTAGGACAACCCCGACAATTTGCGGTTTGTCTCGAGTTCCTACATAAAGCACACGAGAGCTGGCTTTTATCTGCCACTCCATACTTACCTAGGGTGCATTCATCTGCTTTGTTGTTCTTTCCACATTTAACACATCCAGGTCGCAGTTCGACACTGCGGGCCCGAACCTTTGGCAGCGAACACATTGTAAAATATTCGTTTCCTTCTTCTATGCGACAAGCTTCTAGTCTAGGACTTTGAAACGCTTTAGACCATCCAGTTTGCTGTTGGGTGAGAGCTGAACTAGGAAGAACGGTAGTTTCCGCTTCTCCTTTTCAGCCCTAGCTCGTTGCACTCCTTCCCCTTTGCAGTTTAGAGTCATCTCCGCAGTGGTAGACGGTTCTATCCGTCGGGGTGAAGGAGAAGGACTCCGTCATCGAGTCCCTCAACGGATTTTTAACTTTTTTGTATTGCTCCACTATATTACAGCATGCCTATCTATAATAAATCCTTTAATAAAAACATTATTTCCTATAGCCGACTTACGTAGCTCAATGGTATCCTTCAGCTCAACCTTGTAGATATTGATTGGTGGCACCCTCTTCTTTGTAGTTTTCAGCAATTTTTGTGGCTGTTGTTTCTGCCGGGGTTGTTGTTGCTGGTGCTGCTGTTGTTGTTGCTATTTAGTCGCCTGCTGCTGTTGTTGCAGCTTTAACTCTGCTGCTTGTTTTTGCTGCTGTTTCTGCCGTTATATTTGCGGCTGTATTTGCTATTGTCGCTGGCTTTCTGGCGGCTGCTGGTGTAATTGTTGTTGAGCGCGCTGGAGCTCTAGCTGCCACTCCTTCTCCTTCCTGGCCTTGATAACATGCACCCTATGTTGCAGCTGTCCCATGCTGCTATTCAGTCTCTCTACCTCTTCGTCTTCGTCCTCTGACTCTGAGGTAACCAGACAGCCGAAGCTGCTGCTGTCCGCCATATAATGGCATTCACCACAATCGCAGATGTATGGATATTGGACATCATTATCTGACGACCTTTGTCGCGTCCTTTCCCCTGCTGCTGCTGTACCGGGCAACCCTTCCATCACTCCAATAGTCAGCTTTTCACCTGAAGCTGTTATGGAGGATTGCTTTACTAGGTTGGTTTCAGCAGCCTCCACCTCTTCCCCGTTGCTACTATTGCTGGGTGGGCTGATTTTACTTCATCATCGACTGATACAATCGCTCTACCAGCTGATCCCGCCATTGTGAGCGCGGACCGCTTGCTTTCCATCGCCAAATATTTGTTTTCGCCTTTTGAATTTAGTTTCACTTATTTTTTTAATGAAAAAAAAAGTCAAAAATTGTACTTTTCCCCGGTCAGGAATAGAACCCGGGTCTCTGGATTGATATTCCACCATCACTACTACTAGGCCAATTTGCTACTTGGAAACACTATTTCTAATTTTCTATTTCAAATCACGGCCAATTTAAAAGAGAAACCGGAACACGTATTAATTATGGGCGCATGATCACAGATTATTTTTTACCTAATTTGCGTGTACATCCATCTTACTCGTCACTCACGTTATTTCAACAAGAGGGGGCAACTTCGCATACCGCTAGAACCTCCATGAGTTTGCTACTTTAATATCTCCCACGAAAACTGATCACCCGCTTTGGCTTTAGCCACCGAGGTCTCCAGACTAAACCCTCATGGATTTTATTCTATGGGGGTACATCAAAAGTAATGTCTACGCTAATAACCCGCGGTCTGTCATGGAACTGAGGGAAAATACCCATCGTGAGATTCACGACATCCAGCCAAGCATGCTGCAGCACGTGGTGCGAATCATGGTGGTCCGCTTCAAACAGTGTACGCTACTAAATGGACGGCATTTGGACGAAATTATTTTTAAAAAATATAATCATCATTCTTTCTCTTTATGTTAAACTAAGTAGTAAAGTCGACGTTCCATAAGCTTTGTGAGCAGATCAGCTCGTCGAAATACTGGAGAATAGAAAAGGTGTTCAATGCACCAACCGATGACAGATGCCATCGAAAGAATAAGAGCTCTCTACGAACTATCGGCAGTTCAAATGGAAGACGAACGAGCAAAAAAAGTTGTAAGGAAAAATAACTCTACCCAAACCTCCCCTTGGTTGAAACCAGCAGCAACCCCAAAGAGGAAGCAGACCGCACAAAAAGGGAGTCTGGAGACCAAACTACTACATTAGCTGCCTGCTGCGGTTAAAAATAAAAGAAAAAAAAGATCATCAACACCACTCTAACAACAACAGCGACACTAGCAAGAAACAGCCACCGAAGGACAAGTGGGCGGAAATCTCCAATAGGAAGGCCAAGAAACTGAAACCTAAGCCCAACACTATCCTCGTCGAAACAAAAGGAGTTATATCCTACACAGAAATATTTCACAGCGTAAAGGTAAATCCCAGATTAGGAGCAATCGGAAAAGCTGTATCCAGGATCAGAAGGACTCAGAAAGTAGGCCTTTTATTCCAATTCAGTAGCTCCGAAAACAAAGCAACAGTGTTAAAAAATGTGATAGGTGAAACCCTTAGCGAAAAGGTGACATCCAGGGGGGCTATCAGAGCCCAATTTGGAATTAAATCAATTCAGCCTTCAGATATAGTTTCGCTATGCCTATAGTGAAACACAAACTGCTACAATTAACTCCCCGCAGAATAAGCAACAAAAACTCATTGAGGAAGGGAAAATAAAAATCGAATGAGTCGTTTGCTATGCATAAATAGACGTTACTAAAAAAGTGCTTCAGATGCCTTTTAGACACCTAATCAAACACTGAGAGTGCGAAAAAGACTGTTCAAATCAAATCAAATCAAGTAACCGGCAGTAGCAAATGTCGTGGGCCATGACTAGCAAAAAGAAAACGCGATCATATAGATTAACTTAAATCATTGCTAGACTGCTCAGGACGTCCTGTCACAGACCATCGAAGACGAGGAAGCGGGCGTAGTATTGATCAGCAAGCCATACAAGCAATAAACAATAGTACGTGAGTGCATGGCAAAACTATGATGACTGCGATATGGATATGCCGAAGACATGCTTCCCAAGACAAAAGCGATCAAAGAGAATGCTACTTATGGGAGTAGAGTAAACGGGATATATTTTTACAGCTACTATCACAGATAATAAACTACGCAGATGTCGCAAGCCCATATAAAAAAAATTAAGCATATTTTTATCGTGGCAGACAACGTGGTAGCAGACAAAGAGCTTTCAGAATAAGTCCAAAAAATAAAACTTTTTCTTTTTCCTCACTCCGTTCGCTCGTGTGGGAAAAGTTTATTTTTCGTGTGTTGTGACATGCAAACGAACGAGGAGCGGAAGTGTAAAGGGGTATGCGGGAAGGGGCATGAAGATGCATGACGGTGTGATTTCCATACCACCGCAGCAAAAGAATAAATTTGCATGAATGGAAGTTTTGCAAACGCGTATGCGTTGTACATGAAAAGGTGTAACTTAAGGGCGGGAAAAGTCAATCATTTCGTTGCACTTTGAATGAATTGCCTGGTGGAAAATTATTTAAATTTCCTAAAAAAGGAACAGTTAATACGATGAATGCTAGCTTTAGCAGAGGAGTCTCGGGAACACATCAGACGCCTTAAAACGCCGTACATATGCAGCAAACATTTTAAGAATACCTTTATTGGAAAGATATATTTAAAGAAAAATGCTTACCCTTCTCTCTTGTTAAGGCGAAGTGTTGCTGTATCTGATGGCGAATTCATTTGTTTGGATCCAACGAGAGCTAAGGTCGCATATGAAAACTGCAATAAATTAGTACTGGATTCAAATGATGTTACAGTAGAAGAACTGAACTTGTCTTAAAAAATGTTATGAAGAAAAAGATTCAATGATAACGTTGAATTTACTTGCGCCAACTGTGAGACTCATATAAAAAAGGCAATCTATTCATATTAAAAGAATTGAGAGGCTTAAGAAATTGAACAATAGCTTAAGGATAACAATAAAAGGAAATGGCAAATCGAAAATAAATTTGCTGCAGAGAATTCATCGTTTAAAAGAAAAAAAGGCTGCAAGTGCGTGAAAAGCAGAGTATCCAAGAGAAAATTGATTTATTGGTTGGTATTGATCAAAATACTAAGACATTTTCGAAGCTCATTCTATCCGAAAGTACAAAAAAATACACCGAAGAGGAGAAGGTGGATTAAGATTAAAAGTTTGTCACCTGGAATAAATAGAAATGTTCTAGAGGAAATAAAGGAAATAACTTCGACATTATCACCAAAATAAAAAGAAGTCGTGATTATATTTGATGAGATGAGCCTTTGACGAATCTAACCCACAATAAATTCAAAGATGAAATTGAAGGTTTTGTTGATTACGGATGGAATCAAAGATCTAATATATGCGCTAAGTCTGTGTGCGTTTTTATGATTCGGAGTGTATACGGAAATTTTAAGCAAGTTTTATATCATGCCGTTTGTCCAAGCAATATACCTATGAAACAACTTGAGATTGAGGTATATAATTATCTTGATATATGCGCAGAGCTGAAACCATGAAAATGAAAAAAACTTTAACTTCACTTACAAAAATTAGTCCATATATGAAATGTATGATATTCCTCATCTTATAGAGTATTCGGAACAACTTACTTAAATACAATTTGACCACTTTTGATGGAATTGTTAATTGGAAGGTAATTGAATACCTTTATAACACAGAACAAATTAATACTAACAAAATATGTCCAAAACTTACAACGGCACACATTGATCCTACTCAGTTTCAGAAAATGAACGTGAAGTTGGCAGCAGAAGTTCTAAGCGGATCTGTAGTTTGCGGCATTGAGGCTTTAATAAAACTCAACAAATTTCCAAGTCATGTAGCCCAGTTTGCAAAATCTACAGCTGAATTTATAAAAAAAATAGATCGACTTTCGACATAGTAAATGGAAAACCAGCACTTATAAGGAGTGATCAAAATATGCATTTTATACAAGAAATGAATGATTATATATTAAACATCGAACCCACAAACGCAAGAAATAGATCATTTTGTTTCAAAGGCTTGGCCTTGACCGCAGTCGCACAAAATATTTTTTTTGTTTCTTTTTTGCAGTGAAGGTAAACAAGGGTATCTGTGAGTGACACGATGGACTAAAAAGCGAGCAGAAAAAACAAATGTTCTATGTTCTGATTTTTTCCCTTTTGTAATCATACATTTATTTCGCATGAAATAAATAAAAAAGTCGATCACTTGCGAAAGCTAAGTCAACTCTACTGTGATGGCATAACAGCAGGAGGGTAGTCATGTGGCTAAAATGCAACTTGATCGTGATGATGACATCAGGTGGACGGGAAAAAAATACTGTAAATCATAAACAATGACAATAGTAGCGAAAACAAACAAAATACTACCCAGTTATCTGGACAGCCACCCTTAGAGTTTACAGAAACTTAACTACTACCTGAGTTTCAAACTACACCACTCTGTCTTTGTGTCTGTCTCTTCCCCTTTCCAAGAAAACGCACGTGTTCTAAAAAAATAGTATAAGGGTATTCATATCACCTTTAACAAGTGCAAATTATAAAAAAAGAAGTTTAAGCTTTTTAAAAACCTTTTTTTTAGTGAATTTCATTTTCATATATCACTTCTTCCCATATGAATGAGACATCTGTGTAGTTTATTATCTGTGCTACTATGTTCGACCCAGCTACTATGGTGTTCGATGCCCGCGGTAAAACTCCAATAATCATAGAAGTTAATTTTAGCACTTGGACAATGGGGCAGCAATCTCACCAAAGACAGAGGCCGTATTCTCCTAAAAAAATGTGCACTACTCTATGCCGGAGTAGGCAACAAAGGCGGCTTATACACCTATCGTAAAAAAGACGGGTTCGATCATCGATAAAACCTTTCTGAGCAATCCCTTCCTACGTGACATGGCACGTCAACAAAGAATACATACATAACGACCATCAAGCGTTAATATTTCATATCGCGATGAATAGAAATACATGTCGTCCCAGGCTTAAAGCCCAAAATGGAAGAACAGGCTCTTCGACAAGGACACCTTTGAAGAAATGATGAACGCCTTTAGTCTAGATAATGGATCAGCAATTAGTATATCGCAAAAACTAAGACAGTTCATCAGTACTGCGTGCGATTCGGCAATGCCCAGAAGAGTACCAAGTAAAAGAGGTGCACCATGTTATCCGTGGAACAATGAAATCAAGGCGCGTAGAACAGAATGTTTACAAGCCGGACGCTGTATGCAATGATCTAGGTGAATACCAGACTTTAACGAATGCCTTTTAACTTTGAAACTCGCGAGACGTGAGGTAAATAGGGCGATCATGGAAAGTAAGACAAAATACTTTAAACGTCTCTGCGATGATGCTGACGTAGACCCTTGGGGCTTAGCCTACAAGATGACGACGTCGACATTAAATATCATAAAAGCTCTAAAAATAACATGCCTAGAAATGCTGAGGTCGATTGGAACAACCTTATTTCCTCAAAGGCCCGTACAACCCACACTGTTGTTACAGAAACCAGAACTGATGTAATTCCAGCAATCATAACGTACGACCTGCCTGCGGCATGCACAAAAGTAGGAGAAAAAAGTCACCTGGACACGATGGCATTCCTAATAAAGCAGTAAAGGCATCCATCCATAAAAGACCAGACATTTTTGTACGAACAATGGAATTTGCAGCACTTGGTACTGCTAGATAGCGAAAGAGAGGAGAGCTCTACCCGACCTACAGTTTGTTTTTTAGGAAAACACGCCCCACTTTAGATGCTATAAAGACGGTCATAGGAACAGCAGCCTTTGCAATACACGGAACAAGATGACGCTGGGCGATATTAGATATTAATATCGCGTTCAGCTTTGCAGACTAGAGACCCATAAGGTCCCTTGCAATTATAGAAACACCGTGTTATATGAGTAAAATAATTGCAGACTACTTTTTCGGCAGGAAATTGAGGTACGATAGTGACACTGGAATCAAGTACTAGAGCGTTTCAGTAGGGGTCCCACAAGGTTTGGCACTGGGTCCTTTTTTTATAGAAAGGAGTCCCAAGGCTATTTATGCCCAGATAAGTAAAACTGATAGGATTCGCCGATGACATCGCCGTGTTTGTCGTGGCTAAATTTATCCATGAAATCGAGTCTGCCACGAACGAAGAAAATGTTAAAATCAAACACTGGTTGGAACCCACCGGCCTTGAACTGGCGGTCCTAATAACTAGTAGACAAAAAATCGAATACATAAATATACGAGTTGGAAACCAGAACATCAGATCCAAGGATACTGTCAAATACCTTGGAGTAATGATCGACAACAGGCTGCAGTTTAAAACGCACATAGAGTGCTCGTAACTAAGCGATGCTTTCTCGGATACTATAATACCAAACATCGGGGAACCTGGATGCGGTCGCAGACTTCGCACAGGGGGACTGGAACTACTGCCTCATGCAGTTCCTATCTGGACACAGGGCCTACCAAAAATATCTGTACAGATTTCGATAGCTCAGCCTTGTGCTCATAGTGCTCCGACAAAGTTGAAGACGCAGAACACGCTGTTCTAATTTGTAATCGCTTTCAAGAATGCAGCATCATCCCTTATCATGCTACAGTCAGAAGAAAAGTGGAGGGAAATTTACTCACTCCTCACGAATGTCCAAACCGAGCTCAGGAGAATAGAGAGAAGAAGCCGAGATGAACGCCAATTTAGGAATCACGACATAGTTGGCTAACCAGCCAACGTGGTAGATGAGTGCAAGGGTGTGGGTATGTATCTTTAGAAGATTACCGCGTTCACTGGCTAATCCAGATCACAAATAAATGTTCAAATTCACCACAGTTTAAACTTAATAAATATCACACGATTTATTCCACGCACCACCGAAAATAATTACCCGACCGTGTCCCTACGTCACGACAAAATAATCTCGAACAACAACTGCAAAAGGGGAGTTTACCAACACCAGATGTGCATTGTCATCGCAGTAATAACAATAACACGTAAGTTGTAACCAAAATAAATTCACATGCGCTCGCATATGAACGAGATCATATGTGAAATTGACTTCTGGAGTAGTTGATTCTAGGCGTTTTCTTGCAGTTTTGCCCGTTACTGTTTTTTTTTGTCACTGTGTTTCATAATCATATGTAATAATCTGTTGGTTCTTTTCATGAACCCAAATGCATGCATTGTATAAGGCCAAATTTAAGCAGATCAGCGTCATCAATTGGCGCCGGTATGAAGACAAAGAAAGACAGAAGAAGTAATGGGGGTGCAAGCTAAAATCTTAGGTCATCGTTGGGGAAGAATGTTTAGGATCAGGTGCGTATGCACGTACGAATCAATTCCCCAGAAAAGAAGTTATGTTAAACCTATCTCCTAATTCTCAAATGTATGATATGTATGTAAAGATAAAGAAGAAAATAATATATTGATTTAACTAATAACGTTTAAGGAAGTACGGTTGTTTTATTGTAGTATTAAATTTGCAGTTTTTAAATAGTTTGTCTGTATTTTTTTTTTCCTCTGTTCAAGATCCGAGCACATACACCAAAATAGATTTAGGACTTTTGTCTTAATTCGTTCCTTTTTGAAGAATTAGTAAGCGGGTATTTTACGATGAATGTGATGGCTGTATGATTCCGTCGTATGCTCTTGGGTTGGAGTTATTATATTTATTTATATATAGTATGGCAAGCAAGAAAATACATGATTTGTTTACAGCTTTGTTTACAATTTTGTTTATATATGCTTTGCATATTTAACTTTTAGATTGCGGATCCAATCTATTCTGATAACGAATAATCTTTTTAATAACCTCATTATCGTGAACAAACACAGCTGCGATGACACGATACAAATGTGTAACGAAAATAGCTATAAAAGAGGGAGCCTCCAAAGTCCGTGGATCGCATTCCTAGGCTGACCTTGACACGTCGTAATTCTGAAGGAAAGTTTACTTTAAGTGTATTGAAAAACACAGGAATCTAGATATAGACATGAAACAGATAAATTAGAGGGCCTGCTACCCTCCGTAGGGATAAATCTTTGCCCGAATTTTCCTGTAGTCAGACCTCATACGTGAGTTGGCGAGAAGCTGCTCACAATTCTATAGCATTACATGACATAGTAGTACAAAATATTTTGTGACACGAACAATTTTCCGTAAAAAGATCACGCAACACGCGAATGATATTTTAACTAATCATGGCACTGTGTTAAACGTCAATTCCATAATTTCTCGATTAGATTTTGCCTACATGGACAAGAGTGGTAATAAAATAGGAACTGAGTATTCTTAGACAAGGTTCAATGTCTTTAATAGACTATTATTACACTGTTAAACAGAAATTAGTAGTTTTGACCAATAAAACAATTAAGGCACATGAGTCCCCTTCACCCGTCACACTAGAAATTAATATTATACACCGAAGAAACGCTTTGCAACTTTTACCACTACTGTAGCGTATCGTACATCGGGTCCCATTCAGAGATGGCGCTCGATAAAAATAAAACACAACGTAGATGTCGGGCGTGATGGCAAAATGTTCATTTTCTTTCTTCGGTTGCGATAATTGCGTTTTAAAAAGAAGGACAAAAGAATTGAAAAAGGACCAGCGTAGCGGCAAGACCTAAATAAAATAAAATAATCGCACTGTTTTAAATAAACCAAATTAAATAGTTAACTAAGTATATTAATATTGTGCTTGTTGTATTATATACACATAAATAAAAGATATCGTAAAAACCATCGAAAGAAAAAACTCTTTTACGCCAAGAAAGTTCAAGGCACAATAACTGGTGACCCCGACATAAGAAACACACACATCGCAACTAAATTACCACAAAAACAAAAACAAATTTCATCACCACCAAGGACAGGTCGTTGCACAATATACGCGGTCACCGCCGAAGAGATTCCAACAACGTCGGCGGCAGCTACAATAGCGGTTCTCAACACCACCAACAACTACCGTTAACCAGCCATCAGCATCAGTATCAGCATTCAAGTAACAAATACGTATACATTTTATTTATTTTCATATCATATTATTCACAAAAACTAAACCGCTTCACGGTACATTTATAAATAAGTATTTTATTTTAATTTCCTGGTCATAATTTGTAAGCCATTACGTCTGTACATAGAAAAGTATGGTAAACGAAAACGCGCCGATAGCACAAGACAATGTTGTTAACGCGGTCTCGATCAAACTGCCAGAGTTTTGGACTAGCATGCCGGCCGCATGGTTTGTCCAAATCGAATCACAGTTCGTGATTCGCGGTATCACACGCGAACAAACCAAGTACCATTATGTTGTGCAGGCTTTACCGCAGGATGTGGTCGCAAGCGTCTACGATGTGCTCACCCAACAATCACAACCCACTAATCCGTATACCAATTTAAAAAAAATACTTATCGATCGAAATTCAATGAGTGAGAGCAAACGTATCGAAGCTCTCCTGTCAGGTGAGGAAATAGGAGATGGAAAGCCGTCAGATTTTTATCGGAGATTGAAGTCGATAGCAGGGCAATCAGTGATGGCCTCAGAAGGTTTAGTTTTAGAACTGTGGAAGAGACGTCTTCCTACATTAGTCCAGGTTTCCATTAAAGCCAGTTCAAAAACTGAAACCGATGAGTTGCTAAGAATTGCTGACGACATTTTTGAGGTATATCAACAGCAAAGCGGCGCATCTTTCTCTGTTTCCTCAACCTCAAAATCAACTGTTGAAGAGCTAACCGTATTGAATCAATCACTTCAAAGGGAAATCCTTGAAATAAAATCAATGCTCACCGGTTTGAATCTCGATCGCTCCCGAAGTCGTTCCATTTCGCGTCGAAACAGAAATAGGTCACACTCAAAACAAAGCGGCGTTTGTTGGTTCCATGCTACATTTAAAGATAAAGCAAGGAAGTGTGACAAACCTTGTAATTACCACCCAAACTAAAGCAGACTGTCATCGCAGCGGCGGGTGACAGCTCCCGTCGAAATATTCAATGCCGCCTCTTCATAAGGGATCCGATCTCATCCATTAATTTTTTAATAGACTCGGGCTCTGATGTGTGAGCCATTCCATCATTTTTTTTTAAGAAACAAATTAATAAAGCTGACCACATCATATCAGCAGCCAACGGTTCAACCATAGAAGTTTTTGGCACTAAACTTATTCGAATTAGCCTAGGATTCCGTCGAATGTTTAGTCATATCTTTCTAATAGCTTCAGTCACCAAGCCAATAATCGGTGCAGACCTCCTAAAGAAAACCGGTCTAATAATCGACATCAAAAATTCAAAATTGATTGATCCCTTGACAAAAATAAGCGTTCGTGGTACTCCCTGCACTCAAAAAATATCAAGTCCCCGATTTTTCTCAATAGAGCAGAAATACGCACATATACTAAACGATTTTCCAATCCTCATGCAAACAGCCAATTTTAACTTCCCCGTTAATCATTCAGTTGAGCACCATATTCTAACAAAGGGACCTCTACCTAGTTCACGACCTAGGCGTTTAAACGTCAGCAAATTAAAAGCAGCGAAAGAAGAATTTGAACATATGGTACAATTGGGAATTTGTCGGCCATCTTCCTCACCATGCGCTTCACCTCTTCACATGGCCATTAAACGGGAATCGAATGATTGGAGACCGTGCGGTGATTATAGGAGACTCAATTCAATCACTACACCCGACAGATATCCCTTACCACACATTCATGACTTTGTCACAAATCTTCACGGCTATTTTCACAAAAATAGACCTTATTCGGGCATACCATAACATTCCAGTTGCTAGAGAAGACATTCCGAAAATTGCTGTTGCCATTCGGGTTACGAAACGCAGGTCAAACTTTCCAAAGATTTATGCACCAGGTCACACAAGGACTTAATTTTGTGTATGTCTATGTAGACGACATCTTGGTTGCCAGCAGGTCAGCCGAAGAACACGAAACTCATTTAAGAACCTTGTTCTAGCGTCTATCTGATTACGGCCTTCGAATCAAAGCGTCGAAGTGCATATTTGGAGTACCTAAGTTAACATTTTTAGGTTTCGAAGTCTCCAACGAAGGAGTTCAACCATCTCCAGAGGCCATAACCGTAATGCCAGACCCCAAATCCATAAAAGACATTCAGCGGTTCGTAGGAATGTTGAACTATTTCCACCGTTTTATCCCTCATTTAGCTCGTATTTTAACCCCCATACATAATCACATAACACAGCTCAGTAAACTAAAAAAAAAGAAAAATTATTTCACATGGCCCGTAGAATGCCAACAGGCTTTTACTGTAGGAAAACAAGCTCTTGCGGAAGCAACTCTCCTTAATCACCCACACGAAAACGCCAAATTAAGCATCACTACAGATGCCTCCAACACTGACGTGGGAGCGGTGATACAACAACAAAATAAGGAAGAATGGGAACCAATTGCGTTCTTCAGCAAGAAGCTCACACCTACCATTTACTGACCACAAGCTTTTGACAACCGCTCTATGGACAAAAACAGAACGAAGTCCAAGACAAGAGCGCCAATTAGATCTCATACCACAATTCACCAGCGATATTAGGTACGTCAAGGGATCACTCAACGTCATAGCAGATAGCCTCTCACGATCAAACACCGATTCGATTGAACTCCTTTCTCATGGTTTGGAAGAGTTGGCTAAAGAACAACGCGATGATGAGGAACTAACGTCCTTTCGACAAGAAATAGCCTATAACTCATCCGTGAAGTTAGAACCATCACCTATTCCGACATCTAACCTAATTCTGTGGTGTGAAACGTCAACACAAATTAAACGACCTTTTGTTCCGCGGAGCAAACGCCAAGATCTGTTTAAAGCGATACATGCATTTTCTCATCCAGGTATACGAGCTACCAGGAAGAAAATAGCAAAAATGTATTTTTGGCCGCACATGAACCGAGATATCAACACTTGGACAAGAGACTGCGAAAACAATTTATCGTCGGTAAGGGAGGGAAACCGATGGCGGTGTCGATTGACAGAATAAAACCCGTCATAAAAAGCAACGCAAATGTGATCAACAGAAGTGTCACGTTTGCTGAAGGGGAGTGATGTAGCGTATCGTACATCGGGTCCCATTCAGAGATGGCGCTCGATAAAAATAAAACACAACGTAGATGTCGGGCGTGATGGCAAAATGTTCATTTTCTTTCTTCGGTTGCGATAATTGCGTTTTAAAAAGAAGGACAAAAGAATTGAAAAAGGACCAGCGTAGTGGCAAGACCTAAATAAAATAAAATAATCGCATTGTTTTAAATAAACCAAATTAAATAGTTAACTAAGTATATTAATATTGTGCTTGTTGTATTATATACACATAAATAAAAGATATCGTAAAAACCATCGAAAGAAAAAACTCTTTTACGCCAAGAAAGTTCAAGTAACAATACTACTATTATTATTATTGGCCAGCTATCTAATATTTTATCCTCTTTAAATCCTCAAGAACTTCCAAACGCCCTGACAAAAGCACAGGAGCTCGTGTCTAATAATAGAAGAGCAAATTGTGCCCTTCAATTTAATTCTCACAGGGGAGAAAGAAAAATGGATTCAAATAATCTACATTTCCCAACACGAAGCAATGGTCACGCACAAAATAATCAACCACAAAGTAGGAACAATGATTACAGACAATTGCCTCAGAGATTCGAACCTATGGTTCTTGGTAGTTCTGTAAATCGGCCAGTTAGCTCCTATGAGCTAAATCGATACAAACACATACACCAACAAACCAACAACAACAATACATTCCATCATCAGTATAAAAATAACTTTTCTAATAATAACCAGCATGGAAGCAATCCACGCTGGCAAAAACTTCAATACAATACGTATAATAAAAATACACGTCCGATCTTTAAGCGAGAAAGAGAATCGGGTGCGCAAAACTCTATTCAACCTCCTCCCTTAAAGAACGAACGGATTAATAATTTAAACGAAGATGGAGAAAATTTTTTTGGAGAAGAATGGGTCTGCCCCACCTACGAAGAATACTAGGGAACAAAAGAACAAAAATTATCATCGGCACCGGTTCGAGCAGTAACT
The DNA here is from genome assembly GCA_963082735.1 of Pocota personata. Classification (NCBI taxonomy): domain Eukaryota; kingdom Metazoa; phylum Arthropoda; class Insecta; order Diptera; family Syrphidae; genus Pocota; species Pocota personata. Next base: position 153,720,404 of record OY720429.1, read on the forward strand.
ACGGTAAACCAGATATTTTTAATGATGAGATTATGCTGGACATAAAAAAACGAGCATGCACAGTAAATGATGAAATCATCATTCATCCACACCACGAGATACTAATATTAAACCAAGTAACTAGATTTAGGTGGTTGGATGTTGTGTGAATAGGTTGTGTGCCCATACGGGCATCTGATTGGCATCAACCTGGCGATGTCCAGTGTCGCAACTATCTCACACTCATCAATTGTGCTTATTTTACCTCCCCGTGGTTACCACCGGGTACTGGTCTATGTCCATCCGGACTTGACTTGCTGAACTTATAATTGCGAGTGTTGATAAAGTAGAAAATAAAGCAATACTATAATGCTCTGTCGGAGTTGACTGTCTGCTCGAGTCTCAGAAGTCTAACATGAGCCCCTCAGAAAGAGGACGTACGGCGGATGAATTCACATGGTTGAATCAACGGTGGCGTCGACAGTCAACATGGCAGATACCTCAATGAGCTATTTCGACGTATTTGGAGCTGAGGTCATTGAGGATTTTCAACACTTGTCACGGTGTTGAAATAGAGATGGTGGCGGAAGAGCATTGAATGGGTCAACGACAGCTCTCACATCCCCGCAGCGGGTTACTGACTCCGGAATATTCCGGCTCTTTTTGTCTAAGGGGTCGCAGAAAGGGCCTGGTCCTCCAGGTTGTGGGTTGTGCGTGGGGCTAACAACCCTACCGCCGAAACAATTTTTGTTACGAAGCGACCAATAGCCTCGGATAAGGATGAATTTACTGTTGACGATCCGGCTAAACGAAATAAGGACAATGACGTTCGGATCTCCACGTGGAATGTCCGAAACCTGAATAGACCGCGTGCAGCCGAACAAATAGCGGAGGCCCTAGACTGCTACAAAGCAGATATCACCGCCATCCAGAAATTGCGATGGGATGGGCCGGGCAGAAGGAAGATGAAAAACTGTGATATTTACTATGGTGATTGCTACAGAGAACAGAAGCAGCGTCTATTTGGATCCGGATTCGTTGTAAGCGGCAGACTTGGGCAAGAAGTCTTGAGCTCTCGGCACGTAAGTGAACGCCTTGCAACTATCCGCATCAAGGCTAAATTCGCCAACATCAGCCTTATATGCGCTCACGCCCCCACAGAAGATAAAGACGATGCTGCCAAAGATTATTTCTATGAGCTCCTCGATAAAGCATATGAGCAATGTCCTAAATATGACGTTAAAATCGTCTTAGGTGATTTCAACGCCAAAAAAAGAAAGGAGGACCTCTTTGGTAGCGCAATCGAAAAGCACAGCCTACACGACACCACGTCTGGAAACGGACTTAGGCTGATTGATTTTGCTGCGAGACGTAATGTTACCATAGCTAGTTCACGGTTTCCTCACCTTAATATCCAAAAAGGAACATGGCGATCACCAGATCATCAAACCGTCAACCAAATTGATCATGTTGCGATCGACGTAAGGCACTCCTCCAGTATTCTAGATGTCCGAACTTACCGAGCGGCCAACATTGACTCGGACCACTACCTTGTTGAAGGTACGGATGCGGATATCCCGGACGCCAAAACAACGAGAAAATACTGTGAGGAGATTTAACGTTGGAAGGCTACAATTGCAACAAACCGCCAGAACCTTTGCCGATCACGTATCCTTTAACCTCTCGAGAAGTCCTATGCTGAGAGCATCAAGTGCCGAAGACCAGTGGCGCCGATACCAAGAAGCCATCAAAAACGCCGCAACTGATGTGCTCGGTTTCACCAGTCAACCCCCACGAAACCCCTGGTTTGACGAAGAGTGCCGACAAGCACATGCAGCAAAACAAAGTGCCTACGAAGCGTCACTGCATAGAAGGACGAGAGCAGCTCATCAGCTCTACGAGCAAAAAAGGAGGGAAGAACATCGGCTCCTCCGGAGAAAAAAAAGAGAGCGTGAGAAGCGCGATCGAGGATATAGAGAGGTGCTACTCCAGGAATAATGTTCGGAAGTTTTACCAAAAGGTAAAAAGAACGTGTCATGCCAAAAAGACCCGAACAGAGACCTGTAGAGACGAACAAGGAAACCTTGTAGTAGAGTCACAGTCGGTGCTGAGGACATGGAAAAACCATTTCTGCAGACTGCTAAACGGCGAAGAGGACACAAATTCCGCTGTCAGGCAGAATGAACCATTCAACCTATGACATATGACAGCATTTATAGAGACGAGCTATACAGAGCCATGTCTAGTTTTGGCATCCCTGCTAAACTTGTCAGATTGTGCAGAATGACGATGGAGAACGCTCGCTGCTCCATAAAGATTGGAAACAAGACCTTTGATGTCAAAAAAGGATTTAGACAAGGTGAGGCGCTGTAATGTGACTTCTTCAACATCATTCTCGAGAAAATTGTGCGAAACTCACAAGCGAACACCAGGGGCATAATTTTCTAAAAGTCTGTGCAACTTCTTGCATACGCTGATGACATTGACATTATTAGCAGAACACAGCGAGCTGTCACTGGTGCGTTTGCAAGTATTAGTGCAGAAGCGGCAAAAATGGGTTTAGTGGTGAATGAGGGTAAAACAAAATATATGCTGTCAACAAAAAGGGATACACAACATGGACGAATCGGACAGAACGTCACGATAGACAGTTACAATTTCGAGGTAGTTAGGGACTTTGTCTACCTCGGCTCCGCGGTAAACTCTGACAATGACACCTCAGCAGAAATCAAGCGAAGAATTTCACTTGCCAACCGCTGTTTCTTTGGCCTAAGAAGGCAATTGATTAGTAAGGCCTTGTCAAGAAACACTAAGGAGACTCTATATAAGACCCTTATCATCCCTGTCCTGCTCTATGGCGCAGAAGCATGGACCCTAGCAAAAGCGGATGAAGATCTTCTTGGCCGTTTCGAACACAAAATTTTTCGAGTGATTTTTGGTCCCGTTTGCATTGACGGGCTTTGGAGGAGAAGATTTAACAGCGAACTCTACGAGCTATACAGTGACATCGATCTGGTCAGAAAAGTGTGCATCAGTCGTCTAAGATGGCTAGGACATGTAGAGCGAATGGACACCAACGCTCCGGCCCGAAGAGTCTTCGATTCCAACCCGGAGGGACAACGCAGTAGAGGAAGACCTCACCTTAGGTGGCGCACACAAGTGGAAGGGGACCTCAACAAACTTGGAGTGCGCAACTGGAGGCAGTTAGCCAAAGATCGCGCTAACTGGAGAGGTGTATTGGTTGAGGCCCAGATCCATCCCGGACTGTAGCGCCACCTAAATAAAAAAAATAATAAATAACTAGATCTTATGTCATACCCAAATTGGAGTATGAAACTTTAACAGGGACAAATTTACTAAATAAAGTAAATGCTCAACCCGACTTCCAAACATTTATCCTTAGCTAAAAGGGAGAAAATGTGTTTTGATAATGTTGAGAAATTAAATAATATTAAAGAAGAACACATCAATACACTCATCGAATCAATGATGAATAAAATTTAAAGTATTCATGGTGGGATTGATACGACTTTACCCTTCAGGACATATATCGTTGCGGAAATCCGTACTAATAACGAGAAACCTGTTTGGAGTAAACAATATCCCTACCCTCTTTCTGCTAATAACTTTGTGAATAATGAAATAGAGAAACTTTTAAATGATGACATCATTAGAACTTCAAAATCTCCTTAGAACTCCCCAGTATGGATCGTGTCCAAAAGAAAACTTAATGAGGACGATAGTCAAAAAAAATAGGTTAGTCATTGACTACAAAAAGTGAATGAGAATACGCTCCCGGATAAGTACCCTATATCCGACACGAAAGTCATATTATGCGATTTTGGAAAAGCAAAGTTATTTTCCACAATTGGTCTTTACTCTGGATTTCACCAAATCAAGATGAAACCAGAAGACATAGAGAAAACAAGTTTCTCAATAAATAATGACAAATACAAGTTCTTGAGAATGCCGTTCGGACTGAAAAATGCTCCGAGCATTTTTCCGCGCGCCATGGACATATCCTTAGAGATTATGTAAGAAAAATATGCCACGTCTACATAGACGATATTATTATATATTCTCACTATTTTGAGGAATACACTGAACACTTGAATAAAATAATTCAAGTACTTAGGGATGCAAACATGAATATCTCTATTGAGAAATCCATTTTGTATCAAGAAAAAGTTGATGTTCTTGGCTATGTTGTAGGACACAACGTCATCAAAACCAACCCAGATAAAGTGGAAACGATCATGGAATATCCTGAACCTCCGACTTTAGGTCAATTCAGAAGTTTCTTAGGAATGATCGGCTACTATCGCAAATTTATAAGAAATTATGCAAACATTGCCAAACCTTTAACTAAATATCTCCAAAGTAAAAATGGGCAAGTGTCTACCCACATGGTAAAAAAGACAAACATTAAGTTAGATTCAGAAGCAATCAAAGCCTTTGCATCGAGTCATGTAGTGGCAGAAACTGAATTAATCTAACCCGACTTCTCGAAGAAGTTTGTGCTGACTATGGACACATCCGATGATGCAATAGGCGCTGTCTTATCACAGGACGGTAAACTCATAACGTTCATACCTAAAACGTTAGTGAAAACAGAAAGAAGTTTCACCCAGAATCCCAAATGCTAAAATGAAACGTGGTATGTGTTTATTGAGGAACTTGCACCTAAAATGGTCTATAAATCTGGAGCTACAAATGTAATGGCTGACACCCTATCTAGACCAAATCTGAACCAAATTTTGACAAACCCTCTTTAGCTGAGCAAAACTCTGCCGAAAGAAGTGATGAATATCAGATCGAACTAATTGATCGCCTAGTTAACCAATATAATCAACAAATTATCATAGCAAAAGATTTTGAAACTATACCTACAAGAACATTTTAAACCATTACCTTCTAAAACAACACATGTTATTACTTATAATAAAGTTAATGATTTAGTACCAACATTCAAAGAATACATTAAAGAAGGATTAGGAACAATATTTGCAACCCCAGCATCTATCAATGAAATTAAAGATACATTAAAAAACATTTTAAAAATAAATTTATTCAAGCAAAGTATTTTGTTAATGATATTAGCAGTAAAGATGACCAGGTATCCGTTATCAAAGATACATATAAGAGAGCTCACAGAAACTTTCGTGAGAACATGAAGCAAGTACTTGATAAGTATTATTGGCCTGGAATGTCAGATGAATTCCTGCAATTTGCCCGAAATTGCAAGGTATACCTATATAATGTCAGGAAGTATGACAGACATCCCAATAAACAACCAATTGGCAAGGCGCCAATTCCCGTAAAAGAGGGGGAGTGCTTACATATCGATATTATGTACATCGAAAAAACTAAAATAAAAATATGCCAGACAAAGTCTCACAAATTTTACAAACCTTTCCTGAATGTAAAAATCGAATTTGTGATCCTTTGAAACATTGATGCAAAGATCCAAAATTACCATTTATTACACTCCAGCCCACCACAGTACGCCCAACGGTCAAGTGGAACGCGTTCACAGCATCCTGCAAGAAATTGCTAGATGCTTAAAGAAAGAATTTAGACTTCCAGGTAAAGCTGAAATGTTTATCAGAGCAGTTAAGAGCACTTTTACACGCGAAGCAATTGTACAAGATAAAATGTTAGATGCACATAACAAGAAAAGATAGTCAAGGGAAGTCAAAACTGATTATATAATATACCAAAAAACCACAAATGCCCATTGGGGTACAACCAATATATAAACCTCAGAAAGTAAAGAAAAATTTAGGCAATAAAGAAGAAATACAAAACGATGAGATTGTCCATAAAGACAATCTGAAATTTTAATTTCCGCAGATCATGATGGCGAACTTACCATAGAAAATAAAATTATGATCTAATTGCAAATAATAATAAACAATTTGTAACCCATTCCAAATTATTTGAAGCTATTAACTCAATTAAACATACCATTAAAGACGAACTTATTGCTGAAAAAAGCAAACCAATAATTTTTGAATTACGAAATATGATCAACACTTTAACCTTAGCAAAATTAAGAATTTTAAATCCAGCCATTTTAAACATCAGTTAAAATTGAAAAAAATGAGCTAATTAAAACCTTCACCATAAGTGATTGATAGTTCGAATTTTAAGATTTACAGAAAAATGGAATCATTGTAATTTACTCGTATATTAAATACCCCATCATTGATGTAAAATGTAAATTATACGAAAGTAGGGCCATAAGCCAGGAAGATGGGAAATTAATTTCAAGTAAAGAAATCATCAAATGCGGTAGTAATTTTATTAATGTAAAAACTTGTAAGAAACTAGACATGTTTGTCTGAAGTACTTGATAATCGAAGAACAGTTTGCAACAAAATTAAAGAGAAAAATCTAAACTTAGAAATAATTAAAGGCGGTGCAATCCTACTATCTGAAGAACACGATGACGAAATTATAAATGGAGTCTACATAGTGAATTTTGCGAACAACATAACTATTGATGGTAAAGTGTACGAAAACCCAACATGCATGATTCAGAACTATTTGAAATAATACATGATAGACAAATATGAAATCGCACAGTATTTTGAGTCTCTCGATGAACAATTAAAATTTGAAAACAAAAATTTGGAAAATTAACCGAATATGCAATCGCCTAAGAGATAGTACTCGGGAATTTAAAAGCATTAAGTGTTGCATCAGCAACCATTTATTATAAAGTAATTGAGATAATGTAACGTAACCCTTAACTGAAAGTAAACTAGTTTCGTTAACTTTAATTTAATTGAATGAATTTTACATTGTTGTTGTAATAAATGTCACTTTGTTAATACTTTTTAACCGCCAATTTTACCTTTGTTAAAAAAAAAATTTCGAAATTGTTAAAAGTGGAAGAAAGAGTTTTTATTTGGGAGTATTTTAGTTCTAAAAATCACAGATAACCAAAAACCGGTGTAAAACAAGTGAAAAACAGTGTAATTAAGACAATAATTGTGAGTTTTGGTACCAATCGGTTTCCCGCGCCGCGCAAAATACGTGTCATCGATTGATAAATATAGATCACAGGTGAGTGAGTAGTCTAGTGGCTTTCCCTTATTATTCCTTAAAATTATAATTAATTAATATGAGTAAATTGCTGAATAATTTGTTGGCACAACTTACAAAGGATGAGTTAAATTTTAAGAAGGCGAACAAAGAAACCAGGGCTTCTAAGTACTACCTTCAAGGTCGCCTTACTATTCTTGAAGCGAACTTTCAAGCAAGTGTCTCAGCCAACGCGGATGCAGTCACCAACGTAGTAGACAAAGCTGAAAGTGCAAAAATTTATGAAGTCTACGACAAAATAAGGGAAATGTATGTCACTTACCGTTCGTCTCTACTGGAAGCCCTTGATAAAGTTCCCGCCAATTCTGCAGTCCCTAGCAGTCTTGAACATACCAGTAAGGTTTTCGGAAACCAGATTTCGAACCCTGGAGGCCGCCGATCAGCAAAAAGTGAAACCTAGACCAGAAGCGCAAATGAGGCATACGACAAAACACGCATTTACTACCCAACCGAAGCCCAAGCAACAGTATAGCTGCGGTGTTTGCAACAAGAGACAATACTCACTAAGAGTTGCAACCGGTTTTTGAATATGGAGGCGAGTGAGTGCATCAATGCTGTAAGAAGGTTAGGCATATGCGAAAACTGTTTGGCATACAGTCACCCAACAATGCCCAAGTCGCGTATGCTGCTACTTCTGCAGCCAGAGGCATCACTCATTATTGCACAAAAATCAACAATCGCATAATCCAAACATGTCTTCACACTCAACACCACACGACACAATACAGTCCAGTCATACACCACATACCAGCACCTCACAGCATCTATACACATACTCTCAGTTACCCCACATATACACACAAGCCCATCAGGCTTCCACACAACACAACACACACACAGCAGGCAACCCTAATGCGCCAGCATTTCAACCCGTCACCGACCATCAACCCTCAAGTTCTACACTTAATAACTTTCACACACAATACATCAACACACAGGTTCTTTTGGTAACAGCTGTGGTGAAAACAAGATCAGCTTCCGGAGATTAAGTGAGCCTGCGAGCGCTCATAGACCCGGTTCGGAAGCCACGTTCATAACAGGAGCTGCGGTTCAGTTGTTAAGACTTAGGAGCAAGCGAACATTTATCGAGGTATCTGGTTTGGGGAAGGTCAGTAGCGGAACATGCCACAATTACGTGGATTTGTCTTTCGGCTCACTGCATTCAGCATATGAAAGGCACACCCGAGCCTTCGTCTTCAAATCCCTGACTGGGCTCCTTCCGGCCCAAAAGGTAGACTTCGATAAATGGACGCACATAAGTGGACTCACCTTGGCCGATCCCAACTATCACACTCCCGCCAACGTTGATATACTGTGAGGAAGTGACGTCTACGCCGAAATTCTTCTGTCAGACATCATTCGGGGTAGCCGTGGTGTAGTGGTAACATCAACGCTTGTCACGCTCTTGGTTCACGGTTCAAATCCTGATCTCAACAATCATCTATTTATTTCGTTTGAAATAAATAAAAAAGTCGATCAGTTGGGAAAGCTTAGTCAACTCTACTGCGAAGGCATAACACTGGCAGTAGAGTTATCATATGGCTTAAATGCAACTTGATCGCGATAATGACATCAGGTGGAGGGACAAAAATACTGTGAATCATGAGCAACGACAAAAAGCAAAACAAACAAGCTCTCCAGTTATCTGGACGCCACCCTTGGAGTTTACTGAAACTTAATACCACCTAAATTTCAAACCCAATACACCAATCTTTCTGTCTCTCTCACTCAATTTCTGCAAACACCCGTGCCCTGAAATAATTCAAAAAGGTATCGGTTGGCACCGGTTGCTCAAAAAACCAAACTCAGATGGATTTTGATGGGTAAGGCCGTAGAAATCCCACAGGCAATTGGAAGTTTCGCACATTTTTCGGATCTCGACGCCTAACTTTGAGAAATTTGGGAAATAGAAGAACAGTCATTCGAGAAGTACGAATCGGAAGAAGATAGGGCGTGTGAAGAACACTTCATCACACACACTAAACGTTTACCCGATGGCCGGTATCAGGTCCGCCTTCCATTCAAGGGCAGTACGTACCCAGCATTAGGATCGACACAACAAGGACCACTCAAACGATTCTATCAGCTGGAAAGGAAGTTCAGCAATAACTCTACACTACAGGAAGGGTACAAGAAATGTGTGGAAGAGTACATAAGTCTCGGCCACATGAGTGAACTAAAAAATGCATACGAGGTAGTAACAACACCTTACCATTACTGCATTCTCCACCATGCTGTCATCAAAGAATCCAGTACCACCACAAAGTTAAGGGTCGTGTATAATGCGGCTTTCAAAACTTCTTTTGGCTCTTCTTTGAATGATCACTTGATGGTAGGCCCGAAAGTTCAAAACAACGTCATAGACGTTATACTGCGTTGGAGAAGACATCGATTCACATTTACCGCGGATATGAAGAAGATGTACCGCCAAATTCGAATGGACAAAAGGGATGCCAACTACCAGCTCATCTTCTGGAGAGACGACCCGCAGCAGCAAGTCAGGACATATCGCTTAGAAACCGTAACATTTGGGACAGTTTCAACTCCGTACCTCGGGATCCGAGTCCTCCACAAACTTGCTGATGATGAAGCTACGAATTTCCCTTTGGCGGCATCTATCCTACGCGACGACACATATGTGGACGACATCATCACAGGAGCCGACACAGTTGAACAGGCGCTGAAAAAGAGAGATGAGGTAAGGATGGTTCTCGCATCGGCAGAATTCTACTTACGGAAGTGGACCAGCAACACCGAACAACTTCTGAACGGAATTCCAGCTGAAGATCGTGAAGTGGATTTCTCATTGCCGTTCGATGAAGCCAATCACGTAAAGACTAGAAATGGCTGCCAGTATGCGATTCCTTCACGTACCAGGTAACTCAGTTTGAGGAGAGAGACGTCACAAAACGAACCGTATTGTCATCGATAGCGAAACTGTTCGATCCTTTAGGTTGGCTCTCCCCATGCATCATCAAGGCCAAGATATTGATGCAGGATCTTTGGGCACGAGGACTTGAATGGGATACACCGATCCCTCAGGAAGTGCAACATGAATGGATCCTGTTTCATCGAGAGCTTCCTGCGATCGAGAAACTTCGCGTTCCGAGATGGATCCGTACAGGCATAGATGACAGCAGCCTAGAAATACACGGGTTCAGTGATGCATCGGAGAAGGCCTATGCAGGAGCGACTTACCTGCGTGTGCTTGATCAGCTCAACAAGATCCATAGGTATCTTCTGATGTCCAAAATCAAGGTGCCTCCACTGAAAGCAGTAACCCTTCCACGAATGGAGTTGTGTGGTGATGTTTTGTTGGCAAAACTACTGCACGAGACAGCCAAAGCTCTGAGGTTAGACATCTGGAAGACATACGCGTTTACAGACTCGGAGATAACATTGTGCTGAATCAAGGCACCCCCGTCTAGATGGGAAACGTTCGTTCGCAACCGAGTCGCTGAAGTACAAAAATTGACAGATTCCGACAGCTGGAGGCATATTTCGTACTAGCAAAACCCAGCTGATATGGCTTCCCGGGGAGCTTTTCCGTCGCAACTGCTGCAGAATGACCTGTGGTGGAATGGACCGGAATTTCTACACGATGCCTGGGACATCACATTTCCGAAGCAGCCCATCACTTTCGAGACTGAGGAAGTAACGCGTCCATTGAAGACACACTGCGTGACGAAGGAGGACAACTATTCCATCAGCAAAGCGGTCCATAAGTACTCAAGCCTAACAGGGTTAACGAGGGTAATCTCGTACTGCAAGAGAATTGTCTCCAACCTCAGAACAGAACATGAAAAGAGAGAGAAGGGCCCACTTTCACCGTTGGAGCTATACTCGGGAACACTAGCGATAGTCCGAACCGCACAGCTGGAAATGATTCCCGCTGAGGTGAGGACCACCATCGGGAAAGTGAAGGGTCTGAAAGCTCTAAACCCGATCATCGACGAGCAAGGTATAGTACGAGTTGGAGGCAGACTGCAGAATTCGAGCCTACACTTCGACCAACAGCACCCGATTCTCCTCAAACCAACACATCACTACACAAAAATAGTCGTAGCAGATGCCCATGAAAGAACGCTGCATGGAGGAGTTCAGAAGATGGTTCCTTACCTGCGTCTGAAGTTTTGGTCTGTGGCATCAAAAATGCCGTTAAGAAACACGTCCACAGTTGCAACATATGCTTCAGGTATAAGCCAAAACCAATGGGGCAGTTGATGGGGAACCTACCTGCTCCTCGTGTAAGCATTTCACGTCCATTCAGCCATACAGGAGTAGACCATGCTGGCCCGATCTACATTAAGGCATGGAAGGGACGAAACGCCAAAACACTCAAGGGATATTTTGCAATTTTCGCATGCATGGCCACGAAAGCGGTGCACAAAGAAGTCGTAAATGATTTAACAACTCAAGTATTCCTGGCAGCTTTCAGGAGATTCATGGCCAGAAGAGGTTTGTGTATCGCCATCTACAGTGACTGCGGCACCAATTTTGTGGGCGCAAACAATGAACTGCAGAAACTTCTACGAGCATCCCAATTGGACTGGAAGTCTTGTGCAGAACGTTTAGCAAAGGAAGGAACCAAGTGGAATTTCAATCCACCCGCTTCCCCTCACTTTGGCGGATTGTGGGAAGCTGGTGTGAAGTCGATTAAATTTCACCTGAAACGAGTCACTGGTAACCAAATGTTCACGTATGAGGAACTCAGCACACTTCTGACACAGATCGAAGCATGTTTAAATTCGAGGCCTGTGTGTCCAGCATCAGAAGACATCGACGATCTGCAAGCGCCCACTCCAAGTTACTTCCTTATAGGAGCACCGTTAGTGATACCCCCGCAGCCGGAATACGAAACCGACAAAACTACGTACATTGTCAAGTGGAAGAGAATCCAGGCACTTATGCAAACGTTCTGGAGAAGGTGGAGCAATGAATATCTAACGCGTCTACAACAACGACGGAAATGGATACTAACCGAAAAGCAAAACATCAAGGAAGGGGATTTAGTGCTACTACGAGATGAGAGAATTCCACCTGCCAAATGGAGTTTAGCCCGGATCACCAAACTGCACCAGGGAACCGACAACTTAACGAGAGTGGCCACAGTCAAGGTTTCTAACTCGTCCAAGACCCGAAAATTTAAGGCACCGATCACGAAAATCTGCTCTTACCCAGCAACGAAACTACAGCAACAGATATAATTATTTAAAAATATATATAAAATCGCTAAAATCACATCAAGCACCGCACGAAAATACAATACATTCATCACACGTTACTCCATTCAATCCATTCCAGCATATAAAAGTCTAATTGAACAAAATATTCAAATAAATAAATAAAACTCTCATGCATCATCAATATATCACAGTACACAGTGCAAACAGTACTCCACAAATCGCACGCTAGATATATATTGCAATATGCAAGCTACGGCTTGAGTAGATAAAACATTATTCTGTGAGATTATTTCTTTACTTTCTAGTCTATAGAACAATTCAAGTTCACACTATACTATTCTTTGCTAATTCGCAAACTAATTACTTCTTCTTGTTAACTCTCAACTTTCAATTTATCACGAAATTACAACTTCGGCTATTATCACTTTTCCAATCTCTTCGTGCGGTTCAAAACCCAACTGCCTTGCCTCGATCGCCACCTGTCCTTATATAGTCGCATTTCTGATAGCCAGAAACTTCTAGCAAATTCCTCGGCCACTGGAACAAGAAAATTCTGATGTAATAATTCCAAGATGACAGCTGCAGCCAATAACTTCTTCCGGTTATAATTCTCTTGCGGCTATATTCTCTCTTAATTCCGCGACGTCGTCTTAGACATAATCCGTACACGAACCTCGAATGAAAAGACACTTCAGAATGTGTTGCCTACATCTGTGCGCGTAGTTATTATGCTACATTGTGTTACACTGCCCTCCTCTTAGACCTCACTTCGGCCATTGTGTCCTCACTTCGGAAATTGTATCGACTCAGTCGGTTCACATGAACCACTTTCATTTTGGCCCTTGGTCCTCGCTGGATGAAGTAGTAACATCGTTGATGCGGGTTACTATTCTGTAGGGACCCTCCCAGTTCTGCTGCAATATAGGTGATTTCCCCTTTATACAGCCACACTAGATCTCCTTCCTGGAATCCTGACGTTGTTGCCTTGGCATCATACCTGGTCTTCATGCGGTCGCTCGTTATCTTAATCGGGCTTCTGGTCCTTTGGTGTATGTCACTAAGCCTTTCCCAAAGGTCCGCAACGTACTCTTCTTCATTTCTGGGCTCATTGGTAGGAGATCCAAATTTCGCCTCACTGGGTAACAGAGCTATTCCACCAAACAAGATTTCGAACGGCGTATGTCGAGTAGTGCTATGCACGGCACTTCTATAGGCCATCAAAGACAAGGGAATCTGCCGGTCCCAATCCCGTTGGTAGTCACCTACGACCTTCGAGAGATGTTCGTCCAAAGTCCTATTGAAACGCTACACCGTACCGTCCGACTGTGGATAAAGCGGGTTGTCTTTGTCTATTTGATTCCGAGTAGTTGACACATCTCTTGGAAGATTCTTGACTCGAAGTTCCGCCCTTGGTCAGAATGCCATTCCAAGGGCACAATGAATCTTCTCACCCAATTGTAGACGATCTGCTCCGCCACGGTTCTGGCTTCCTGGTTAGGGATCGGAAACGCTTCCGGCCACTTAGTGAAATAGTTCATTACTACGAGTATATACCGATTACCATTGTCGGTTTCCGGAAAGGGCCATGCGATGTCAATGGCGATTCGTTCGAAAGGTGCTCGCACGTTGTATTGGTGCATCTTACCTCGAGTTTTGATTCTCGAACCCTTGCTAGTTGCACACACGTCGCATTTTCTGCACCAGTCATCGACATCCTCCTTCGCTTTTAACCAATAAAAACGTTCTCGTACCTTTTCTGGCATCTTATTCACTCCCAAGTGGCCTCCGGATGCCCCGCCATGCATTTCCTGTAACACCTCCTTGACCCTCGTCCGCGGTACGACAAGCTGCATTACAAACGACTTTCCGTCGGAGGATTCCCATTTCCTTCTCAGAACACCTTCTTGGACATGGAGGGAGTCCCACTGCGCAAAATATGCCTTTAAGGTCGGGCTTCTGTGAGAGATGTCCTGATGATCCGGTTTCTCCATGTTCTCCTTCCAGGCCAGAATCGGCTCGATATCCGGGTCTTCCTTCTGAGCGTTCCGGATCTCATCTACGCTCCAGCCGGCGATAGGTTCGGCTCTCATTCTTTGGATGGAAACCAGCTCCCGTTCTTCCTGACGCGCACAATATTTACAATCCTTTCGCCGGGACAGTGCATCCACATTAGAGTGGAGTTTTCCTTTACGATGCTGTATTTCGTAGCCGTAGATTTGCAGCCTTTCGATCCACCTTGCGACCTGACCCTCAGGACTCTTGAACTGTAATAGCCATTTTAAGGCTGCATGGTCTGTGCGAAGAACGAACTTCCTCCCATAGAGGTATTTGTGAAAATGCTTCGTAGCCAAGATCAAAGCTAGAAGTTCCCGCCTTGTCACGCAGTAGTTCCTTTCTGGCTTAGAGAGCACCTTGCTGAAGTACGCAACCGCCATCCCTTGGCCATCATGCATATGAGAGAGTACGGCTCCTACCCCGACATTACTAGCATCTGCATCCACAATGAACGTTTCGCCGGGAGTGGAGTAAGCTAGTATCGGGGCATCGCATAGCCGTTGTTTAAGTGCCTTGAAGCTCTTCGCGCACTCAATTGACCATTTGAATTGTTTTCCCTTTTCCGTCAACTGGTGCAGGCTCTTTGCGATCCCTGCAAAATCCTTCACGACTGTCTGTAGTACTTGGCTAGGCCCAGGAAGCTCCTTAGTTGGTGTTTATCTTTGGGGACTGGCTAGTTTTTCACTGCTTCGACCTTCTCTGGATCGGTTCTCACTCCTTTTGCTGAAATTATGTGCCCCAAGTACTTGACTTCTGCTCTAAACAGGGCGCACTTCTTGGGGTTGAGCTTCAGGTGGGCACTTCGAAGCCTTTGAAACACATCCCTTAGATTGTCTCGGTGTTGCGCAAACGTTTTTCCTACGACGATGACATCATCCAAGTATACCAAACAGGTTTTCCATGTTAACCCTTGCAGGACACATTCCATCAATCGCTCGAAAGTTGCCGGAGCATTGCACAGCCCGAATGGCATTACCGTGAATTGCCATAGCCATTCCTGCGGTGAAGGCGGTTTTCTCCCGGTCTTCTGGATGGATCTGTACCTGCCAGTAGCCACTCTTCAAGTCGGGGGTGGAAAACCATCGGGCTCCTGATAGTGCGTCCAGCGTGTCGTCAATCCGTGGTATAGGATAGCTGTATTTCTTGGTGACGTAATTGAACTGCCGATAGTCCACGCAAAACCGAGTGTTGCCATCTTTCTTCTTAACCAGTACAACCGGTGATGCCCACGGACTTTTGGAACTTTCAATCAGACCTTCTTTCTCCATTGCCGACACCATCTCTGCAACTTCTGTCTGCTTTGCCAATGGAAAGCGCCTAGCGAGCTGACGAATTGGTCTAGTATCACCAGTGTCTTTTCGATGTTGTACCAGGTGTGTTCGGCCGTATTCTCCATACTGTGAGGCAAATACATCAGCGTACTCATTGATAAGATTCTCTGCCATAGTTCGCTGCTCCTGATTCAGCTCACTGGACTAGAGAATCGTTTCTCTCGTTTCCGCTGTCCAAAGTGATGGGAGAGGTTTTGGAGCATCACGTTCAGATATTGTTGCGACGGCGGTAATCGGCGTGCATTTTCCAGTCACCTCCCCTCGCCTTAGTTTGACAGTGTGTGGTCTCGCGTTCAAAACTCTCACTGGAACCATGGTGTTCTTTGGTTCGACTAACGTCTTTCCCACGATGTAGTCTTGAGAATTCTTCTCTGGGTCTGGTTCTACTATGTAGAATCACCTTCCACCTTCGTCCAAATGATTGTCTCTGAAGACGGCGACAAAACTTCGTCTTTGCTGATGACTGTCCTGAGAGTTACGGCATTCTCGTTTCCGTACACCATCGGAATCTCCACATTTCGATACCTTAGTACTTGCATCCCGATGTCCAAAATTACTTCATTTGCTTTCATGAAGTCTATTTCGATGATGCACTCGTCGCATATATCTGCCACCAGAAACGCATGGGAGAACGTCAGTCCCGCCAGAGTAATCGTAAGACGAACTTCTCCAAACACCTTCGCCATTTCCCCTGTTGCAGTCTTCAGGCAGTAGCTGTTGGTGTTTTGCAGCCATGAGCTTTTGACGATAGGTGCGGTAGCACCTGTATCGATGGTGGCTACGCACTTCTTCTTGTTGATTAGTGCCTCCACTGTCAGGCTCTTGTTACCCCGTTTGGTTTGCGAAACTTGAATGGTGGTCCTGGGGGCCTCGATTCCAGTAACCAACTTCTGCCCCGCGAAGATGGTCCTTACGCATTTCCCGATTGCTGGTTTTGGGAAGTCTGACAGACAGGATGCTACCTCTCTGCTTCTCCTACTTTCGCAATGTGGACAATTTCCTCCTCTAGGTGCACTTCTGCACTTCCGTTGTAGGTGTCCGGTTTGGTTGCAATTCCAACAACGGATTTGACTTCCGCGAGCTTTGTCTTCATCCATGACGGCTGTTCTCTGGCATGAGCATTCCACGACGGACATTTCCCTGACACGGTGTATTCCCTGGTATGCTTGGTCCGCAGCCTTCATTGACAAAACGAATGCCAATGCCTCGGGGAGTATTCGCTTTCCAGCCATCCTTACAGCCATTTGCAGTTGTCTGTCCTCTATGGCCTAAATAAAAGCTTCCACCGCCATTTCGTTGATAAGCTCCTCACCGGCTTTATGGTATGAAAGATGGGCTAGTCGCTCTACATCCACTTGCAACTGTTGAAGCGTTTCCCCCCTTTTCTGGACTCGACTACGCAGCTGAACCCTGTACACCTGCTGCATGTGTTCATCCCCAAACCGCATCTCGATAGCCTGAACCAGAGAGTCGTAGTTCTGCTGTTTATCTTCCGGGATGGTCTGCAAGAGCTCCGCAGCTGGACCCCTCAGTGCAAGCGTGAGTGCAATAGACTTCTCTTCATCGTCCAAGCTATTGGACATTGCGGCCGCTTCGAATTGCCTCTTATAAATTGGCCATGATGTTTGACCATCGAAGATAGGAGGCTGCATCTCCTTTCTTCTCAGACCGTCAGTGGAATATTCCCGTGCTTTCTATCTCTTCACGTTGCTGAGTTCCTTATCAAGATTTTCGACTTGCTTTCCTACTTTTTCAGACTGAGTCTCTATCTTCCCGAACTGAGTTTCATGTTTCTCAAAGTTTTCATCGAATCTAGTTTCGACTTTTTCGAGTTGCGTCTCGACCTTCTCAATTTTCTCTTCGATCGCTGCTCAACAAGTTTGCTTTCCAGAACATCTAGAGAATTCTTTTCTTCGTCCAGCTTAAGTTCTAGAGAATTCTTTTGTTCGTCCATTGCTTTCTTTTGTTCGTCCATTGCTTTCTTTTGTTCGTCCAGCTTAAGTTCTAGAGAATTATTTTGTTCGTCCACTGCTTACTCTTGTTCGTCCATTGCTTTCTTTTGTTCGTCCATTGCTTTCTTTTGTTCGTCCAGCTTAAGTTCTAGAGAATTCTTTTGGTCATCTATTGCTTTTTTTGGTCATCGAGCTTAAGTTCCAGAGACTCCTTTTGGTCTTCTATTGCTTTCGTTTGTTCGTCCATGACTAACTTAAGCTGGAGCAGCAGACTTTATACCCGGGTCGGCTACTGTACTTGCTGGTTCCTCTTCCACGTCAAACTCTACGTCATGCGGATTTTCACCTTCCTGCTATACTGCTTCTTCCAGACGAATCAGTAGGGCATCTTTTCCCCCAGTTGTGTCGAGATTCCGCTTACTGAGTTCTGCCTTTAGTTGAATTATAGTTAGTTTTCCCAATTCGCGACCCATTTTGCGCAACTAATTAACTCAACACAGAAATCGTTTTTTTTTTTTTTTTTTCTTGTGCAATTTCACACCTCGGAAATAGTTATTCACAGAATAAGTTTTATCCCACTCCTGACACCAATGTAATATGCGAGCTACGGCTCGAGTAGATAAAACGTTATTCTGTGTGATTATTTCTTTATTTTCTAGTCTATAGAACAATTCAAGTTCACACTATACTATTCTTCGCTAATTCCTTCCTTACAAGGTCTCTTTCTTCTCAAATCACTTTAGCTCCTTTCCAATCTCTTCGTGCAGTTCAAAACCCAACTGCCTTGCCTTGATCGCCATCTGTCCTTATATAGTCGCATTTCTGATAGCCAGAAACTTCTAGCAAATTCTTCGACCACTGGAACAAGAAAATTCTGATGTAATAATTCCAAGATGACAGCTGCAGCCAATAATCTCTTGTGGTTATAATTCTCTTGCGGTTATAATGTCTCTCAATCCCGCGACGACGTCTTAGACATAATCCGTACACGAACCTCGAATGAAAAGGCACTTCGGAAAGTGTTGCCTACATCTGTGCGGGTAGTTATTATGCTACATTATTTTACAATATATTCTACACAATCCTCACGCAAAACAACATTCATACTACACTACACAAATCACATAGTTCACATTACACGACATAAAACTAGCACGACACATTCTTCCACACACAACAGGACATAATCAAAAAAAATTTCACCCAATCATGTGTACCTACTATCGCTCCCTCGTAAGCACAAAAGCGAAAATGGTAACGGCGACGCGGTTAACATTCATCAAAACATCAGAACAAACGAGCACACCCACTCATACACGCACCTTTCTCACAATTAAAATACCAAAAAATAAATGTTTGTTGAATTATCCACGAATAAAGTGCTCCAAAGCTAAACTCAGAATACACAAGTCAATCATAAATTACACTACACACCACCAAAACAGCAACAATAATAAACAAACAATAATCCACAACATAATCATACAAAAAATATAATATGCAACTCACCCCAGCAATCCAAAAGCAAACCATGAACGAAATCCAAAAAAATATTTATTGTACATAGTACCTACGCGCACCACACTCATTTTCATTAATATCATTTCCCAGTCCAATTTTATTACTGGCGGGAATGATAATCACATACACCGAACGCGCATTCTTTCCGGAACACTTACTATTCCGTTTTATATGTGATCACCGATGGAATTGAACGTCGTTGAACGTTTTTACATTTTACGATTACTTACAAAAAAAAAAAAAAAAGAGGCCACTACTACTCACTAGTTATCACAATCTAATTGTTCTATATGTCGTCTGTGTGTTGTCTCTGTCTGTCCAATAATGAAATTCTTCCCCATAGCCAAACAAAGAAGAAGATGAGAATGGCAGTGACGAAACTGGCAAAACGATGATGATAAAAAAGTAATGCCTGGCTGCAGAGAAGACATAGAGGTAGAAGAGAAATTGCGAACTTCGTTCACGGCCGGGGTGCATGTTGCATCAGCAACCATTTATTATAAAGTAATTGAGTTAATGTAACGTAACCCTTAACTAAAAATAAACTAGTTTCGTTAACTTTAATTTAATTGAATGAATTTTACATTGTTGTTGTAATAAATGTCACTTTGTTAATATTTTTTAACCGCCAATTTTGCCTTTGTTAAAAAAAATCTCGAAATTGTTAAAAGTGGAAGAAAGAGTTTTTATTTGACAGTATTTTAGTTCTAAAAATCACAGAGAATGTGTGAATGCAATAAACAATAAAATAGCAACCTACCTTGAAAATCTCTCCACTGGAAGAGAATCAAATTATTCACTTTGCGCTAAAAGGCATCCGGAAACCTCAAATGCAAGCGCCACCAATTCGGAAAAAATGATAGAACTTGGGCCAAAAGCGACAAAGAAAAGGCAGAACTTTTTGCTTTGCACTTAGAAGAAACGTTTAAGCCATTCGACGGCCCTTTGATAACACCCGACTCCCCAGTCACGACATCTGACAACTTTAAAGTAAAAAAAGTTTCGTTAATTGAACTGAGGAAAGTGATTAAAAATCTAAAGACTAAAACAGCACCGGGTTACGACCTGATAACGGCGCAGGTGGTCAAGGAATTACCGAATAAAGCTCTTATCAAACCGCTATTTGATAAACGCTTCATTTAGATTGCTCTGCGTTCCGAGACAATGGAAAGTCGCAGAGATTATAGTGGTCCCGAAACCTGGCAAACCTCTGAATGAGAAGAAATCATATCGGCCTATTTCCCTATTGCCGGTTATCTCTAAAATATTCGAAAAACTACTCTTTAAACGACTACAACCCGTAATCCATGAAAGACGTCTCATTCCTGACCATCAGTTTTAATTTAGAGTCAAAAATTCTACAATCGACCAAGTTCACAAAATAATTGACGTGATTGAGAAAACTCTCGAAGAAAAAAAGATTTGTTGCGGTGAATTTCTCGACGTCTCACAAGCTTTCGATAAGGTTTGGCACGAAGGCTTGGAGTACAAATTGCAACGACTACTGCCACGGCAACTCTTTCTAATCTTACGATCGTACCTCACCGAAAGACTTTTTCGTGTTAAGCACGGAAATGATTACCCTGATTTCAAGGAGATTGCGGCCGGAGTCCTACAAGGAAGTGTTCTTGGCCCACTTCTATATTCTTGGTGTATTGTGCTGAACGAAAGCAATTCTACTCACATCAACTTTACTTACAAAAAAGTGGACAGATTACCCGTATATTTAAACACGGCTCAAATACCATACGCGAACGAAGCAAAATACCTCGGAATGGCTCTAGATGTTAAGCTTAAATGGAAATCGCACGTAAAAAAGAAACGCGACGAGCTCGAAAACAAATACCGACAAATGTACTGGCTACTCGGAAAATATTCGAAGTTGAGCCTACATAACAAACTGCTTATGTATAACAAGTGCTAAAGCCAGTGTGGACGTATGGTCTACAACTATGGGGTTGTACCAGGAAAAGCAATAAAAACATCTTACAAACTTTTGAAAATAAAGTTCTTAGAACGGTATTCATCGGGACCTGGGAATTCTCAGCATCGCCGAAGAGATAACAAATTTTGCTCGTAAACACAAAGATCGTGTTCACTGTCATTGTAACCGTACCGTCATTCAACTACTTGACGCGAACAATTCAGTTCGTAGTCTGCAAAGGACAAAACCTTTTGACCTCGCGTCATAGTATATGCCGGTCGTGAAAACAGCAGTAACTTTAATTGGAATTTAATCTGTCTAAAGCGCTACATTCTATTTATGTACATACGAGCATATTTTTCCAAAAATCACGAGTCTCGTAAGCGAAAATAAAACCGCTGGATAAGCGTCGGCACAGTTGTAGTATTAATCTTGAAGAGTGGTGTTTTTAGTGAGTAAAAATCCGCAAAAGACCGCACGCGCGTTCGGGCCTTATGGTGTCTTTAGAAGATTTTCACCCTCTTGGCAAAAAAAAAAAAATCTTATCTGACAACATTGTATTCCTTCAACACGAAATCCAAGGGAATGTGTTTTTGATACCGAACAACCTTTTTACCAACCTCATTATCGTGAACAAAAACAGCTGCGATGACACGACACAAATGTGCATCGAAAACAACTATAAAAGAGGAAGCCACCAAAGCTCCAGGATCGCATTCCTTCGCTGACGTTGGCACGTCGTAATTCTGAAGGAGAGTTTACTTTAAGTCTTTTAAAAAACGTTGTATTTAGTATGATATTTTAAGTAATAAAAGCTTTTTTTTATAATTAAAACGAACTAAATTTTTAATTTATATATTGTAATATGCGAGCTACGGCTCGAGTAGATAAAACAATATTCTGTGAAATTATTTCTTTATTTTCTAGTCTATAGAACAATTCAGGTTCACACTATACTATTCTTCGCAATTCTTTTCTTACAATGTCTCTTTCCTCTCAAATCACTTATCTCCTTTCTTCTACTTAATTCACAAATCCAAACTAATTACTTCTTCTTGTTAAATCTCAACTTTCAATTTATCACAAGATTACAACTTTGCCCATTATCACTTTTCTAATCTCTTCGCCACAGTTTAAATACTACTGCCGCTTTCTCAATCGCCATCTGTCCTTATATAGCAGAAGTTTCTGATAGCCAGAAACTTCTAGCAAATTCTTCGACCACTGGAACAAGAGAAATTCTGATGTAATAATTCTTGCAGTTATAATTCCCTTTTATCCCTGATATTATCCGTCTCTTTCGTTGACATGAGCTGTGGAGACTTCATCCCAGACACGAACCTCGAATGAAAGGACAGTTCGAACCAAAATTCTGCCAGAATGAGAAGTCACTTCGGAATTTGTTGCATCATACTTTTAGGGAGCGTAGTTATTATTATGCTACAATATGTATGTTCGACGGATGTACTCGTATATCTTCAATAGTTTGGTTCGGGAAGGCGCAGTCGCATATCAGAGAAGGTGCCATGCCCCATTTTTCTTTTTTTTATAATTTGCGCGCGCCAAAGAGGATATGAATACTCTTATGCTATTACAGGACACGGGTGTTGTGAAGAAGGGAGAGAGAGAAAAAGAAAGATTTAGCGAAGTGGTTTGAAACTCAGATAGTATTAGGTTCCTGTAAACTCCAAAGGTATCGTCCAGATAACTGGGGAGCTTGTTTGTTTTGCTCTTGCCGTTGCTCATGATTCACAGTATTTTTTTCCGTCCATCTGATGTCATCATCACGATCCAGTTGCATTTACAGCCATATGACCACTCTACTGCCAGTGTTAAGCCTTCGCAGTAGAGTTGACTTAGCTTTCGCAATTGATCGACTTTTTTATTTATTTCATGCGAAATAAATAGATAATTCTTGGCTTCAGGATTTTAACCGTGAACCAACAGCGTGACAAGCGATGATGTCATTTTTATTTTTTTCCATTTTTAATCAACTTACATGCTAGACAAAACGCTTAAAACTAGCTTAACTAACTTAACTATTCTTATTCTAACTTACTGGCCCTATACAGGCGCTCTAAGTAAAACCTAATACTTAAAACTATGTCTTTCGACGTAACGTACATACACTTTTTATTTATTTCAATATTTTATTTTTACTTGTTACTAAAAAAAATAGATAAAAAAAAAACTTAGTGAATGAACTTTTTTTTTGTATTCTTATATACAAAACTTATAAACTACCTTAAAATATCTTATTCTACCTTAATCTTTCTTACTCTACCTTACGTAATTTATACGTACTTTTTTTTTTTTTTAACAAGTGGTGTTTTTTTCTATTTTTTTTTTTTCTATCAAAGTGCTGTGATGAAGTTTTTTTTTATTTTTTTTTCTTTTTTATTTGTTTTACGTTTACCTTTATACTCGTACAATATAACTAAAATACCTAAACCTAAGCTATGTAAGTCGGCCATGGATATAAAACGGCCAACCTTAAACATCAAACAGTCTACCCTGTATTATGGGGAAATGACGAAGGAGTTTCCTCTCTGTCGGCTAGTCGCCAGAAATGTCCGTACTGACGTTGTACGTCCTCAATATCGCGACTCGATAACGCTCTACTAAACCGGAGACGCTCCACACTGCTGTGTGCAACGTCTCTGTCGTAGTTGAGACGCCTATCCACAACTGTCCGAGCAACGTGGAAGATTAGCGGCACCGCCAATCTGTCCTGGATCAGAACTTTCTCATCAAATAGAGGAACGCCTCTAGGGGAACAAAGCCGTTAAAGCGTACTCTCTCGTGATCGTAATTGGGGTAATAAGCCCCGGAGATTAGGTTGTTCGTCGAGCTCATTGCTCTTGCAATGTGCGTCCGAATCAGCTTGATAACGAAATTATCCACTCTTATTATGTTAGCCCTGTTGTATTGGACCACATTGGGATAGAATTTTATGTACTGGGACTCTGGTGTTCTGTACAAATGAAGGCAAGCCCGAAGGCAAGCCCACTCAAACACCCGAATCTTTTTCAACAAGCTTGCTAACATATTGAACCACACGGGGCATCCATATACGAGCATGAGCCGAATGAGGGCCGTGTAGCAGATTACCTTTACCCTTGCATCGAGTTGCTTGCTATAAAACAGTCTCTTTGTAACGGCAAAAGCACCTTTGGCTCTGGCCAGTGCAGCATCTGCATGTTTGTTAAAATATAGACATTGCTCTAACCAGAGCCCCAGGTATCTGACTACACTTCGACTCGCAAGTGAATGTCCGTGCGGCCCAACTATTGAGAAATTTCTCCAAATCTTTTTGTATCCCCAGAGGCACCAGACACCGTCGTCCTAAAAAGAATAGTTTCCGATTTCTGGAAGTTGATCTTCAACTTCCAGATCCTATAAGATCGCTCGTGTAAATGTTGAAAAGGATCGTTGAATTAACCCCACCTTGTTGCAAACCGTTTTTAATTAGAAATGTCCCAGCAGAAGTCACATTGCCATTTTTGACAATGAATTGTCTACTGGTAAGCATGTTATGAAGTACGTATACTATTGGTTTGCTTATGCCCAGCCTGCTTAGTTTGTAGAAGATTCCGTCTAACTATACGGTGTCGAAGGCTTTCTCCAAGACAATCAGGCAGGCACCCGTATATTGGTTCTTGCTTTTTTTCCTTTGGATATCTGATACCAGCTTAGACGCGGCATGTATTGTATCATGCCACGACTGAAAACCGAATTGGTTATCCGGAATTATATTATTGTTCTCAGCTCTCTTAAGCAGGGCAATATTGATCACTTTCTCGAATACCTTGCTGATGTTCGGAAGGAGAATTATCGATCGGAGATTTGCCGGATTGGAGGTGTCCTTTCCCCTTTTTGGGTATGGGTTGTATCACTGCTGTTTTTCAGCGCATTGTTAAACAGAGTGGTGTAAAAGTCCACCGCTTCTAGTGGGAGATGTCGAAGCACAATGTTCGATACCCCATCGATTCCCACAGATTTCTTCCTCCTTAATGAGTCGAAGATCGCTTGGATCTCCACCTTCTATATGTACGGGGGATGAACCCTTTCATCGGCGATAACATTATTTGCCATGTTATCGTCATTGAACTCGGTAAAAAGTATGTTCTCGGATCGCCAGTGCTTTATACCATTTCGATGGTAGAAGTTGTGCACAAGGACGCGATTTTCCAGGTCGTGGTTCGGGCAAATGGTATCATTCACCTTATATACTTCCTGGAAAGATTCTGCTATAGCCTCTACCTTGTCATGCGGATCTTCGATCACAAAGGAGTTGTAATCCTCACTGCGTTATCTGGATCTATTCCTGCTGTTATTTCGTCGTTCGGGGGATCTTAAGACACGGAAAGTCGTTTTGGTTATTCCTCCTAAATATTTTATTTATTTCCGGGAACATACTCGGGTTGTTGGCTTCTACAGCCTGAGTTTTGTTGTTCCAATGCAAATTTACAGAAAGTCTGTAATTTTCTATAATTAATTTCTGGAGGTTTTTAATCAACGACTTCAGCGTCCTAACCTCCGAGTTTTGTCTGTCAGTGAACTGTCTGTACAAGGTTTTTAGACTCGACAGCACTCTACTTTTGTGTTGGTGTAGTGCGTCAATTGTTGTATTACATAATATGTCTACGTTGTCAGTATGTTGATTTCGTTGGGAATCGTTATTACGGCACTGAGTACGCAATGGTCTCTCTCATACACAAATGTGTGCAGGCAGTTTATAGTTTGTCGGTCCATGTCGGTCAGTTGTAACCGTACGTCGAACAGCATACGATCCAGATAGAATCCGCTTCAATGAAACGACGGACTATCTGTAGCTTTCAAATCGAGTTTATACTCGACACTGTGCCGACCCCACCAATTGAGTAGTATTTTCCCGAGTGTTCGGTAATGACACGAACATAGACTGCTGCAGCATAGGCCTTTTTAGAGGCATCGCAGAAACCGTCGAGGATTTCGAGACGGGAACCGTGAGTGATGCTCAACCATCGTGGAATTTTGAGTGCGTTAATATTATTAAGTTCGGCCTTGAGGTTATGCCATGTCGAAATTATCGACTCTGGAAGTTCGCTGTCCTAGGTTTGATGCTCTTTGCTGGTTATTACACACGGAGAAATTCATCCCATGAGGTCATACAGCCGAGCGATATCGGATAGGATTGTTCTCTTCGTAGTCCTCTTTTGATCTGGAAGATTTACTTGAAATGTGTAATTATCCCTTCCAGGATGTCATTGTATTCCTTCGTGGAATGTAAGGGGTAGTTGTATCTCTCTCTCTTTGACTGGTATGGCTGCTAACAACCTCTCACTATTGCTTGCCCACTTCCTTAATGGAAAACCGCCACGGCTCAACATTGTTGATACGATTGGATAATCTTCTCGTTCATATAAAGCTAATTGCTGGAGGGTGCGAATCGCTAGATATGGCGCTGAATTAGTGTCAAACGTGACCGTGTTAAGGCGGAACACTTAGACTTCTTCTCCAACCTTCTCCCTCCATAAAACAAGCTGATAGACAGAATCTTGGGGAGCCATCCAAATTTGTCTGTACATTTTATTAATATCCTCTAAAAATGTCGTTCTTCTGGGGACAGCATTTTCCTTCTTTCCTTTTCTTCTAATTTCCAAGATTTTGTCAGAAGAGTGTCCAAATCAGGATTTTCAGTTATAGTGTGCAATGATGTCACCGGCGATTGATTGTTGAAGATGCCACCGCAGAGTACCGATCCTAGTTCGGTTCATTGTGCCATGGGGGTACCGGGTGCTCCTTTCACAATACCATCAAGAAGAATTGATGCATAGACATCACTGCCAAGCAGGATATCAATTTTACTTGATTTAAGTTGGATCCGCAAGATCCAAGTCTTGGAGGTGACTCCAATTAGCGCAGGTGAGATTGCGCATAGGAAAACCAGCGGTGAGTTTGGGTAGGACCAAAGCAGAAGTTGCAGCTTGAAAAGTGCGTTGAAATTAGAGTGGATCATAAGCGACACCTTGCGCTCTTAGTTTCTCCAACGCCAAAAATGGAAACAAGGCTTCTTTTTCTTTTAAGGTTCAACATTTGTGTAGCAGACTCAGTTATGAAGGAGGCCTCCGATCCCGTTTGCCCGTTTGTATAAAACTTAACGAGTGCTGTAGCCAGAAGAACAGTTTGTACTTTACTGTTTTCGGCAATATAGGCGTTGAGTGCTGAGGCTGTTTTGGTGGAGGTGGGCGAACCCTCAGTAGATTGCGTCTGAGAAGATGGAGCGGAAGAGAAATTTACTGGGGCAGATGACTGGACAGACACTATTGAAATTGAGTCATTTCCAGGTATGTAAGGACATGTTTCATTAGTATGCAGCAACGAATTGTGTTTCTGCTTACAATGCGAACAGGTAAACATACTTTTGCAGTTTTGCATTTTGTGCAGGTTTGAGAGACAGTTGAAACATAACTTATGTCTCTTTATAATATCCTGTCGCTTTTTAGGATTAAGTGCCTTGAATTTAAAACAACTACGGATTATATGCCAACCCAGACACATTGAACATTTATGAATCATAGAATTATGCAAACGTATTGTAAGCGCAGTTTCTTTGGATTTACAGTGGCGAAGACTGGACGTTGTTTGCCTCATGACATCCAAAGTTCTTGCCCTCATTAATAAGAAATCTTCCAGTATGTCGTAAGTTGGGTAATCTACATATGATGAAATGTGTGATTCCCAAAGACCACGGGTGTTAAGGGGAAGTTTTTGAACGGTGTGGTAAATTAGAACATCTTCCCATGAGGTAACAGGTACTCCGAGTTTTTTTTAAAGACTGCTTGGCTTCGTTTGTGGTGTCGATAAGCGATTTCATACCATCAGCCGATTCATGAGACTGTGTCGATTCATTAAAAAGTAAACTGAACTGGTTATCTTTAAGGAACCATAGGTTTTGGTACCGTTTTACTAAAATTGCCCAAGCTGATTCGAAATTACCATCAGTAATTGCAGTTTTTCTAAGAAGGCGTTCAGCTTCTGTACATAGGTTGGTCTTCAGATAATGAAGTTTTTGAACATCGGAAATGGACGAATTTTTTATGACCAGACTACGGATGCAGCTTTTGCTCCTCCCATTCAATTATTAAGCGAACTTTGTGCTTGCGGATGGATATCTGTGTGTGGTAATTGTGTTTTTAAGTCAGAAGAGTACTTATAGTATAGTTCCTTCAGCTTATGGAAGTTCAAATCGTCCATGTATTTAATTTTTGCATCATCACCAGGAGCTGCAATAATTTTTTCATGCAACCCTCTAGCTTCCTCAAACGATTGCTCTAAATTCTTTAATAGCGCTTCAGTCATATGAATAGATTTGTTCAACTTATCCAAAGCTAAATATGCCTTATAATTCTCATTCAACTCGACAGAAATGCTTTTAATAGAATCAATTAAATTTGAGACCTTGAATTTACTCATGTTTAAAAGTATTTTATTTGAATAATACACAACACACAATATATTATATTATAGTCAACAAGGATAGATCAATTAAAATAATAAAAGTTATTGAAATGCCACACACCCGTTGTTCAAGCGTTGCTCCCTCGTTGTTCTTCATCGGGACACTTAACCACTAGCAGAAAAAAAAACTCGAGCAAGATGAAACTCGATCACCAGCAGCACAGAATAGCGAGTTCCAGAAGACAATGAAATTTAATCTTGCGGCAGCAACCAATCTTGCGCACCAACAACAGAAAATTTCGTTTAAAAAAAAACGCGCACAAAATTGTTCTTTAAATATTGTTTTTTAAATATTCGCACTAATTTCTCTAGGATTCAACTATCTGGCTCGGAGGACCACTATGAATCGCAAGGACACTAGCAAAAATTGATTGACTGTTTAGACAGATAAAAAACGAGACTGATCCCTAGACAGTGAAACCGAACACAAAATTAAAAGGCCAACTTATTATTTTGTTAATTCTTTATTTGAACCGACTAACTTCGGTGCTGGTAGGTTTGAGAATAAAAACCTTTCTCGCAAATGGTTACAAAGAAAGCAGCAGATTCAATGGCTTTGGCACAGCATCGCGTTTGTTTTTTATTTTTTTTTATAATTTGCACGTATTAAAGGGGATATGAATACCCTTATACTTATTTTTAGGACATGGGCGTTTTTTGTGGAAAGGGGAAGAGACAGAGAGAAAGACAGATTGGTGTAGTTCGTTTGAAACTCAGGTGGTAGTTAAGTTTCAGTGAACTCCAAGGGTGCCTGTCCAGATATCTGGAGAGTATTTTTGTTTTCGCTGTTATTGTCGTTGCTTATGATTCACAGTATTTTTCTCCGTCCTCCTGATGTCATCATCACGATCAAGTTGCATTTTAGCCATATTACCACCCTACTACCAGTGTTATGCCTTCACAGTAGAGTTGACTTAGCTTTCGCAAGTGATCGACTTTTTTTATTTATTCCATGTGAAATAAATAGATGATTCTTGATATCAGGATTCAAACCGTGAACCAACAGCGTGATAAGCGATGATGTTACCACTACACCCCGGCCACCCGTAAACTCCGAATCCCGCATCTAGTCCAGGTCCATGCACTGCTATGAAGAAACCACCGTCATCATCATTGCAATCGGTCATTGCCCAGTTCCCCTAGCTGACCACCAACACATCCCCCGCTTATATTTGTTGTGTCGACTAGTTGATGTGCATGCATAAGCTACCAATGACACATGCAATGCTTGCCTTGGATTTGTGTGTCGATCGCGATCAGTGGGAGATGGAGATAACGAAATCATAAAATCTTTTTTGTGCGATGTTCTTGTTGTAAAGCTTTTTAAACGACGGCAAATGCAAATTCGATAATATTTCTTGAACGCTTGGATGCATGTTGCGATGCAACACTAGAACTTTAATACTCCTTAGACCATCCAGTTTGCTATTGGGTGAAAGCTGAACTAGGAAGAACGGCAGTTTCCGCTTCTCCCTTATTGCCTTAGCTGTGGTGAATGGCTTGACCCCTGCGAATTCGAGCTCGTTGCACTCTTTCTCATTAAGCAGCATAAGGAGCGTCGCCGGACCAGTAGACGGATCTATCCCCATCAGCAGCATTGTTTGCAGCTTTTCCCCCTTCGGGGTGAAGGAGAAGAACTCCGTCGTCGTGTCCCTTAACAAATCTTTAATTTTTTTATACTGTTCCACTGCCTTCATTTAAACGTTTAATAATAACATTGTTGCCTATGGCCGACTTACATAGTTTAATGGTCTCCATAAGCTCGATCTTGTACGTATTTATTGGCGGTACCATCGCTTTTGTCATTGTCTTTTGTTGCTGTTGCTTCTGCTGCGGTTGTTGTTGTTTGTCCTGCTGTGTTTTCTGCTGCTGTTGTAGTTTCTGCTGTTTTTTCAGCTGTTGTTGTTGCTGCTGCTTCTGTTGTGGTATTTGCGGCTGTACTTGGCTTTGCCGCTGGTTTTCTGGCGGATGCTTCTATAGTTGTTGTTGTTGTTGTTGTTGAGCGCGCTGGAGCCCTAGCTGCCGCTCCCTCTCTCTCCTGGCCATTTCTTTGGCCTTTATGTCATGCAATCAGACTCTCGACTTCTTCGTCTTCACCATCCGATTCGGAGGCCGCCAGAACTGCGAAGCTGTTGTTTTTATCTCCAACGTAGTGGCCTTCCCCACCGTCGGAGACGTATGCTAACCCGACAGAGTCATCAGACCTCTGCTGCTTCTTATCTGCTGCTGCTGGTGCTGTACTCGGCACCGCTTCCCTCACTCCACCTGGTAGCTGTACAGCTGAAGCTGACGTGGAGGGTCCCCATACTTTTTTTCGCCACTGTTACTGGGTGGTCTGATTGCACTGCGTCAACGACTGACGCAGTCACTCCACCCGCTGGCCCCGCTAATGGGAGCGCGGACCGCTCTCTTTTCATCACGTGTTATTGTGTGTTTTAATTTTTTTTTTTCTTAAATGGAAAATAGACCAGCACCACTACCACTAGGCTAACTTGCCACTTAAAATCACAATGTCTAATTGTTTTCTTCATATTACTGCTAATTTCACTCAAAGTCGAAACAAGTCAGTGAACTGTGAAAGTCTGTAAACGACTGACAAGCGATGATGTTACCACTACACCATGGCCACCCGTGCAAGTACAGTGGCTGTGGCCTCTTCTAATTCGGTTTAGCTGCATTCGCAAATTCCTCTGGAGGTCGAACGCATCAACTAGTTGAGGTGGGCTAAATAGATTAAGGTTATTAGAGTTGTTTTGGTTCCTCCAGCCCTGGAGCCACGTAGAATTAATGTTGAAGCTTTAATTTTGTAGACTTCTGTCGAGAACAAAACCCGATCTTCGGGATTTTAGTCGATAGCTGTACGTTACTGATAAGTCCTAGTGTATTGGTAATAGGGGATTGCTAAAGATTGTGTCGCAAGATCTGTTTAGAGCATTTATTACTATTATTATTACAAGTTGCGCAGCTAAGTTGGTTCCAGCAGTAAGTGCTGGTCGATTTTGACATATCCAAATCATCATGAACTGAACTGTTTTGACACACTAGTGATTTTGTTTTGGCGTCATATGCTTTTGATTGTGTGGAAATGTTTGATTTTGTGCCAAATAATCGTCATTTGCGGGAAGTGTTGATTTTCTTATTTCATTCGAGGAAAATGACAGCTGACGCGTATTCAGAGCTCCAAAAAGTTTACGGAGATGCTGCTCTAAGTGAAGCAACGTGCAGTGATTGGTTCCGTCGCTTCAAAGACGGTGATTTCGACGTTGACGACCGTCTGCGTGAAGGAAGGCCAAAATCTTTCGAAGACGCTGAATTGGAGGCATTATTCGATGAGGATCCGTGCCAATCGCAAGAACAGCTTGCTTCAGGATTAGGAGTTACGCGTCAAGTCAAGCGATTGCATGCGCTTGGTGGACTAGGTCGGTGTCATTTATTATGAACTGTTGAAACCCAACGAAACCATGACTGGGGAATGGTATCGACTTCAATTGATGCGATTGAGCACTGCGCGAAAAACGGCCACAATATGAGCAGAGGCACGAAAAAGTGATTCTACATCATGACAACGCTCGGCATCATGGGAAGTCCTACCCCACCCGCCATATTCCCCAGATATTGCGCCATCCGATTATTACTTGTTCCGTTCAGTGGCACATGGTCTGGCTGATCAGCAGTTCCGCTCATTTGAAAACATAAAAAAATGGCTTGATTCGTGGATAGCCTCAACAGATGAACACTTTTACCGTAACGGTATTCGAGCTCCGCCAGAAAGATGGGAAAAGTTGTAGCTAGCGATGGGCAATACTTTGAATGATTCATTTGTAATCATTTTTTCACAATAAAGTTGCATTTTCATCAAAAAGAACTTAGTTGTTCACCTAATATTTATTTATAGTAGTATGCGCACCCTAAGGAGAACATGAACAAAATGCTTAAAATACTTACTTGGAACGCCAATGGGCTTTTGCAAAGATTCGACGAGTTAGAGATATTTATAAGTGAGAACGTTTAAATTCTTAAACACATACGACGAAACAATCGCATGCAAAGGTTAAAGGATACTGTCGGGATCACGCCTGTCATACATCGAAAAGAGCAAGGGGCGGAACATCATTATATATAAAAGAAAATATCGAAAATTCCCCAGAACTAAAAATAGAAAATAACACAATGCAAATATTCACTGTACGCATAAGAAATAGACACTATTCTTTTAATATCACGCCTATTTTCTAGAATGAGTTTTTCGAATCACGCAGATACATTGAGAAAGAATTTCCCACTTAATGTATGCTCAACTAAGCTTTTAAAGATAATTTATTACGGAATTTTCCATTCTATGCTACAATATGCAATTGCTTGTTAGGGAGGTGTGTACCAAAATAAAACACAGCCGCTGCTGATTTTACAGAAATATATACAATACTTTTCAAACATGTTATCTGTACCCAACTTCCGCACCACTGCATACCGCAATTTTTTTCTGTTTTTTTCTTATCGGTTGTTTAATAAACTCCCACAGTCTCTCAGGGATATATCAATACCTGGATTGTTTATAAAACAAGTTAAAATCTGGCTCTTCTGTTTTGACTATGTTGGTTTAGAATCTCTTATTTCTGATATTTTGGTTTAATTTTAATTTAATTTAGATTTTTGGATTTTTGTTTTAATATTGCATCTTTTAGCAGTTACCTTATGTTTATTATTAATTTATGTTCTTTTGAACTCCTGAATTTATTTTGTTTTACTATGCAAGTTATTCTTATAGGGTCACCCCACCCATAACTTTAATTTTTATTGTATAAGTAAATTGAAGTGGCACTCAACTCTATTTTTATTACATATGTATATTAAAAATACAGAACGTCACCAACATTTCTTATATTTTTTCTAGGACTTATGAATTATTATATTAATTATGTAATTATTCTTTGTATCTTGAAATCATAAGAAATAAATATTGTATCTATCTAAAAATCTATCTATTTTTTGTCTTAATCAAATGGTGCTTGAAAAAAGTAATTTTTAAACATTTTTAACTCCGTTACACCGCGTTTTATAATCGGTGGTAACTTTAACGCAAAACACACCTCCTAATTCTGAAGATGTACCTAACAAAAAGGTACAATACACTTGGTCCAGCGTTTCTCCAACATCAGTATTCCTTCTTGGAAGTGAGAGTCTGGAAAGTTGTGAAAATATTCATCTACGGCCCTCTCGACTTCTGCATTGGATGCGAAGCGCTTCCCAGAAACAAATTTCTTCAAGTTTGGGAATTTAGATAGAAGCATTCTACAATTGATGAAATACGTAGAATAACCGATATTACAGTACCATCTGTAGAGACTGTTTCTGGGTATACTGCCATCAGCTGGTCCAGCTATTGAGAGCGCGAACTTTTCAATGTCTGATATTTCTTTTCATCACTGTTCCAATTAACTTT
This sequence comes from Pocota personata, assembly GCA_963082735.1. Lineage (NCBI taxonomy): Eukaryota > Metazoa > Arthropoda > Insecta > Diptera > Syrphidae > Pocota > Pocota personata. The sequence continues at coordinate 153,754,408 of OY720429.1, forward strand.
GTTTCACGTATTTTTGTAATGAAAAAAAAGTCAAGAGTTTTACTTTCCCCGATCGGGAATTAGACCCAGGTCTCTGGGTTGATAGTCCACTATCACTCACCCAGGTCTCTGGGTTGATAGTCCACTATCACTGATTTTGTTCTTATTTCTATCGCATTTTTATTAATTTTTAATTCATTATAACTTATTTGTTAGACAAAAAACGCTTAAAACTAGGTTAACTTAACTTACCTATGTTATTCTAACTTATTCGCCCTATGCGGGTGCTCTAAGCTAAACCTAGTACTTAAAACTGTGTCTTTCAACGTAACTTAAATTAGATAATAAAGTGACTGAATGAGGCAGGCACCAGTGCATTAGTCCCTGCTATTGTTCTTTCGATATCCGGTACTAGTTTAGACGCGGCATGTATTGTACGAGTATCATACCCCGCCTTAAAACCGAATTAGGTATCCGGAGTTATTTCGTTGCCCTTACAGGGATCAGGAGCCGTGACTCAGTGGTTCCACCTCTCGCGAACGTCTGACAACCATCCAAGTGTAAAATTGTCATGAAAACTTCTCTCAATTGAAAAACATGTCCTTCGAAAACGGCATAAAACTGTGGGTCTCAACCAATCGTGAGCCGCACAGCACGAGTGGCAGCGAGAAGCTAGTCCGGGCCCTACACTGGGCAGTTAGCGCCAAAATATTTATTTATATTTATATTTTATAATCAGGGCTCTATTGATCACTTTCTCGAATACCTTGCTGATGTCCAGAAGGAGACTTATGGACCGGAGATTTGCCGGATTGGAGGTGTCCTTACCACTTTTGGGGATGAGTTGTATCACTGCTATTTTGCAATGCCCTGGATAATGTGTTTTATACAGTGCATTATTGAACAGAGTAGTGTAGATGTCCACAGCTTCCAGAGGGAGACGTCAGAGTATAAAGTTCGATACTCCGTCGATTTCCACAGATTTCTTACTCCTCAATTAGTCGAAGATCGCTTGGAGCTCCACCTTCGATATGTACGGGGGATGTACCTTTTCATCAGCGATGACATTATGTGCCACGATATCATCATTGAACTCGGTAAAACCTATGTTCTCGGATCGCCAGTGCTCAATATCGTGTCGAAGGTAAAAGTTCTGCACAAGGTCACTATTTTCCAGGTACCGGTTCGGGCAAATGGTATCATTCACCTTATACACTTCCTGGAAAGTCGCTGCTATAGCCTCTACCTTCTCCTGCAGATCTTCAATCACAAAGAAGTTGTCATGCTCTACTGCGTTATCTGGATCCATACATGCTGTTATCATTATACGTCCATTGCTCATCGTTCGGGGGATCTTAAGACACGGAAGGTCGTTTTGATTGTTCATTTCAATTCAATTCAATTTATTAATAAACAATTTAATTTGTACAATAAGACTTCGTCTTAGAGTATTTATTCGTTTTCGATTGGTGTTGTTGTAGACTATCCACTTTGAATCACCAGTGATAATTCGTCTCAAAAAAGCATCAATTTCATTGAGTGTGAGATGCATATCGCAGATATTGACTCATTGTGTTAAGTAGAACCCCAATATAGGGTCTTTCAATATGGGCATAACAGTTTCGTATTTAAAGAAAACACAGAATGTTTTACCACGGATTGGCAATTGGGATTGTTGAAAGAACTTGATGAACTTTGCTTCGGATAACTATGAACAAAGAAAATATATACGCATATGTATGTAAAAGAAAACGCACCGATCTATTCGTTATAAAGGTCTTTATTCGCTTGTACTTTCGACTTTACTTTTAAGAGTATTTATTCCTTTATAATGTACTTTAGATTTTGGCGCGAAATTACAATTTGCCAATGTATTTTTTTCATATATTTTGGGGATTTATGTATAAATGAATTAATTACAAATGTATTTACAAAAACATAGAATCTAGTGTTGTTTGTCTTATAATAACTTTAAAAATATCGAGGAACTGTCAAAGTTGGTTGGTTCTTCTTGTTTTTAATCGCCAACACAGAATAAATATCATCGGCGTTAAATAGCATGAACGAACTGGCCATTCGACCGGACCATTTCTCAAGCTTACCGAACTTCCCCTTCAAAAGATCAATTTCTTGACCAGCTGTGTAGCGTGTGACACCATCTTGTTGGAACCACATATAAATGACATGAAGTCCACCCAATTCTGGCCAAAAATAGTCTTCCAAAATGGCACGATATCGAACTCCATTTCATCGACGAAAAAATACGGTCCAATCACACCGCCGGCATGTAATCCACACCACACGTTCACTTTTTGTGGATGCAATGGAGTTTCTTGAAGCACATGTGGGTTTGTTGATGTCCAGTAAAACATATATTGTTTATTGACAAAGCCGTTATGCCAAAAATAGGCTTCATCGCTGAAGTTGATTTTTCGATGAAATTCATTATTAAATCGCTGTTAAAGTTGCGACCACCGACTCAGAACTCCGGTGATAAAATGTAAGCTTTGGCTGACGTTTTGACATTGACAGATTATAAAAATGTTTAAGAGTGCGTTTGCATTACATTACAAAATTGTTATGTCTCTATTGAAAAACCCTTTATCGAAATTTTTTACGAATCCAATACGTTTTATTTTTTTTTCACCAACTTCAGTTGGTCTACCAGAAAGCTGGTAATCTACAGAACGGAATTTTGTAAACGAAATCTGACACGTACGTTCTGTTAAACAGTCAACACCGTAAACTTCACATATCTCTTTGTGAACCTCAGCAGTTTTCATGTCATATGTCGAAAATGTTCATTTTTGCCCTCCTTGGTAAGCTTTTTTACGAGTCCACAACGTTGAATTGACACTGTACTAACAGGTGCAAACAAAATTGCTCCTAAAGTAAGCTTAAAGTGACAGCTATCAAATGCCAAAAGAAAAAAAATCATAACATTGACAAAAGCGAGAATCAACAAACAAAACGCCATCTACTTGTAAAAACCGAAATTACTTTCTAGATAACCCAATAGTATTACACGAATATGATTTATTTAATATCATATCATATAGAACTAATTATACATAGGTTATTTTTATTTTTATTTTTTTTCACTAATTAAAAAATCCAAAAATTGAAAAAGATAGGGAAGGGATAAAAGGAAATTTATTGTTGCGCTGAAAAACGTTCCAATAATTCTTTTTTGCTAATTTGTATATTTAAAAGATCACCTGAGTGAAGGGGTATAGAGTTCCATAGCCTGACAGCTTATAAAAGTCCTTTTGTTGTTGACCACGAATAAAATTTTGAGAGGTCTTCATTAATACTAGACGATAACTCAACGAGGTGGCTAAAAGGTAGAAAAGGGCACAATTGAACATCATCCGCGTACAGATATTCAGATACATGATTACAAATAGATGGCAGATCATTGATGAACATGCAAAATAAATAAATAGAGCCCTGGGAACACCCTGCCGAACAGGTTTAAGAGTCGAAAACTTATTACCACTGACAACTTTTTGCAGTTTGTCAGTCAGAAAACGTTGAATAAGTTTTAAAGCTCGTGGACAAAATTTAAAATTTCTGCGTAATTTCCAGCATAGAAGGTCATGATTAACCTTATCAAATGCCTTTGAGAAATATAGCCAACAAAGATGTGAAACATATCCTTTATTATAATTTTTTCTGATGACGTCCATAATATTTACCATAGCCGTAGAGCACCTATGGTCTGCTCTTAAATCTGATTGTAGATGATAGAGTAAAGAATTTTGCTCAAGATAAGTATGAATCTGCTTTGCTATCAACTTTACAACAACATCCACAGAGCTGGGGTTTCGGTTTTTAGCAACAGGTGAAAGAGAAAGACCCGACCCTAGCTCTTTGCCGCAGTTCTTCATGTCTGCACAATAAAATTTAACTCTCGACAGCCCTTTTCAATTGATTTCATTTAATAATTAAAAATCATACATCTGCTCACTACACAGTCTGACTAACTACTGCCTCTGCTGTCGCAGTGCAGCCTCCTTTTATTCACCACGCTGGGCCATGGTGAGTACCACTTATTGCAGTGGCCTGCTGGTTAGCCCATCGGATTAGCCAATAGCAAGTTGGATTGCTGTAATCGTCTGATGACGGTGTGGCTAAAGGTTTTGTCAGTCGATGTGGTGTGATCTAATGGCCTCATTTGCTGTTATGGTTGCTTAGTATGATTTGGTATGATACGATGTGGTGTGATGGTGCTTACAGATCGTCCATCCTGATGTTGGGCGCATATTCGTGAACTTTCCCGTTTTCAGATAATGTGTTCACCTGCTCCAACTGTTCGACATCTAATTCCATGAGTGAATCTCAGACCTCTTCCGCGTACACTCTTTGGTGATAAATTCTCGACCTTCACTCTCTGTCACGCCGTCACTAATCCATAGTACCTGGTATGACTTCTTGATTCTTACATGCGGTTGATCGAACAGTATATAAAGCAAAGAAATGCAACCTAAGTAGACGTCCGTAAAAGTGCTGCTAATTAATTAACCCCAGAAAGTGTTTATATTTTATAAAAATACCAACTTACTGACAAAATTAAACTATAGAGCGAAATTAGTGTTATTTGACATTATTGGTAGTTGCACCAATTTACTTGCTTTAAAATGCTTTTTAAATAGTCGAAATATTTTTTTCTATTTCTCCATAAGTGCATATATGTATAGTAAGAACTCACTTATATAACAATTTTTGCACCTCTTTTGTTTATAATAAATGTCTCACTCGCGCAATACCCGGAATAACAAATCTTTTTTCTTTCCGGAAAACGCACGCCTGGCACTTTTGTTTACGAGATATTGGCCGCGTTTTCAACTCATATTCACCAGTCTATTTGCACGAAAATTTAACAAAACAAAACAGAGAAATTTTCCAGCACGTAATTAGCCTAAAACGAAAAATCTTCTTTTCTCCGTTTTCATCACTCGTGGCCTCGTATACAAACTAAAAGGCATCGTAAACACATGCAAACGTACACCTCATTGCGGCAACCAAGAAGAGTTGCCTGTTGCTTGTCGTCGCGCGCGCATGTGTCTGCTTCTCAACTTGCGAAATAAAAAATAAAAGAGTAAACATAAAAAATCAAAAAAGCTGATCGCGCGCCCAATCAATCGACGTAGAGTGCAGTAAAAAAAACAAAATTAATGATTAAAATAAATTAAATCAATAATTTATAATAAAAAAGTGCTAGTGAAGTGTTGTGCAAAAAAAAAAAAATATATATATATATATATAAAATAATATATATATATATATATTATTTTATATATAAATCAGTGCGGACTGTGAATGTTTATCCGAATAGCGGACCTTAGCTGATTGTGGTTTGGGCATAGCACCTACGACGGTCTGTTTTGGAAAACTATTCTTTGGATCTTCACTTCACAGCTTCGCTTAGTTACGTCAGAGTTGTGTCTTTTTGTGTTTCTATGTTGTAGTGATGAAGGAATTTAGGATTGATTTTGCCAACATTCGTGGGCTTCGAACGAATTTCTTCGATGTGTACGAACACTCCCATTCCCATAAACCAGCCGTTTTGGCACTAAGCGAAATACAGGTAGTGGAAGTATCTTTCGATTTAAAACAGCCTAACTTACCGTGGCCTCGCCATTTACGTCCGTAGTGATATTGCTTGCCAAGTTCCACCACTTGTATGGCCACTGTTCCAACCCGGAATTTAATTTCAAATGGCTCAAATTCACTGTCCGTTAGCAAATAATTCACTACTACTTTATCCGGACAGCAACTTAACTTTTGACGAATTTGATGCGTTGTCCGATTCCATAACTCGAATTGTCTCTTTGTATTCTCATACTGAAATCATCATTGTGGACGATTTCAATACACACAATTCGAATTAGCTTCAACATTCTGGCCAGACAGCACCCGAAGGAAGGTGTGTTGAACTTTTCGCTGAGGTAAACAATTTGACTCAGCTAGTAAATGAGCCTACACGTATACCGGACATTGAAAGTCATTCCGCCAACACTTTGGACTTGTTCCTTACTTCGCCAGAAAAGACTGCAATGCCCATATTCGAAGTGTAAAATTCTTACACGACCAAAAATTGAGGCAAAAAATCCTACAATGTCCCACAGGTAGTAAAAATTGTTGGTCATTCGTCAAAAATATTAAAAATTCTGCCTCGTCTGCCATCCTCACGCTCATTTACAATGACACTCCAGCTGTCAGCTCCTTAGACAAAGCCAATCTGCTTGCTACTCACTTTGCAGCGAACTCCACGCTGCCAGATAATGCTTTGTCTTCACCTGTATTGGAGAGCGTCAAATTTTCCATGGGACAGGTCCACTTTCGCACTCGTACAGTTGCAGGAGTACTCAAAAGTCCAGATGGTATCCCCCCTTAGTTTTGAAGAGGTGTTCTTCTACGCTCGCTAAACCTCTGCGTAAGCTTTTCTGTCTATCCCACTTTTCAAGGCTCTATCCGACTTACGTCCCTTCTTTCCAAGGTCATGGAATCGCTGATAAATCGTCAACTTATGAAATATCTATATTAAAGAAAACTTCTTAATGAGCGGCAGTATGGTTTTCGTACCAACAGGTCCACTCGGCATATCTCACCGAGAAGTGGAACCAATCTCTCCATCACTTCGGTGAAACTAAGATGATTGCGCTTGATATTTCAAAGGCATCTGACAGAGTTTGGCATAAGGCTCTCTTGTCGAAAATGCATGCAAATGGCATCGATGAGTCTTTTATTCAATGGATTAGAAATTACCTTTCGGGGTGTTCAATACAAGTTGTTTTGGACGGCTTCAAGTCCGCAGTTCACCTAATAAATGCTGGTTTTCCCCAAGGCTCTGTCTTGTCTCTGACCCTCTTTGTTATTTTTATATATGATCTCTTGTCTGCAACTTCCAATCCATTCTTTCGCTGATGATAGTACCCTCAGTTTTTGATGTTCGTTCCTTAGCTCACGTCCTTGCTTTTCAGGTACAGAAGGGAAATGTCAACGTATGTTGAACACATTAAACATGGGGTTCAACCGACAGAGTGGAATTTAATGCTTCCAAAACTCAATGCTGTCTTCTCAAGCGAAACCAAATCCCTCAACCATTATCCATGGATGGTACTTCCATCATTGAAAGCGAAAGTCTTGCCATTCTCGGTATATGCATTAATAACCATCTTCGAAGGAACGATCACATATTCGAGGTCTCCAAAAATGCTGCAAAATGTCTAGGATTCCTTAAGCGGCCGTCTGATCTGGCCTCAATTTATAAGGCATTCATCCGCCCTAGGCTAGAATATAACGCCCATATCTGGTCTGGTGCACCCAAGACCGTTCTGCACATTCTTGATAGGGTACAAAATTGCGCGTTAAAACTTATAGGTGATAGAGACATTGTGAACGCTATACATTCACTCGAACATCGGATAAATGTCTCATCTCTCTCCCTGTTTTATCGTTTCTTCTACAAAAAATGATCCAGCGAAATAGCCAGTTGCATTCCCCTCTTCAAAATTTCACCCTCAATATGCGACATGCTTCGAATGCACATCAGTTCACCTTAAAGCCCAACTTCGGTCGTACTGTCAAATATAGGGATTTGTTTATAAGCCGAATGACACGAATGTGGAATGCTCTACCAAACTCGGTATTTCCGCATCGCTACAACCTTCAAAAATTAAAAGCCAGCATGCACAGGCTTCTCCTCTGTTCCACTTCCCTTTTTTCCTAAAAGCCCGTGCCCTGTGACAGTATAAAGGTATTCATATTCCTTTTGGCGCACGCGAATTATAAAAAAGAAAAAAAAAAACAATCCAAGAAGAGCAGCACACAGGCAGTCATCGACATGATGAAGGGACCAATGATCATCAGCAGGATTTGTCTGAAAACATTCTTCTTTTTTTGATACCTTTTTTAACATTTTTTTAATAATTTTTTTTTTATTTTATTAGGTTTTCTGGGTTGTCTATTTGTCACAGTGCAACAGTGATTCGACAAACTCGCTTTTCAACCAAATTATTCTTCCATCCAAGCACATGCTCCAGCAACTGGCAAAGTTTGATGAAGTCATTAAGTGTGTTGACGACCTTAATAATGTTATCCAATGTGCTAGTGAACTGAACAAGTCTAAGTTAAAAAATATTGACATGCAACTTACGGAGCTAAACGAATCAACCTCAAAAAAATCCCGCGACGCGCTCACGAAATTCCACCTTAATGCAAAATTTGGTAAGATCACCGGCCCTCCCTTCATCTTAGTTACTCAAATCAACGAACTTAAGCTATCCCTATGCAATTCATTTCATGCAAATGTGCAATTAATAAGAGAGTCCCTGTCAAACCAGTCAGTCAAAATCGAATCTTTGGCTTCTAATATGGCGGTTCACATGAAACGCGTAGAAGAGATCTTTACTTGAACTTTACCCTAGATCTTTGAGAGACGAATCGGCTACGACCAGGCTAGCTATCATCGATATCGGAGGAGAATTGAAGTTCACTTCTAGCAAACTAGACTTAATCTCCTGCGACATACAGCCGAATAATAACAAGTCCCTGCAAGAAGAGCTCTTTAATGCCATTGATCTCGACGTTACACCTGCTGTACCAGCCACACTTGCCAGATCTGTGTCTCCTGCCGCAACTTCCACTGAAGCTACAACAATTCAAAAATTCGGAGCGCTCTGGACTGTATCTGAATGGAATAGCAGAATCCAAAAACTTCCCTCAGCTTCAAGACATAACTCTGATGACCTCACCAGTACCCACGCCTCCCACGTCACAATATAGAGTGCACTGCGTACTTGCTGAAAGGCGCCCCGAAACTAGCTAACGTATCCTGTCTCTGCAAATTTTTCGAAAAGAAATTCAACATCAACGGTGTAAGACGCCTGTCGATCACTCGCTTAACGCCCAACAAGTTTCGCGATTTTATGGTAATGATTCCTTCTAAATACGCTTGGCTTTTCAACTCTCAGAAGGATACACTCACACTCGGCAAAATGACGATTAACCTTTGGATAGATAAGTCAACCAATAATCATATCAATAAGTCTAATAACATAACTAATAAACCGAACAAACCCAATAACAGAACCTACTCCTCTCGCAAATCCAATAATCCTCCCATTATCCCTTCAACCCAGTCAAAATACAAATTCTGATACTAATTGGTCCCTCAAAATGGGCATATTTCCAGATTTTAAGTACAAAACTGCTTTCAACAGCGTGTTTTTTGACCTCTCTCCCGTCTCCTCTCCCTCATCTAACAAAACTCCAGTCGCCAAGGACACACCCCCCGTCAGCCAAAATAACTCTTAACCCTTCACCCTCATCATCGTCTGCCCCTTCTAGCAAAACCCCAGCTGCGAAGGACACACACTCCATCAGCCACCCTTACTTCATTAACACTCACACTCTTAACCCTTCACCCTCATTATCGTCTGCCCCTTCTAGGACTAGCCCTAACAATTCCGCTAATTTACCCACTTCTTCACCAGCGCTGCTAACTCCACCGTCGCATCACTGGCTTTTTAGATCCGCTGCTACCTCCCACTGTCAAACTTACAAAACAGTTTGCAGATTCCGGAGATGGCGTCCGCTACGTAATGTCACGTCTAAGAGACCGTAGAATTTATGATAACGTCCGTCTTTATCTTGCATACCTGCACGATAAAGCTGACTCCAACTGTATAGATGGAAAAACGAACACCAATATCAAGGTCTTAATCTCTCAGGAAGGTCTCCCAATTGATGAGCATACTTTGATGAAAATTTTCGTTCAGTTTCATGAGAGCTTCAACATACCACCTCTTCAGGTAACAAGCGATCTCACCTCCTACGCGTCCTACATAACCTCTAAACGCAGGTCCCACCTTCAAAGAAATCGCGCCGACTTCAATAGTTACTTTCGCCCCTGAACAGTTCCCGTCTTACCATTCAAACAAAGTTTTAACCCCTAATGATTGCTTATCCATATACTACCAGAACGTAAGAGGTCTTCGAACTAAAACCTTCTCCGTGTTTCTTAATTCTCAAAATCTCCCCTACGATGTTTTTGCTCTAAACGAAACCAATCTGTCGATAGTAATGCTAGGATTTTCAAAAATAACATTGAAATTAACGCCACTCAAAAGGTTATTCAGTTTTATGAAGTCTGCTTTACGAAAATCAAAACTGTGTGAGTTTTCAGAGTGTACACTGATTATAATAACAATGGTCTTGAAAATGAAGATAATTCATCTGGTCGCGGTGTTCTCTTGGCAATACACAATCGCCTCGACTCCACACTCTTTAAAACCTCGCACACCGTTAATTTCGAGTTCATTTGCGTCAAAATAACTATCGCTGGTAGCAACATCTAAATCCTTTGCTGCTACATTCGTCCATCTCAACCAATCCAATGCTACCAACTTGCCATTGATGCGATTGATTCCCTGTTTAACATTGTAGACCCCCTCGGCGTCGTCATAATTTTGGGGGATTTTAATTTCCCTGATCTTCGATGGGTTCTTTCTGACGATGAGACTCACTTTGGTAATAAAACTGTACACTCTGAAAACTCACACAGTTTTAATTTTCGTAAAGCAGACTTCATAAAACTGAATAACCTTTTGAGTAACGTTAATTTCAATGTTATTTTTGAAAATCCTAGCATTACTATCGACGGTGCCCTTGCTTTGTTCTACGCCGAAATCTTCAACTGTTTCACACAATCTGTCCCATTCGTGCTTCAGAAAAATTCCTCGTCGTCCCCACCCTGGTTCACCAAAGAATTGCGATCGCTTCGCAAAAGAAGAAATAAACTTTGGCACACGTACATTAAATCTCGTTCGCACTCTGACTTTTCCAATTACCTCCACGCTTATACCCACTTTTCCGAACTCTGTGAATCTCTATATCTTGAATACTTATACCAAATCCAGCATACCATGATCTCCGATCCGAAACGATTTTTCCAATTCATCAACACAAAAAGAAAATCTGACAACTATCCATCTACTTTAAAATTGTCTAACACTTCCTCCGGTGATCCTAAGATAATCGCAAATTTATTTGCTCACTTTTCCAGCCAATCATTTTGCAACCATGGGCTTGAAGTTTATCTTGAATACTTCTCCTACATGAAAAGCTGTGCTTAAACCTCGTTAGTCTCCGTTGACATAACCGTGGAACACGTGAAAGAAAAGATAAAAAAAACTCAAGAACGAATACTCTCCTGGTCCTGATGGTATCCCTTCAATAGTACTGAAAAATTGCTTGAACCATCTGGCCCAACCCCTCACGGCTCTCTTCCAAAAATCTATCGCACAAGGAGTCTTCCCCAAGCTTTGGAAGAGCTCTTACATAATTCCCTTTCACAAAAAGGGTCCCAGGAATGAAATCTCCAACTACCGGCCCATTGCTAAACTCTCCTGCGTTTCAAAGCTCTTTGAAAGCATTTTTTTTTTTTTTTTGTTTTGTTGCTTTTTATTAATTTTAATTCCTTTCATACTTACTTGCTAGATAAAAACGCTTAAAACTAGCTTAACTAACTTAACTATCTTACTCTAACTTACTGGCCCTATGCGGGCGCTCTAAGCTAATCTTCATTCTTATCTATGTCTTTCGACTTAATGTACTAATTATTAATATTTTATTTCCAGAACAAATTAAAACTAAGAAAAATTTGTATTTATTTTTTAAAAAACTTAGTAACAGTACTTTTTTTTCCATCTTATATATAAAACTTAAGTGCTACCTTAAAATAAGTCTTAACCTAACTTAACTACTTGCATAATCAAATATGCACTTTTTTGTGGTTTTTATGATTTTTTATTTTTTTTTATTCAAGTGCTGTGTTTTTTTTTTTTTTTTTTTTTTCGTATAAATAAATAAACTTAAACTACCTAAACCTAGACACCTAAAAACTATGTAAGCCGGCCAAGGCAAAAATATGGCGGCCAACTTTGCCGTACTGGACCTACCCCGGATCAAAAGGGATCGACGAGGGAGCTCCCTCCATTAACCACCAGAATTGCTGGTGCTGCTTCAACACATCTTTTATATCGAGCCCTGAAACCGATCTACTGAATCGGAGACGCTCCTCAGTGCTCTGTGCGACGTCTCGGCTGTAGTTGAGCCGCCTGTCCACAGTATTCCGGGCAACGTGAAAGATTAGCGGCACCGCTGATCTATCCTGGATCAGTCCTGTCTGATCGAAGTAGAGGAATGCTTCTGGGGGAACATAGCCGTTAAGGCGCACCTTCTCATGGTACGTATAGTTGGGGTAATAAGCCCCGAAGATCAGGTTATTCATCGAGGTCATTGCTCTTGCAATGTGCCTTCGAGTCATCTTGACCAGGAAATTGTCCACTCTTATCAGATTCGCCCTGTTGTATAGGACCTCATTAGAATAGAATTTTATGTACTGAGACTCTGGTGTTCTGTACAAGTGAAGGCAAGCCCGAAGGCAGGCCCTCTCGAACACCCGAATCTTTTCCATCCTACTTGCCCCTATGTTGAACCACACGGGACATCCATATGTGAGCATGGGCCGAATGAGGGCCGTGTAGCAGATTACCTTTACCCTTGCATTGAGTTGCTTGCTATAAAAAAGTCTCTTTGTAAGGGCGAAGGCAGTTCGGGCTCTGGCCAGAGCAGCATCTACATGTTTGTTAAAATATAGATATTGGTCTAGCCAAAGTCCAAGGTATCTGACCACGTTTTGACACGCAAGTGGACGCCCGTGCTGTCCAATTATAGAGAACTTTTGCCAATTCTTTCTGGTATCCCTAGAGGCCAGAGACAACGGCGTTCTGAATAGAATGGTTTCCGACTTCTGAAGGTTGATCTTCAACTTCCAGTCGTCGCAATATCGCTGAATCTTATCGAAGTCACTCTGCAAGAGTGCTGCAATGACGTCGATCTTAGGTCCTGATCTGTACGCAATCAAATCGTCTGCATACGCTATTGCGTGCTGAAGAGATCCTATCAGATCAGCCGTGTAAATATTGAAAAGTATCGGTGAATTAACCGCACCCTGTTGCAGACCATTTTTAATTTCGAACGTCCCAGCAGAAGTCACATTGCCATTTTTCACAACGAACTTTCTACTGGTAAGCATATTAAGCAATATGTACAGCAGTGGTTTGCTTATGCCCAACTTGCTCAACTTGTAAAAGAGCCCTTCCAACCATACGGTATCGAAGGCCTTCTCCAAGTCAATCAGGCAGGCACCCGTGCATTGGTTCTTGCTTTTATTCCATTGGATATCCGACACCAGTTTAGACGCGGCATGTATTGTATCATGCCCCGCCTTGAAACCGAATTGGTTATCCGGAACTATGTTATTGTCCTCAACCCACTTAATCAAGGCTCTATTGATCACTTTTTCGAATACTTTGCTGATATTCGGAAGGAGACTTATCGACCGGAGATTTGCCGGATTGGAGGTATCCTTTCCCCTTTTGGGGATTGGCTGTACTACTGCTGTTTTCCAATGCTCCGGATAATAGGCATTATTCAGTGCATTATTGAACAGGGTAGCGTAAATTTCCACCGCTCCTAGAGGAAGATGTCGAAGCACAATGTTCGATATTCCATCGATTCCCACTGATTTTTTCTTTCTCAATGATTCGAAGATCGTTTGGAGTTCTACCTTCGATATGCACGGGGGATGAACCCTTTCATTGGCGATGGCATTGTTTGCCAAGTTTTCGTCATAGAACCTGGTAAAACCAGTATTCTCTGATCGCCAGTGCTCTATATCATTTCGAAGGTAGAAGTTGTGCCCAAGGACTCTATTCTCCAGGTCGTGGTTCGGGCGAATGCTAGCATTTACCTTGTACACATCCTCAAAAATAGATCCTATAGCCTCCACCTTCTCTTGCGGATCTTCAATCACAAAAAAGTCGTCATCATCGACAGCGTCCCATGGATCTATTCCTGCTGCTGTAAGTAACCGTTCATTGTTCGTTGTTCGGGGAATTTTCAGACACGGAAGTTCGTTGACATCGTTCCTCCGAAATATTTTATTAATCTGAGGGAACATATTCGGGTTATCAGACTTGATAGCCAGAATCTTGTTGCCCCAGTGCAAATTAGCCGACTGCCTATAATTTGCTCTAATTAGTATTTGCAGGTTCTTTATCAACGATTTCAGCGTCCTAACCTCCGAGTTTTGTCTGTCAGTAAACTGCCTATACAAGTTCTTTAGTCTCGTGAGCAGTCTACTTTTTTGTACGTGCAGTGCGTCGATTGTTGCATTGCGGAACACGTTTTCGGTTGGTCGATACCGAGGTATCGTGCTGTCCATCGTTCGTTTGATTGTCTCGTCCATTTGTTTAAGGTACCTGTCAATCTCCTCGTTTGACAGATTCCTATTTACCGGTGGGTAGAGCGAATTCGAGGAGAGCGCTCTTGTCAAATCTCGGGAGAAGCGAGTCCAACGTGTCCTACTGTAGTTATAGGAGTACTTTTGAACAAACTCTTCCAATTCCGCAATTTCGTTGGGAATCGTTATTTCGGCACTAAGTCCGCAATGGTCACTGTCATACACAAACGTGCGCAAACAGTTTATCGTTCGTCGGTCAACGTCGGTCAGATGTAACCGTTCGTCGAACAGCAGTAGATCCAGATATGAGCCGCTTCTGGGAAACGACGGACTATCTGTAGCCTTCAAATCGAGCCTAAACTCGACATTGTGTTGACCCCACCAATTGAATAGTGAGTTCCCTCTAGGATTTGGTGTGTGATTTCCCCAATTTCTATGTTTGGCGTTTAGATCTCCGGCCATGAGGAAATAATTCTCCCCCGACTCCAGTCGTAGACATCGAAACAATTTCTCGAGCTCTGAAATAAATAAAGAAGATTGAGCTGCTTCCGCAGCATAAAGTGCGACCACGTACATCTTCTTTCCACTACGGAGAGGGACGCACACAATACACGCTTCAAGCCCCTAGAACCTTCGCACTTCACCACTGTACACGGTCTTACACCTAAGTTTTTTACGAATGAAGATCGCAACACCTCCTCCTTGAGTGGAGTTGGGTCGGTCTCTTCTTTCTATATTATAATTTTTATGCCGTATCTTGCGTTTCTGGGTTAGCTTAGTTTCGCTAACCAGACACACATCAGGGCTTTGGTCGTCGAGCAACTTGTAGAGCGATTCTTTTCGTTCGATCCTAATCAATGAATTTACATTCACCGCTAGGATCTTCAAGGAATTTTCAGTCGCGGTCGTACCCATCACGATTGAAAGTGCGTTAGGCTCGGCAGAAGCACGTAGATCCTGTCCACACGGGTCGCCTGTTCTTGTAACTGGCGCTGTAGCTGTACCATCTGCCCCTGGATAGAGAGCAAGATGGTCAGCAAGTCGCCTTGCGCCTCAGGTGCCTTAGGCACTGAGGCCTGTGCAGCTACCTTCGGTTGTTGCTGTACTGTGGTTCCCCTACCTGACGCCATTTGGGCGTAGGTAATTTGAGGAGTCACGGTTGGTTTTTGAGCTGGACCTGGTTGGACTTTCACTGCACTTTTCTGCTTACGAACCAGATTTGCTGATTTAATGCTTTGAAACTCAGGACAGCCCCGATAGTTTGCGGTGTGTCCTGAGTTCTTGCATAGCACACATGTGAGCTGGCTCTTATCTGCCACTCCCTCCTTACCTAGAGGACATTCCTCCGTCTTGTGGTTCTTTCCACATTTCACGCATCGAGGCTGCATATCGCAGTTCGACGCGGCATGCCCGAACCTTTGGCAGCGAACGCATTGAATAATGCTTTCGCTGCGCTTTACTTTATCCCATGTGACAACCTGGTAGTCTAGGACTTTAATACTCCTTAGACCATCCAGTTTGCTATCGGGCGACAGCTGAACCAGGAAGAACGGTAGCTTCCGCTTCTCCCTTTTAGCCCTTGCTGTGGTGAAAGGCTTAACCCCTACAAATGTGAGACCGTCGCACTTAATTTGCTGGAGCGTCTTAAGGAGCTCCTCCGGCTCGGTGGACGGTTCCATCCCTTTCAAGAGCATAGTTTGCAACTTTTCCCCTTTCGGAGTGAAAGAGAAGAACTCCGTCGTCGAGTCCCTTAATATATTTTTTATTTTAATATACTGCTCCACCGTATTACACTGGATGGAGTGTCTATTATCATTAAAACGCTTAATTGTAAAGTTATCGCCTATGGCCGACTTACACAGTTCTATGGTGTCCTTGAACTCCATCTTATAGGTGTTTATAGGCGGAACTCGCACCTTTCCTGGCTTGTTCTGATGTTGTTGTTGCTGCTGCTGATTCGGCTGCTGCTGTTGTTGTTGCTGTTTCGGTTGCTGCTGTTTTTGCTGCTGCTGTTGCTGTTTCAGCTGCTTTTTCTGCTGCTGCGGCTGTTGCTGCACCTTATTTTGTTGTTGCGGTTGTTGTTGCTGTTGCTGCTGCTGCTTTTGCTGTGGCTGTTGTTGTTGCTGTTGCTCATGAGAGCTCTGGAGCTCAGCCTGTCTCTCCCTCTCCCGCCTTGCCATTTGCTTGGCTTTTATGGCCAGTACTTTTTGCTGGAGCTGTCTTATACTGGAGGTAAGGCACTCCAGCTCATCGTCTTCGTCGTCCGATTCCGATTGTACGAGGGAAGCGAAACTGTTGCTTGCCCCCGTATATCTTCCTTCCCCACCGTCGGAGACGTATGGAAATTCTTCTCCATGTGCTGCTAACGTAGTGTCCATCACTCGCTCCCCCTCAGCCACCTCAGCTGGCAGCTTTTCGGTTGGGGCTGATAGAATGGGACGCCTCTTTCCCAAGTTAGGGGTAGGTTTTGGCTTCCTCCTCCTTTTCGCCGTACCTTCAATTGTAGCTGGCATTGCAACTGGCTGGCCTGAATATACCGCCACCTCGCCAGATGTTACATTTTCTGCGGCCGCAACTCCCGCTACTGGGAGCGCCGACCGTTCGGTCCCACTCATCACGTGTTGTGATTCTACAATAAACAAAAACAAAAAAAAAAAAAAAAAGTCTTACTCCCCCGGTTAGCAGTCGAACCGGGTCTTGCCGCGCGGCTTTCTACCACTACTTTCACTGCACCACGCTGGTGATTTGGTATTGCCACTCTGACACACAACTTGATTTATACTCTCGATTCGCAAAGAAGCCGAAACACGTCTGTTCTCTTCTGAGGTCTGTGAACGACTGACTCTTTGAAAGCATTGTTTACGATGCAATGTTCTTCAATTTTATGTATATCTTTTCCGCTTTTCTTAAGGGAAGGTGAACAACTACTGATTTAACGGAATTAGTATCTAACACTCTGTGTGCATTAGAGGATGGCAAAGAAGTTGATGTAATTGCCACAGATTTTAGTAAGGCCTTCAATAAAATCTCGCACAGAATCATTTTTTTAAAACTCAAATCCCTTGGCTTAAAACTGAGTTTTATTGGGTGGATTAAATCCTACCTTGAGGAACGCCAATACGAAATACTATTTAGATCGGCTGTATCCGACTCCATTAAAGCCACTTCCGGGGTCCCTCAAGGTAGCCATCTTGGCCCCCTGATTTTCATTTTGTCTATTAACGACGTCGACTTCATCATCAAAGACTCTTATCTATCGATCTACGCTGATGAAATGAAAATCTTCAGGCACATATTAAACCCCGCCGACTCTTGCCCACTTCAAGCTGACTTGAACAACTTTTCAACCTGGTGTCAAAAAAATTTCCTTGAGCTCAACGTCAACAAATATCAAGCTAATACATATTCCCGAAAGTATCTTCCAGCCCCTAGATCCTATTACATCTCTGACGTGTCCGTCCCTTCCGTAATT
This sequence comes from Pocota personata, assembly GCA_963082735.1. Classification (NCBI taxonomy): domain Eukaryota; kingdom Metazoa; phylum Arthropoda; class Insecta; order Diptera; family Syrphidae; genus Pocota; species Pocota personata. Next base: position 153,772,173 of record OY720429.1, read on the forward strand.
TTATTACGCGATTTGGGTGTTATCTGCGACAGCTCTCTAAAATATTTATCTCTAAATATTTATGAATCATAGAATTATGCAAACGTACTGTAAGCGCAGTTTCTTTGGATTTACAGTGGGGAAGACTGGACGTTGTTTGCCCCATGACATCTAAAGTTCTTGCCCTCATTAGTAAGAAATCTTCCAGTATGTCGTAAGTTGGATAATCTACATATGATGAAATGTGTGATTCCCACGGGTGTTAAGGGGGAGTTTTTGAACGGTATGGTAAATTAGAACATCTTCCCATGAGGTAACAGGTACTCCGAGTTTTTTTTAAAGACTGCTTGGCTTCGTTTGTGGTGTCGATAAGCGATTTAATACCATCAGCCGATTCATGAGACTGTGTCGATTCATTAAAAAGTAAACTGAACTGGTTATCTTTAAGGAACCATAGGTTTTGGTACCGTTTTACTAAAATTGCCCAAGCTGATTCGAAATTACCATTAGTAATTGCAGTTTTTCTAAGAAGGCGTTCAGCTTCTGTGCAAAGGTTGGCCTTCAGATAATGAAGTTTTTGAACATCGGAAATGGACGAATTTTTTATGACCAGACTATCAAATAAACTTCTAAATTCAGGCCAAGTTTGAAGAGAACCAGAAAAGGTCGGGATCTTAATTGGAGGGAGCTTCAATTCAACGGATGCAGCTTTTGCTCCTCCCATTCAATTATTAAGCGAACTTTGTGCTTGCGGATGGATATCTGTGTGTGGTAATTGTGTTTTTAAGTCAGAAGAGTACTTATAGTATAGTTCCTTCAACTTATGGAAGTTCAAATCGTCCATGTATTTAATTTTTGCATCATCACCAGGAGCTGCAATAATTTTTTCATGCAACCCTCTAGCTTCCTCAAACGATTGCTCTAAATTCTTTAATAGCGCTTCAGTCATATGAATAGATTTGTTCAACTTATCCAAAGCTAAATATGCCTTATAATTCTCATTCAACTCGACAGAAATGCTTTTAATAGAATCAATTAAATTTGAGACCTTGAATTTACTCATGTTTAAAAGTATTTTATTTGAATAATACACAACACACAATATATTATATTATAGTCAACAAGGATAGATCAATTAAAATAATAAAAGTTATTGAAATGCCACACACCCGTTGTTCAAGCGTTGCTCCCTCGTTGTTCTTCATCGGGACACTTAACCACTAGCAGAAAAAAAAACTCGAGCAAGATGAAACTCGATCACCAGCAGCACAGAATAGCGAGTTCCAGAAGACAATGAAATTTAATCTTGCGGCAGCAACCAATCTTGCGCACCAACAACAGAAAATTTCGTTTAAAAAAAAACGCGCACAAAATTGTTCTTAAATGCACGTTAAAATGTCTTTAATTATTTTTTAAATATTCGCACTAATTTCTCTAGGATTCAACTATCTGGCTCGGAGGACCATTATGAATCGCAAGGACACTAGCAAAAATTGATTGACTGTTTAGACAGATAAAAAACGAGACTGATCCCTAGACAGTGAAACCGAACACAAAATTAAAAGGCCAACTTATTATTTTGTTATTATTGTGTTAAGGGGGAGTTTTTGAACGGTATGGTAAATTAGAACATCTTCCCATGAGGTAACAGGTACTCCGAGTTTTTTTTAAAGACTGCTTGGCTTCGTTTGTGGTGTCGATAAGCGATTTAATACCATCAGCCGATTCATGAGACTGTGTCGATTCATTAAAAAGTAAACTGAACTGGTTATCTTTAAGGAACCATAGGTTTTGGTACCGTTTTACTAAAATTGCCCAAGCTGATTCGAAATTACCATTAGTAATTGCAGTTTTTCTAAGAAGGCGTTCAGCTTCTGTGCAAAGGTTGGCCTTCAGATAATGAAGTTTTTGAACATCGGAAATGGACGAATTTTTTATGACCAGACTATCAAATAAACTTCTAAATTCAGGCCAAGTTTGAAGAGAACCAGAAAAGGTCGGGATCTTAATTGGAGGGAGCTTCAATTCAACGGATGCAGCTTTTGCTCCTCCCATTCAATTATTAAGCGAACTTTGTGCTTGCGGATGGATATCTGTGTGTGGTAATTGTGTTTTTAAGTCAGAAGAGTACTTATAGTATAGTTCCTTCAAGTTATGGAAGTTCAAATCGTCCATGTATTTAATTTTTGCATCATCACCAGGAGCTGCAATAATTTTTTCATGCAACCCTCTAGCTTCCTCAAACGATTGCTCTAAATTCTTTAATAGCGCTTCAGTCATATGAATAGATTTGTTCAACTTATCCAAAGCTAAATATGCCTTATAATTCTCATTCAACTCGACAGAAATGCTTTTAATAGAATCAATTAAATTTGAGACCTTGAATTTACTCATGTTTAAAAGTATTTTATTTGAATAATACACAACACACAATATATTATATTATAGTCAACAAGGATAGATCAATTAAAATAATAAAAGTTATTGAAATGCCACACACCCGTTGTTCAAGCGTTGCTCCCTCGTTGTTCTTCATCGGGACACTTAACCACTAGCAGAAAAAAAAACTCGAGCAAGATGAAACTCGATCACCAGCAGCACAGAATAGCGAGTTCCAGAAGACAATGAAATTTAATCTTGCGGCAGCAACCAATCTTGCGCACCAACAACAGAAAATTTCGTTTAAAAAAAAACGCGCACAAAATTGTTCTTAAACGCACGTTAAAATGTCTTTAATTATTTTTTAAATATTCGCACTAATTTCTCTAGGATTCAACTATCTGGCTCGGAGGACCACTATGAATCGCAAGGACACTAGCAAAAATTGATTGACTGTTTAGACAGATAAAAAACGAGACTGATCCCTAGACAGTGAAACCGAACACAAAATTAAAAGGCCAACTTATTATTTTGTTAACTCTTTATTTGAACCGACTAACTTCGGTGCTGGTAGGTTTGAGAATAAAAACCTTTCTCGCAAATGGTTACAAAGAAAGCAGCAGATTCAATGGCTTTGGCACAGCATCGCGTTTGTGTTTTATTTTTTTTATAATTTGCACGTATTAAAGGGGATATGAATACCCTTATACTTATTTTTAGGACATGGGCGTTTTTTGTGGAAAGGGGAAGAGACAGAGAGAAAGACAGATTGGTGTAGTTCGTTTGAAACTCAGGTGGTAGTTAAGTTTCAGTGAACTCCAAGGGTGGCTGTCCAGATATCTGGAGAGTATTTTTGTTTTCGCTGTTATTGTCGTTGCTTATGACTCACAGTATTTTTCTCCGTCCTCCTGATGTCATCATCACGATCAAGTTGCATTTTAGCCATATGACCACCCTACTACCAGTGTTATGCCTTCACAGTAGAGTTGACTTAGCTTTCGCAAGTGATCGACTTTTTTTATTTATTCCATGTGAAATAAATAGATGATTCTTGATATCAAGATTCAAACCGTGAACCAACAGCGTGATAAGCGATGATGTTACCAATACACCACGGCCACCCGTAAACTCCGAATCGCGCATCTAGTCCAGGTCCATGCACTGCTATGAAGAAACCACCGTCATCATCATTGCAATCGGTCATTGCCCAGTTCCCCTAGCTGACCACCAACACATCCCCCGCTTATATTTGTTGTGTCGGCTAGTTGATGTGCATGCATAAGCTACCAATGACACATGCAGTGCTTGCCTTGGATTTGTGTGTCGATCGCGATCAGTGGGAGATGGAGATAACGAAATCATAAAATCTTTTTTGTGCGATGTTCTTGTTGTAAAGCTTTTTAAACGACGGCAAATGCAAATTCGATAATATTTCTTGAACGCTTGGATGCATGTTGCGATGCAACACTAGAACTTTAATACTCCTTAGACCATCCAGTTTGCTATTGGGTGAAAGCTGAACTAGGAAGAACGGCAGTTTCCGCTTCTCCCTTTTTGCCTTAGCTGTGGAGAATGGCTTGACCCCTACGAATTCGAGCTCGTTGCACTCTTTCTCATTAAGCAGCATAAGGAGCGTCGCCGGACCAGTAGACGGATCTATCCCCCTCAGCAGCATTGTTTGCAGCTTTTCCCCCTTCGGGGTGAAGGAGAAGAACTCCGTCGTCGTGTCCCTTAACAAATCTTTAATTTTTTTACACTGTTCCACTGCCTTCATTTAAACGTTTAATAATAAAATTGTTGCCTATGGCCGACTTACATAGTTTAATGGTCTCCATAAGCTCAATCTTGTACGTATTTATTGGCAGTACCATCGCTTTTGTCATCGTCTTTGGTTGCTGTTGCTTCTGCTGCGGTTGTTGTTGTTTGTCCTGCTGTGTTTTTTGCTGCTATTGTAGTTTCTGCTGTTTTTTCAGCTGTTGTTGTTGCTGCTGCTTCTGCTGTGGTATTTGCGGCTGTACTTGGCTTTGCCGCTGGTTTTCTGGCGGATGCTTCTATAGTTGTTGTTGTTATTGTTCAGCGCGCTGGAGCCCTAGCTGCCGCTCCCTCTCTCTCCTGGCCATTTCTTTGGCCTTTATGTCATGCACCCTCTGTTCCAGCTGTCTGATGCTTGTAATCAGACTCTCGACATCTTCTTCTTCACCATCCGATTCGGAGGCCGCCAGAACTGCGAAGCTGTTGTTTTTATCTCCAACGTAGTGGCCTTCCCCACCGTCGGAGACGTATGCTAACCCGACAGAGTCATCAGACCTCTGCTGCTTCTTATCTGCTGCTGCTGGTGCTGTACTCGGCACCGCTTCCCTCACTCCACCTGGTAGCTGTACAGCTGAAGCTGACGTGGAGGGTCCCCATACTTTTTTTCGCCACTGTTACTGGGTGGTCTGATTGCACTGCGTCAACGACTGACGCAGTCACTCCACCCGCTGGCCCCGCTAATGGGAGCGCGGACCGCTCTCTTTTCATCACGTGTTATTGTGTGTTTTAATTTTTTTTTTTCTTAAATGGAAAATAGACCAGCACCACTACCACTAGGCTAACTTGCCACTTAAAATCACAATGTCTAATTGTTTTCTTCATATTACTGCTAATTTCACTCAAAGTCGAAACAAGTCAGTGAACTGTGAAAGTCTGTAAACGACTGACAAGCGATGATGTTACCACTACACCATGGCCACCCGTGCAAGTACAGTGGCTGTGGCCTCTTCTAATTCGGTTTAGCTGCATTCGCAAATTCCTCTGGAGGTCGAACGCATCAACTAGTTGAGGTGGGCTAAATAGATTAAGGTTATTAGAGTTGTTTTGGTTCCTTCAGCCCTGGAGCCACGTAGAATTAATGTTGAAGCTTTAATTTTGTAGACTTCTGTCGAGAACAAAACCCGATCTTCGGGATTTTAGTCGATAGCTGTACGTTACTGATAAGTCCTAGTGTATTGGTAATAGGGGATTGCTAAAGATTGTGTCGCAAGATCTGTTTAGAGCATTTATTACTATTATTATTACAAGTTGCGCAGCTAAGTTGGTTCCAGCAGTAAGTGCTGGTCGATTTTGACATATCCAAATCATCATGAACTGAACTGTTTTGACACACTAGTGATTTTGTTTTGGCGTCATATACTTTTGATTGTGTGGAAATGTTTGATTTTGTGGCAAATAATCGTCATTTGCGGGAAGTGTTGATTTTCTTATTTCATTCGAAGAAAATGACAGCTGACGCGTATTCAGAGCTCCAAAAAGTTTACGGAGATGCTGCTCTAAGTGAAGCAACGTGCAGTGATTGGTTTCGTCGCTTCAAAGACGGTGATTTCGACGTTGACGACCGTCTGCGTGAAGGAAGGCCAAAATCTTTCGAAGACGCTGAATTGGAGGCATTATTCGATGAGGATCCGTGCCAATCGCAAGAACAGCTTGCTTCAGGATTAGGAGTTACGCGTCAAGTCAAGCGATTGCATGCGCTTGGAATGATTCAAAAACAAGGAACTTGGGTTCCTTATGATTTGAAGCCAAGGGACGTTGAGAGTCGTTTTTTCGCCTGTGAACAACTGCTCCAGCGGCAAAAAAGGAAGGATTTTCTTCATTGCATCGTGACGGGTGAAGAAAAATGGATTCATTACAGCAACCCAAAGAAAAGAAAGTCATGGGGACTGCCCGGTCATGGTTCTACGTCGTCGGCTCGGCCGAATATTCACACTGCGAAGATTGTGCTGTGTATTTGGTGGGACTAGGTCGGTGTCATTTATTATGAACTGCTGAAACCCAACGAAACCATGACTGGGGAATGGTATCGACTTCAATTGATGCGATTGAGCACTGCGCCACAATATGAGCAGAGGCACGAAAAAGTGATTCTACATCATGACAACGCTCGGCATCATGGGAAGTCCTACCCCACCCGCCATATTCCCCAGATATTGCGCCATCCGATTATTACTTGTTCCGTTCAGTGGCACATGGTCTGGCTGATCAGCAGTTCCGCTCATTTGAAAACATAAAAAAATGGCTTGATTCGTGGATAGCCTCAACAGATGAACACTTTTACCGTAACGGTATTCGAGCTCTGCCAGAAAGATGGGAAAAGTTGTAGCTAGCGATGGGCAATACTTTGAATGATTCATTTGTAATCATTTTTTCACAATAAAGTTGCATTTTCATCAAAAAGAACTTAGTTGCTCACCTAATATTTATTTATAGTAGTACGCGCACCCTAAGGAGAACATGAACAAAATGCTTAAAATACTTACTTGGAACGCCAATGGGCTTTTGCAAAGATTCGACGAGTTAGAGATATTTATAAGTGAGAACGTTTAAATTCTTAAACACATACGACGAAACAATCGCATGCAAAGGTTAAAGGATACTGTTGGGATCACGCCTGTCACACATCGAAAAGAGCAAGGGGCGAAACATCATTATATATAAAAGAAAATATCGAAAATTCCCCAGAACTAAAAATAGAAAATAACACAATGCAAATATTCACTGTACGCATAAGAAATAGACACTATTCTTTTAATATCACGCCTATTTTCTAGAATGAGTTTTTCGAATCACGCAGATACATTGAGAAAGAATTTCCCACTTAATGTATGCTCAACTAAGCTTTTAAAGATAATTTATTACGGAATTTTCCATTCTATGCTACAATATGCAATTGCTTGTTAGGGAGGTGTGTACCAAAATAAAACACAGCCGCTGCTGATTTTACAGAAATATATACAATACTTTTCAAACATGTTATCTGTACCCAACTTCCGCACCACTGCATACCCCAATTTTTTTCTGTTTTTTTCTTATCGGTTGTTTAATAAACTCCCACAGTCTCTCAGGGATATATCAATACCTGGATTGTTTATAAAACAAGTTAAAATCTGGCTCTTCTGTTTTGACTATGTTGGTTTAGAATCTCTTATTTCTGATATTTTGGTTTAATTTTAATTTAATTTAGATTTTTGGATTTTTGTTTTAATATTGCATCTTTTAGAAGTTACCTTATGTTTATTATTAATTTATGTTCTTTTGAACTCCTGAATTTATTTTGTTTTACTATGCAAGTTATTCTTATAGGGTCACCCCACCCATAACTTTAATTTTTATTGTATAAGTAAATTGAAGTGGCACTCAACTCTATTTTTATTACATATGTATATTAAAAATACAGAACGTCACCAACATTTCTTATATTTTTTCTAGGACTTATGAATTATTATATTAATTATGTAATTATTCTTTGTATCTTGAAATCATAAGAAATAAATATTGTATCTATCTAAAAATCTATCTATTTTTTGTCTTAATCAAATGGTGCTTGAAAAAAGTAATTTTTAAACATTTTTAACTCCGTTACACCGCGTTTTATAATCGGTGGTAACTTTAACGCAAAACACACCTCCTAATTCTGAAGATGTACCTAACAAAAAGGTACAATACACTTGGTCCAGCGTTTCTCCAACATCAGTATTCCTTCTTGGAAGTGAGAGTCTGGAAAGTTGTGAAAATATTCATCTACGGCCCTCTCGACTTCTGCATTGGATGCGAAGCGCTTCCCAGAAACAAATTTCTTCAAGTTTGGGAATTTAGATAGAAGCATTCTACAATTGATGAAATACGTAGAATAACCGATATTACAGTACCATCTGTAGAGACTGTTTCTGGGTATACTGCCATCAGCTGGTCCAGCTATTGAGAGCGCGAACTTTTCAATGTCTGATATTTCTTTTCATCACTGTTCCAATTAACTTTGTTTCACGTATTTTTGTAATGAAAAAAAAGTCAAGAGTTTTACTTTCCCCGATCGGGAATTAGACCCAGGTCTCTGGGTTGATAGTCCACTATCACTCACCCAGGTCTCTGGGTTGATAGTCCACTATCACTGATTTTGTTTTTTTTTTGTTTTGTTCTTATTTCTATCGCATTTTTATTAATTTTTAATTCATTATAACTTATTTGTTAGACAAAAAACGCTTAAAACTAGGTTAACTTAACTTACCTATGTTATTCTAACTTATTCGCCCTATGCGGGTGCTCTAAGCTAAACCTAGTACTTAAAACTGTGTCTTTCAACGTAACTTAAATTAGATAATAAAGTGACTGAATGAGGCAGGCACCAGTGCATTAGTCCCTGCTATTGTTCTTTCGATATCCGGTACTAGTTTAGACGCGGCATGTATTGTACGAGTATCATACCCCGCCTTAAAACCGAATTAGGTATCCGGAGTTATTTCGTTGCCCTTACAGGGATCAGGAGCCGTGACTCAGTGGTTCCACCTCTCGCGAACGTCTGACAACCATCCAAGTGTAAAATTGTCATGAAAACTTCTCTCAATTGAAAAACATTCCCCTCGAAAACGGCATAAAACTGTGGGTCTCAACCAATCGTGAGCCGCACAGCACGAGTGGCAGCGAGAAGCTAGTCCGGGCCCTACACTGGGCTGTTAGCGCCAAAATATTTATTTATATTTATATTTTATAATCAGGGCTCTATTGATCACTTTCTCGAATACCTTGCTGATGTCCAGAAGGAGACTTATGGACCGGAGATTTGCCGGATTGGAGGTGTCCTTACCACTTTTGGGGATGAGTTGTATCACTGCTATTTTGCAATGCCCTGGATAATGTGTTTTATACAGTGCATTATTGAACAGAGTAGTGTAGATGTCCACAGCTTCCAGAGGGAGACGTCAGAGTATAAAGTTCGATACTCCGTCGATTTCCACAGATTTCTTACTCCTCAATTAGTCGAAGATCGCTTGGAGCTCCACCTTCGATATGTACGGGGGATGTACCTTTTCATCAGCGATGACATTATGTGCCACGATATCATCATTGAACTCGGTAAAACCTATGTTCTCGGATCGCCAGTGCTCAATATCGTGTCGAAGGTAAAAGTTCTGCACAAGGTCACTATTTTCCAGGTACCGGTTCGGGCAAATGGTATCATTCACCTTATACACTTCCTGGAAAGTCGCTGCTATAGCCTCTACCTTCTCCTGCAGATCTTCAATCACAAAGAAGTTGTCATGCTCTACTGCGTTATCTGGATCCATACATGCTGTTATCATTATACGTCCATTGCTCATCGTTCCGGGGATCTTAAGACACGGAAGGTCGTTTTGATTGTTCATTTCAATTCAATTCAATTTATTAATAAACAATTTAATTTGTACAATAAGACTTCGTCTTAAAGTATTTATTCGTTTTCGATTGGTGTTGTTGTAGACTATCCACTTTGAATCACCAGTGATAATTCGTCTCAAAAAAGCATCAATTTCATTGAGTGTGAGATGCATATCGCAGATATTGACTCATTGTGTTAAGTAGAACCCCAATATAGGGTCTTTCAATATGGGCATAACAGTTTCGTATTTAAAGAAAACACAGAATGTTTTACCACGGATTGGCAATTGGGATTGTTGAAAGAACTTGATGAACTTTGCTTCGGATAACTATGAACAAAGAAAATATATACGCATATGTATGTAAAAGAAAACGCACCGATCTATTCGTTATAAAGGTCTTTATTCGCTTGTACTTTCGACTTTACTTTTAAGAGTATTTATTCTTTTATAATGTACTTTAGATTTTGGCGCGAAATTACAATTTGCCAATGTATTTTTTTCATATATTTTGGGGATTTATGTATAAATGAATTAATTACAAATGTATTTACAAAAACATAGAATCTAGTGTTGTTTGTCTTATCATAACTTTAAAAATATCGAGGAACTGTCAAAGTTGGTTGGTTCTTCTTGTTTTTAATCGCCAACACAGAATAAATATCATCGGCGTTAAATAGCATGAACGAACTGGCCATTCGACCGGACCATTTCTCAAGCTTACCGAACTTCCCCTTCAAAAGATCAATTTCTTGACCAGCTGTGTAGCGTGTGACACCATCTTGTTGGAACCACATATAAATGACATGAAGTCCACCCAATTCTGGCCAAGAATAGTCTTCCAAAATGGCACGATATCGAACTCCATTTCATCGACGAAAAAATACGGTCCAATCACACCGCCGGCATGTAATCCACACCACACGTTCACTTTTTGTGGATGCAATGGAGTTTCTTGAAGCACATGTGGGTTTGTTGATGTCCAGTAAAACATATATTGTTTATTGACAAAGCCGTTATGCCAAAAATAGGCTTCATCGCTGAAGTTGATTTTTCGATGAAATTCATTATTAAATCGCTGTTAAAGTTGCGACCACCGACTCAGAACTCCGGTGATAAAATGTAAGCTTTGGCTGACGTTTTGACATTGACAGATTATAAAAATGTTTAAGAGTGCGTTTGCATTACATTACAAAATTGTTATGTCTCTATTGAAAAACCCTTTATCGAAATTTTTTACGAATCCAATACGTTTTATTTTTTTTTCACCAACTTCAGTTGGTCTACCAGAAAGCTGGTAATCTACAGAACGGAATTTTGTAAACGAAATCTGACACGTACGTTCTGTTAAACAGTCAACACCGTAAACTTCACATATCTCTTTGTGAACCTCAGCAGTTTTCATGTCATATGTCGAAAATGTTCATTTTTGCCCTCCTTGGTAAGCTTTTTTACGAGTCCACAACGTTGAATTGACACTGTACTAACAGGTGCAAACAAAATTGCTCCTAAAGTAAGCTTAAAGTGACAGCTATCAAATGCCAAAAGAAAAAAAGTCATAACATTGACAAAAGCGAGAATCAACAAACAAAACGCCATCTACTTGTAAAAACCGAAATTACTTTCTAGATAACCCAATAGTATTACACGAATATGATTTATTTAATATCATATCATATAGAACTAATTATACATAGGTTATTTTTATTTTTATTTTTTTTCACTAATTAAAAAATCCAAAAATTCAAAAAGATAGGGAAGGAATAAAAGGAAATTTATTGTTGCGCTGAAAAACGTTCCAATAATTCTTTTTTGGTAATTTGTATATTTAAAAGATCACCTGAGTGAAGGGGTATAGAGTTCCATAGCCTGACAGCTTATAAAAGTCCTTTTGTTGTTGACCACGAATAAAATTTTGAGAGGTCTTCATTAATACTAGACGATAACTCAACGAGGTGGCTAAAAGGTAGAAAAGGGCACAATTGAACATCATCCGCGTACAGATATTCAGATACATGATTACAAATAGATGGCAGATCATTGATGAACATGCAAAATAAATAAATAGAGCCCTGGGAACACCCTGCCGAACAGGTTTAAGAGTCGAAAACTTATTACCACTGACAACTTTTTGCAGTTTGTCAGTCAGAAAACGTTGAATAAGTTTTAAAGCTCGTGGACAAAATTTAAAATTTCTGCGTAATTTCCAGCATAGAAGGTCATGATTAACCTTATCAAATGCCTTTGAGAAATATAGCCAACAAAGATGTGAAACATATCCTTTATTATAATTTTTTCTGATGACGTCCATAATATTTACCATAGCCGTAGAGCACCTATGGTCTGCTCTTAAATCTGATTGTAGATGATAGAGTAAAGAATTTTGCTCAAGATAAGTATGAATCTGCTTTGCTATCAACTTTACAACAACATCCACAGAGCTGGGGTTTCGGTTTTTAGCAACAGGTGAAAGAGAAAGACCCGACCCTAGCTCTTTGCCGCAGTTCTTCATGTCTGCACAATAAAATTTAACTCTCGACAGCCCTTTTCAATTGACTTTATTTAATAATTAAAAATCATACATCTGCTCACTACACAGTCTGACTAACTACTGCCTCTGCTGTCGCAGTGCAGCCTCCTTTTATTCACCACGCTGGGCCATGGTGAGTACCACTTATTGCAGTGACCTGCTGGTTAGCCCATCGGATTAGCCAATAGCAAGTTGGATTGCTGTAATCGTCTGATGACGGTGTGGCTAAAGGTTTTGTCAGTCGATGTGGTGTGATCTAATGGCCTCATTTGCTGTTATGGTTGCTTAGTATGATTTGGTATGATACGATGTGGTGTGATGGTGCTTACAGATCGTCCATCCTGATGTTGGGCGCATATTCGTGAACTTTCCCGTTTTCAGATAATGTGTTCACCTGCTCCAACTGTTCGACATCTAATTCCATGAGTGAATCTCAGACCTCTTCCGCGTATACTCTTTGGTGATAAATTCTCGATCTTCACTCTCTGTCACGCCGTCACTAATCCATAGTACCTGGTATGACTTCTTGATTCTTACATGCGGTTGATCGAACAGTATATAAAGCAAAGAAATGCAACCTAAGTAGACGTCCGTGAAAGTGCTGCTAATTAATTAACCCCAGAAAGTGTTTATATTTTATAAAAATACCAACTTACTGACAAATTTAAACTATAGAGCGAAATTAGTGTTATTTGACATTATTGGTAGTTGCACCAATTTACTTGCTTTAAAATGCTTTTTAAATAGTCGAAATATTTTTTTCTATTTCTCCATAAGTGCATATATGTATAGTAAGAACTCACTTATATAACAATTTTTGCACCTCTTTTGTTTATAATAAATGTCTCACTCGCGCAATACCCGGAATAACAAATATTTTTTCTTTCCGGAAAACGCACGCCTGGCACTTTTGTTTACGAGATATTGGCCGCGTTTTCAACTCATATTCACCAGTCTATTTGCACGAAAATTTAACAAAACAAAACAGAGAAATTTTCCAGCACGTAATTAGCCTAAAACGAAAAATCTTCCTTTCCCCGTTTTCATCACTCGTGGCCTCGTATACAAACTAAAAGGCATCGTAAACACATGCAAACGTACACCTCATTGCGGCAACCAAGAAGAGTTGCCTGTTGCTTGTCGTCGCGCGCGCATGTGTCTGCTTCTCAACTTGCGAAATAAAAAATAAAAGAGTAAACATAAAAAATCAAAAAAGCTGATCGCGCGCCCAATCAATCGACGTAGAGTGCAGTAAAAAAAACAAAATTAATGATTAAAATAAATTAAATCAATAATTTATAATAAAAAAGTGCTAGTGAAGTGTTGTGCAAAAAAAAAAATATATATATATATATATATAAAATAATATATATATATATATATTATTTTATATATAAATCAGTGCGGACTGTGAATGTTTATCCGAATAGCGGACCTTAGCTGATTGTGGTTTGGGCATAGCACCTACGACAGTCTGTTTTGGAAAACTATTCTTTGGATCTTCACTTCACAGCTTCGCTTAGTTACGTCAGAGTTGCGTCTTTTTGTGTTTCTATGTTGTAGTGATGAAGGAATTTAGGATTGATTTTGCCAACATTCGTGGGCTTCGAACGAATTTCTTCGATGTGTACGAACACGCCCATTCCCATAAACCAGCCGTTTTGGCACTAAGCGAAATACAGGTAGTGGAAGTATCTTCCGATTTAAAACAGCCTAACTTACCGTGGCCTCGCCATTTACGTCCGTAGTGATATTGCTTGCCAAGTTCCACCACAGTATGGCCACTGTTCCAACCCGGAATTTAATTTCAAATGGCTCAAATTCACTGTCCGTTAGCAAATAATTCACTACTACTTTATCCGGACAGCAACTTAACTTTTGACGAATTTGATGCGTTGTCTGATTCCATAACTCGAATTGTCTCTTTGTATTCTCATACTGAAATCATCATTGTGGACGATTTCAATACACACAATTCGAATTAGCTTCAACATTCTGGCCAGACAGCACCCGAAGGAAGGTGTGTTGAACTTTTCGCTGAGGTAAACAATTTGACTCAGCTAGTAAATGAGCCTACACGTATACCGGACATTGAAAGTCATTCCGCCAACACTTTGGACTTGTTCCTTACTTCGCCAGAAAAGACTGCAATGCCCATATTCGAAGTGTAAAATTCTTATACGACCAAAAATTGAGGCAAAAAATCCTACAATGTCCCAAAGGTAATAAAAATTGTTGGTCATTCGTCAAAAATATTAAAAATTCTGCTTCGTCTGCCATCCCCACGCTCATTTACAACATTCCAGCTGTCAGCTCCTTAGACAAAGCCAATCTGCTTGCTACTCACTTTGCAGCGAACTCCACGCTGCCAGATAATGCTTTGTCTTCACCTGTATTGGCGAGCGTCAAATTTTCCATAGGACAGGTCCACTTTCGCACTCGTACAATTGCAGGAGTACTCAAAGGTCTTAACATACACAAATCCGCTGGTCCAGATTGTATCCCCCCTTAGTTTAGAAGAGGTGTTCTTCTACGCTCACTAAACCCCTGCGTAAGCTTTTCTGTCTATCCTACTTTTCACGGCTCTATCCGAGTAGATGGAAAACAGCATTTGTCCAGCCTATCCCTAAAAAAAAGGCTTATTGCACTTACGTCCCTTCTTTCCAAGGTCATGGAATCGCTGATAAATCGCCAGCTTATGAAATATCTATATTAACGAAAACTTCTTAATGACCGGCAGTATGGTTTTCGTACCAACAGGTCCACTGGTGATTTGATGGTATATCTCACCGAGAAGTGGAACCAATCTCTCCATCACTTCGGTGAAACTAAGATGGTTGCGCTTGATATTTCAAAGGCATGTGACAGAGTTTGGCATCAGGCTCTTTTGTCGAAAATGCGTGCAAATGACATCGATGAGTCTCTTGTTCAATGGATTAGAAATTACCTATCAGGGTGTTCAATACAAGTTGTTTCAGACGGCTTCAAGTCCGCAATTCACCAAATAAATGCTGGTTTTCTGGTTTGTGGAATGATCTACCAAGCTCTGTATTTCCTCATCGCTACAACCCTCAAATATTTAAAGCCAACGTGCACAGGCTTCTCCTCTGTTTCACTTCCCTTTTTTCCTAAAAGCCCGTGCCCTGTGACAGTACAAAGGTATTCATATTCTTTTTGGCGCACGCGAATTATAAAAAAAAAAAAAAAAAAAAACCCCAAGAAGAGCAACACACAGGCAGTCATCGACATGATGAAGGGACCAATGATCATCAGCAGGAGTTGTCTGAAAATATTCTTCTTTTTTTGATACCTTTTTTAACACTTTTTTAATAACTTTTTTTTACTATATTAGGTTTTCTGGGTTGTCTATTTGTCACGTAAATGCTCAAAGTTTAAAAGAAACACTTTGATGAGTTTAAACTGATCTTTGACGGTGGGAAAAATGATATATACACTTAGCAGAAAAAGTCTGCGTTCACCTACTAAACCAATTGTTTGCTGCATTAAAACAAACAATTCTAATTATGCCCATTTAGAAACAGCAACAAGGACAGCGTATTAGGCAAATTTCATTGAATTCCTGTGAACACTCGTCTAGTTAACGGAACTTTTTTGCTCAAACACCTAAAACAGAGACAGAAAAAGTCTGCGTTCACTATACACAACTGCCATTTACCGTTATGTTTATTGCAGTTGAAGGGACATTCAAGAAATCTCACATCATTTTTGAGTAGTTAATGTGATTCACCGGAGTGTTTTGTAAAATCTGTAAATAATTTCTTGTGATTTTTTGATATTTTTTGTACAATGGGGAATAATAGAAAAGAAATAAGTGTGGACGAGCGAAAAATTATTATAAAATTCTGGAAAGAAGGAAAAGGCTTTAGAAGTATAGCTTAAGATGTTGGTCGGCAGTATTCATCGATTCAAAGGGTGATAAACTATTTTAAGTCAACAGGCATTTACACATCTAAGCCTTGTTGCGGTCGACCACCAAAGCTGTCATCTCGAGAAAGACGAGATTTAATAAAGCAAGTGAAGGTAAATTCTCGACTAACAGCATCTCAGTTATCGGAAAACATCATGGTCAAATTCGACAAAAAAATCTGTGCCGATGCTGTCAGAAAAATCCTAAAAAAGGCAGGGTACCGCGATCGAATTTCGCGAAAAAAAACCATTCATTTCAAGAGTGAATCGTTTAAAGCTTTTGCAAATGAATATGTAAATAAACCACCTGACTTCTGGAAAAGAATAATTTTTTCCGATGAGAGCAAATTTTGCATAATCGGAATAAAAGGACAAAAGATCGTGTGGCGAAAGCAGGGCACAGTTTACGACAAGCTAAATTTGTCTCCTAGAGTTAAGCACGGTGGTGGAGGTGTAATGGTGTGGGGGTGCATGGCAAGTGGAGGAGTTGGAGAAATGGAATTTATTGAGTCTACAATGGACAAACATGCATACCTTAATATTCTAAAGACTAATTTAAGGAAAAGTGTGAATAAACTTCAACTAGACTCTGAGTTTTGGTTCCAACAAGATAACGATCCAAAACATACCGCTGAGATCGTTCGCCTCTGGTTGTTGTATAATGTGCCTAGAACAACTGCGTACCCCCCGACAATCTCCTGATTTAAACCCAATTGAACATCTATGGGATTTGTATGAAAGGAAAATTCGCCAACACACAATATAAGCAAAACTATGTTAAAAACTGTACTTAAAGAAGAATGGGAAAAAATTACCCCTGAAGACACGTCTAAATTAGTTAGTTCTATGCAAAAACGCCTGCGAGAAGTCTTAAAAAGACGAGGATACCCTACGAGCTACTAAACTTTAAGGTATGATAATTTTTTTGTTCGATATTAACAACTGAACGCAGACTTTTTCTGTCTCTGTTTTAGGTGTTTGAGCAAAAAAGTTCCGTTAACTGGACGAGTGTTCATAGGAATTCAATGAAATTTGCGTAATACGTTGTCCTTGTTGTTGTTTCTAAATGGGCATAATTAAAATTCAAAAACATGTATTTATCTCTTTGTTTTAATGCAACAAACAACTGGTTTAATAGGTGAACGCAGACTTTTTCTGCTAAGTGTATGCGAATCCGAAAAATGCCTCTATCCAACCCTAAATGATGTGGCTATTGCTATCTATGGATATAAAATTTATCGAGCTAATCGTACCTGAAGTAAAGCGAAAGGAGTGGCAATTTTTGTTAATGAAACTTTGTTAAGTAAAATTATAAAAATATCTAGTATCCACGATGACATCGAATACTTATTTATTGAGCTTCTTCGTGGCTTTGACAAATGCCTGATTGGTGTCTTTTACAAACCTCCTTGAAAAACTAACACAATCGCTGTTACTAATGTCTTAGATAATAGCATAAGATAATAACAACTTTCAGTTTATACCTCCTTACCTACTTATTTCAGTTCTCCACGCTTCTAGATGTTTTCATTGTGCAGAGACCCTAGCGAGTCAATTTTTATGGCCAACTTGATGTATTTCTTATTTACGATTTAACTTTTGATCACTGTTTTTAGCTACAGAGATTTCAAGTCAATTGATCCGATTGCCTTGGCGAGGGATTTTCTCAATTCAAATTGGCATCATCTGTACTCCATGCTATCTATTGATGAGCAGGTTGAAACTTTTACATCAATAATTAACAACTTATTTGAATGTCATATTCCTCTCAAAAGACTTATCTTGCGCAGCCAAAAACATGGCTGGTTCAATCAATACATCGCGTCACTTATAAAAGCATGGGATTTGTCGTACAAACGGTGGAAAAAAAATATAAACTTCCAATGTTCCGTGATTACTTTTAGAAGATCAGAAGTAAAGTAAATCCAGAAATTAAAAAGCTCTAAAATAAGTTCTTCTCTTTCAAATTTAAACCCGGCCTGAGCAACAAGAAAGCATGGAGGCAAATTAAAGAGCTATTCATAGGCAAAAGAATTTATTAATTTAATTTTATTATTAATGCATTTTTATTTATCAATTCATTACAACTTACTTGCTAGACAAAAACGCTTAAAACTAGATTAACTAACTTAACTATGTTATTCTAACTTAGCGGCCCTATGGGGACTCTCTAAGCTAAACCCAATACTTAAAACTATGTCTTTCGACGTAACTTAGATTGAATTCTTTATTTATATCATTATTTTGTTATTAACAATCACCAAGAAAAAGTTTTTAATAAAATAAAAAATACTTGGTAAATTTATGTACAAAAGCATTGATCTTGGTGGTTGCGTGAACATTGATTGGACGACTACGAACTATATCAACCCAACCCTTATACCTGACTCAGTCAGCTAGTAGTTAGGTTCTGTCGGAGTAAATAAATTTGAGGTTCTGAAAGCTATACGTATACCTAGATTTTTAAAACTTGTAATTTGTCATGTGCTACCTCTTCCGGCGTTCATCTTTAACAGAATATTAACTTGTTGCTTCTATGCAAAATCCTGGAAAAGATCAAAGATAATACTGGTCTTGAAAAAATACAGTTGCTAAGGAAGAGAGTATTGGCACATATCGATATTGCCGTTCATGTCTAAAGCACTTGAAAAAATCATGAGCTCACAGCTTCATGCATACTTTAATAGTTTCAACTTATTCTCACCATTTCAATCGGGCTCCAAACCACAACATAGTTGCAGTACTGCGCTATTGAAATTAGTTGAAGATATTCGTAGTGAGATTGATAATAATCGTGTGACTTTTCTGTTGTTTCTTGACTTTTCGAAGGCTTTCGACGATATTCTGTCGGACAATATTCTCGTTCTTAAGCTTAAGCACTATTTTAACCTTGATCTCCCTGCCATAAAAATTATTATAAGCTGCCTTGAGGACCGTTCACAAGCGGATTATTCCAATTCATTCTTAAAAATGGAAACTTGCATTCCCAAGGGCACCATTTTAGGGCCGCTGCTGTTTACCATGTTTAATAATGATATAACCACGGTACTCAAACAGTGTAAGATTCAAATGTATGCTGATGCTGATGACAACTTTATTTAAGTTTTCCTCTGGGACTTGAAAATCCTACAATGCGTATTAATGAAGACCTTCTGGCGGTGGTTAAATGGTCACAATAAAACAAGCTGATGCTTAACTCTAACAAAAGTCAAGTCATAATGATAAATTGTACCTGCTTGGATACGTCGTCTCATCCTAACATAGTAATATTTAATCAATCCCTCATCTGGGAATCTCACGTGACCAATAATATAGGTAAAGTCTATGGAGCTCTGCCCGCCTTAGGTCAAACTAGTAGCTACCTTTCACGTAAATTAAATAAAACTTTCTCTATGTCAAAACATTACTCCTTCCAATACTACTCAATGCGTACCCGGTTTTCTGCGACATATATAACAATAGCCTACGTAAATTCACGGCTGCTTTCAATAGTACTGTACGATATATCTATAACATCCGTAGGTGCTAACATATTTCGGAATATGTGCTTGAATTTTCTGGGGATGGAGCTCAAAAAATATCTCTTTTTGAATGTTCTGATTTTCTATTTTAATCTTAAAGAATCAAAAGCTACGTCATATCATATTCATATTCTTCAATTTGCCTCATCCATTCCGCCCTTTAAATATTATACAACTCAGAAACAGTACTTTATCTACACTATGAGATTCACTCCCAACAAGTCTAAGAAGATCTCAATACAGTGCGATTGTGGTCAAGAGCACATGTGTTTCTTAAAGTATAGTGGGGTGCAAACCTTTAATTTCTATTGGACCATCCAAATAGTCAGTTAACTTTTTTAAAATGAAAAGCTAAGGAGAATGTTGAAGGAGTTCGGCTTCCAGGCAGGCAGTGCTGAGGTTAAAATCAAAATGGGATTAGATCTACTCAGGTTGATGAGGTTGAGGCGGTCTTGATATGGAGGCAAGATAAATTGATCGTTCCAAAGAAGACCTCGAAGGGCAAATCGAAGAAATCGACGTTGAATATTCTCGATCCTAGTCACATGAACTTGCTGAAAGGGCGACCACGCCTGACTGGCGTATTCAAGGAGGGGGCGAACAAAGGTAATGTAGAGGGATCTGGTGACGTAAGGGTCGGAGAATTTTTTAGCCCATCGTTTGACAAAGCCAAGTGATGAGTTAGCTTTACGAATTATCTCATCAATATGTGAACAGGAATTTAGTTCGCTATCGTACAATATTCCAAGATCGCGGAGAGATTGAACGATGGATATAGGTTGACCATGGAGAAGGTAAAGGCGGGCAGACACATGGTGTTAACGAGATAAGGTAATGGATTGGCATTTGGCGATATTGGGCAATTTTGTAGGCATCAGTTCGAAAAACTAGCAGGGAGACAGTAGTCATGTAGTGAAGAGATGGCTTTAAAAAATTTGGTATCATCAGCGTACAGAGAGAGAAGAGTGTTTAATAACCCTCTCAACATCGTTTATGGTTAGAATGAAGGGAAGTGTACCCAGATGGCTGCCTTTCGGAACTCCAAAAGTGGCTAAGAAAAGATTCGATAGGACAGATTTGAAGCGAACTCTGTAAGAACGGTTTTCCAGGTAAGAAGATATTAATTTTAACAATATGGGTTCGAAACCGAGGGCAGGCAATTTGAAGAGTTTTAAGTTATGAAATATCTTATCAAAAGCCTTACTAAAATCAGTTGCAATAACGTCGACTTCTTTGCCATTCTCTAACGCAGACAGGGCGAAGGACATGAATTCGACTAAGTTAGTGGTAGTTGATCTACCCTTCAGAAAGCTGTGGAGGGTGGCAGAGATAAGAGACTTGCACTGAAAGCTTAGGGCTTCGTATAAAATACTTTCGAGAAGTTTGGGTAGATGAGAAAGTTTAGCAATGGGGCGATACTTTGTTACTTCGTTCTTTGATTCCTTTTTGTATATATCATATATTTACGAAAGAGGTCTTCCAAATCTGAGGGTATTTTCCTTGTGATAGAGACAAACGGAAAGATTGAGAGAGGGGGAGGGAGAGAATGGAGGAGCATTTTTTTAAAAAATTGGCAGGGACTCCATCTGGGCCGGGTGAGAATTCATCATTAAGATTTTGTAGTTTATTTTCAATTACAGTAAGATCAAAAGGCACTGATAGAAAGACAACGGAGAAGTTAAGAAGGTGACTGAAGTAAGACGGCTCTGGTTCAAAAGAGTTGTCGGCGAAAGATTGGTTAAAATAAGTTGCGAAAAAGTTGGCAATGGTTTGAGGATTAGTTGATGACATGTTTTCAAAAGAGAGGGACGGAGGGTAACCGTCCAATTTTTTTTTTATATGACGAATTGAAAAAAAAGCTTATTGTTGTTTATAGGATATGCTTGCGCGTTAATTAAGTGCCGCTGGAAGAGGGAGTTATAAAGATAATTGAATTGAAGGTAAGAACGGAGATAGATGGAATGGTCCAAAACAGAATTGGTACGAAGGAAAGCTGCCCATAACTTGTTTCTCTTGTTACATGAGTCGTAAATTTTGTTATTATACCAAGGGAGGGATGAAGTTGAAGTTTTGTGGCGAGAAAAGGGGCCATAAAGAGAAATGGAATTAAATATTTTTCTGTAGAAAATGGTGAGGGCTTCGTTTAAGGATAGGTTAGCAAACTCAAAGATAGACATTTTTTTTGAGGAAGTTAGCTTTATAAAAGTCATAAGAAGTACGTGTTGATGATTCAATTACTTACTTGTCACCCGGTGCCATTGATACCCACAGCTAAATGCATCCCAGAATTATAGATTTATACATATATAAAGGTTTTTTGATGATACGAGTAACGGCATTATTATTACATTATTTATTATTCAAAATTCTTTATATAAATTCAGTATTACTTCACAGTTCGAAAATTAACATAACAATAAAACTTAAAATACATATGAAATATAAGAAATTCCTTTGGCATTCTGTATTTTTTATACATAAGTAATAAAAATAGTGTTGAGTGCCACTTCAATATGAATTTTAAACAGTTCAAAATAAGTTAATTTGGGTGGGGTGAGCCTAGAAAAACATTACAAAAAATAGTATTTTTATTAAACAATATAAGTAGTATCGAAAGAAAACATATTTACTTTATAGCATCAAATAGTGCGGAAGAAAAACATAAGATTTATTTTGTACCAGATAGTCAGAAAGAACAGATTCTATGCCAACAAAGTTGAACTTAAGAAGGCAATTTTTTACTAGTTTAAGAAACATTCCAGGTAAAGTGATTGTTCTGGACGATTGGGGAAGTTTGTTGAATAAACAAAGAGACGGAATAAAATAAAAATTACGATAGGCAGTAGTATGGAAAGGAGGAACAGATACAGAGTACGAAAAGTTTCCACGTAAGTTATAGTTTTACAAAGGGTAACTAGGATGTCTCACAGGTTTACGGCATAATTTCCGCAGGATATATTTTTGTAAAATCAATAGAGGATTTATTTTATTCTTAAAAGTACCTTCCCAGCAAGCAATACCATATTGTAGTTTTGATTGAAAAATACCATAATGCATAATTTTTAAAAGCATACTTGAACATATATTACGCAAATAGAAAAAATGCCGAAGTGTACAGTGTAAATAATTCCTCAAAGCATCTAAATGTTTCGAAAAGCTCCTTTTCGAGTCAACGATAAGCCCCAGGTATTTAAATTCATTGACGTGTTCGATTAAAAAACAATTATCACTTCAGCTTATGCTGCCATTAAAGGTAGGAGAAGACAAACCAGACCTACAATTAGTAATAGAAAGTTTGAATTTTTGGCACTCTGGTGAATGAAAGTACAGATAAACTTCAAGATCCGGTACAGACGACAAACTGAAAAACATAATCTTACTCTTGGCACTCATAACCAAGTTGTGTTTGGAGAACCAGATTCTTAGAAGACAAAGGTCCATTTTTATGTCAGAGATCAGGTCTAGGCGACTGTCTGAACCATATGAGAAACCTACGTCATCCGCAAAAGCAGTTGGCGAGCCTTTGAAATTAAGTGCAAAAAGAGAGTTGATGTAAATAAGAAACAGAATGGGACCTAAGACAGAGCCTTGAGGTACCCCTAAGTTGAAGACCATAAGATCGCTCCTGATTTCCTCAGTCTTCACTCCTTGTGACCTATTTTTCAGATAAGATCTGAACCATTCTAACGTGAACTCACGAAAACATTTTCAAGTTTATTCAGAAGAATGATGTGATCGAGCATATCAAACGCTTTGGTGATATCAATAAATAGACCAGCAGTGGACATTTTACTATCGAGGTTAGACATAACTTTACCACAAAATTGTGGATGTGAATCCTCAGTCGATTTACCTTTCTGAAAGCCAATTTTAGATCTATTAAAAAACTTAGTTTTTAAAAGATAACTCACTAAAAGTTTTACTTACAGCTGGAAGAAGAGATACAGGCATAATTACACATTTCTATAGTAGAACCCTTTTTAAATAACGGAACAACATCTACACACTTAAGCTTTTCTGGAAAAACTCCCTCAAAAATACAGCGATTAAAAATGTGTGGCAGTACGTCCATTACATAGCATTCAACTTTTTTAGCAATATATTCGAAATACCGTCAGCACCACAAGAGTTAGTATTTTTTAGAGTACCGATAACTTTCAAGACATAAAGTGAAGTTATGGGTTCAAATGCAAAACTGTTACATAGAATTGAGTCAGCACAGCAACCAGTTATCAAACAGGGGAGACAAGAAGGTTGCGCAGGACCCGGTTGTAAACTGGTGGCTATATTAGTAAAATAGTTGTTAAAAGCATTAACAATGTCCAGTTTGTCAGATACAACGCAATCATCGACACGTACAGAACTTATTTAAAATATTGTTAACTATTTGCTATTCATTTTTTAAGTTACCTCTAGCAGAACTTAATTGAGAACGGTAGTAATTATCTCGACAAATTGGAATTTCCCTTTTAAGTTCACAGCACAGTTTTTTGTAGTTCCTTTTTAATCTCAGATTTCCAGGGTGCTTATGGCATTTAATTCTAAGTTTATTTTTAGCCTTTACTTTTTTTAATAAGTACCTTGAAATATAAGGACGTAAAGATGAGAAGCAATTAAGAATATGTTTCCTAAGTGAAGCAATGAACAATGAATAAAAAGTTGAGGCATCCGTACATGAATAAACATTTTCCCAAAACTCATATGTAAGATTGTATTTGAGCTTGCTGTAGTTGATCTTCATTACTCTGCTTGTAGACTTGAAACTATAATTATTAATCTTGCTGTTGGAAACGCTAAACAAAAACCCAGTCATAGACTGATCAGTAATCATAAAATCTAGAGCAATTCTTAACCCTTAGTGAACTTACATCAATAATTTTGTGTTGATCTGTTCAAATGACTTACCTTTAGCACATTTCTAGCAAATGTGCTGGGGGTACCGGGACAGATGAGTCCCATCCGGCTTTGTGGATGGGATATACGCGTGGAGAATTTTTTTCTTCTATTCGATGCTATACTATCTGCGCTGGAAGATAGTATCAAATCACAGATCAATAATACAAAAACGGCTATCGAACACCAAATTCAAAAAAACTGCTAAGACATTAAGCGGTTGGAGCTCTTGGTGGATGAACATCAACGAGAAAAACTTAACTCAGATGCTGTAATATTTGGTATACCGGAATCCGCTAACGAAAATCTAGAGAACATATTTCAAAATATCTGCTCTACCGTAAATATTCAGCTTCCCCGTTTACATAAAATCTTCCGTGCAAAGCCGCGCTCTCCTAATCAAGCGAACATCATTAATGCCACCATCCTACTAAAGCTGTCTGATAAGCGAGAGAAGCAAAGTTTGATGAGAGCGATCACCCGTTATCGCAAAAGTAAAAAAGTCTCTCTCCAACTAAGCGACGTTGGTTTCAACTCTTCAAATGCTTTCTTCATCAACGACAGCTTGACTAAGAGAAACTACCAACTGCAGCTGGAAGTTTAAAACACAAGCGAAGATCACTCCTGTCCGCGGTGTATACAATTAATTGGCAAATTTACATACGCCATTCATTGAGTCAACCACCTATCCTAATAAAAAATATGGAAGATCTTAGAAATGCCATCGGACCGGACATAGATGACAACCATGCAAGCAACATATAAGATAACTATTTTACTTATTTTCTCTTTTTATTTTTCTTCTACATATCTTTGTTTTTCAGCATTTTTTTTTTTGTTTTGTTTTATATTGTAAGAGCAATTTCAGTTTTCCCTTTTATAATTTTAGCCTTAATGTCGATAAAAGATTTTCTGTGTTTGACTCATCTCTTTTTTAACATCCTTTATCATGCCAAACATCAATGATAGTAGTTTTAACAGCGTGAATGAAAAGACGATTTTTTTATTAAATACTATGTGCAAGAGTTACGATGGAATGCATGTTTACCATATAAACCCACAGAGTCTTGTGAATAAGATTGATTTTTGAGAACAGTCAGATCGATATTATATGCGTTTCCGAAACATGGTTTGACCCCAATGTAAATATCGACGTTTTCTCGCTTAAGGGATTTAAACTTTACCGTGCTGATCGTTATGATAGAATGGGTGGAGGGGCCGCAATATACGTAAAAAAAGTACCATCAAGTCAAAACATCTTTGTTGCTCTAATGATACTCATTTAAGTCAATTTTATTTTGTTGAAATTCTGAACGGTGAGGACAGATGTGCAATTGGTACGATTTACATGGCACCAGATGTGACACATCCCAGTATTGTGTTCGTTATTATTGAGGTAATTTCTTGCTTGGCACCAAAACTTATTCACGTCGTCTAGCTCCTCATTAAAAAGCACCATAAAACAAATCTCTCAGTCTATTTTTTATAAATACAACAGACCCAACTCACTTTAAACCTAATTGTTCACCATCATTGTTAGATGTTATTTTGACAGGTGATCAAAGTATTGTGAAATGTTACAGTCAACTGTCTGTGCCTGTTTTCCTATATAACGATCTTGTATTCGCTACCTTCAGTACCTTCTACATTTACGTAGAAATTATTCACAACCCGTTGAATATCGTGATTTCCGTAGTATTAATGTTCAAAACCCGTTTTGTGATTGTAGCAATATTGAGTGGAGTAATATAAATATATCGTCTAACGTTAAAAACAAGTAGAGTTCCTAAATGTGAGACTTGAGTATCTCTTTAACAAACATGTTCCATGTAAAACTCGTGTGCTGAAAAACAAAGCATGTCCTTTGTTCTCCAATGAAATATTGAACTCTATTAAGCGGAGGGACACTCTATACCGACGATGGAAACGATTTCGCTGCACAGAAATGCATACGGAATATAAAGTTAGTCGAAAACTTGTTACATGTATGATTAAAACTGCGAAATTTAATTATTACAATGCTAAATTTAATTCCGATCGATCGTCTAAATTTCTGTGGAACCAAGTACGAGAAATTGGACTGTGCAAAACAAGTCGTACGGCTAATGAAGAAGACATTAACGTAGAAGAATTAAACAATTGAAGTCGTAAGTGTACCCACTTAGAGCGTCGCATCGCAGCTACATTTTTATGCCACGTTTGGTAGGTTTGAGTGGCATGTATTGCTTGAGCGAAAAGCTTTCAGGCTTTTCGGGTGATGCAAAATATATCTTGGAGACAATACTTCATTTCCAAGTGATCGATTTTTTGACCAATAATGCTTCGTTGAAGTACCCGATTGTATGACATTATCAGCATGCAATCAATTACAATTTTTATTTCTCCTGAATCAGTAGATTTCGTATTGTTGACCTTAACTTTTGTATTGCGCATAATTTGTATTCGCTCATTTGTGCATTGAGCAATATAATTAAAAAACTTTGAGGAAAGATTTTCTTAAATTGCAGCGGGGTGTCGTTGCGATTAAATTGAATATTTATGGAAGAGTCTTGGTGACAACTTACTTTCATACGGGGCTCAAAAGCTATTTCTGGACTAGACCATTCTGGACACAGTAGTGTTAGGCGGAGCCATACTGATGTCTGGAAGATTTTCCATGTTTTCACTAGTTTCCGATGCAGTATCTTCTTCGTCTTCCAAATTAGATTCATCGCCAGAAGGTGTAAAAATGATTTCACTGCTACTGAAATCTTCTTCGTTATCTGAATTATTGATATAATTTGCTATTTCAATTGCTGCAAGTTTCTTCGCCATTTTAGGAACTGCAAATAATTTTGTCGCAATAATACAGATACTGCGAAATCCAGTAGCAATTGCCGAATGGGACATATATGTCCTACCTAAAAGGCCGAATGGGATATATGTATGTATCCCAGCGCTCAAAAATGGCAATAAAACCTAAAATACAGAAAGAATCTTCACTTACAATTACTCCAATGTATACACAGCAAAGAATAATAACTTTTCTTTTAGTTTTTATGTTTATAAGACACAAAAAACCTTCAATTTACACTTTTTTCACTCACTTATAGTAAAATATCCAAGCACCACAATCTTAAAAACGTGAATGAACGCGATAATTTTGGAACAGTTGGCACTAAATTTGAAAATAATCCGTTAAAAAGGGGTTCGAATACGTCATGGGACGTAATTCACCCATTTTGGATGCAAATTTTCGATGTTAGGGCTATGCGAATATTGAGTGGGAAATATGTGTCCCAATAGGTGCGAAAGGGTTAAATTACTGATCGAACCATTTCTAAACCGCCCATATATGTATATGATCTAAACAACTTCCTGAGACAAGTCTAGTGGGTTCATTGACAAAGCTTACTAGGCCATATGAAGCTAACAATGCCATATATTCAATTTCAATTTCAATTTAATTTTCAATTTATTTTCATTGTATTGTGGTGTGTACATTAAGACAATGTCCCTTATAGTACTGAGAAATACTACTAAAATTATATCATATAACTGTTGAAATTGCAATAATAACATAATATTCTTAAACAAAGAGTTCTTATTCTAAAAAAAAAAAGAAAGAAGAGAGAAAAAAAAAGAAGGAGGAAGGAAAAGGAATAAAGAAAAGGAAAGAACAATTTGATGATATTCTTCTACTGCTGCGACGAAAAGTGATTAAATATAGCGATTTTAAAGTTTCCGATTGTTAACGTACCTTTGATGTTCAAAGGTAGGGAATTCCATAACCTAATGGCGTGAATGAAATACAATCTAGAGGAGTTAAGATACTTAAAGCATGGTATATTGATGTTAAAAGTCCTGCGAGAACGGGAAAATTCTAGCTTGCAAAATAAATAAGGTGGTGATTTTGATGTGATAATTTGTGAAGGAATATACAAGCTCTGGCATTTAAATACTGCTGTAATGTACAACCTAGCAGGTTCCTAGAGAGAACTCAGATTCTATCATACCTACGAAGACCATAAACATATCGCACTGCATCATTAAAAGCAACCTGAAGCTTATGTTGTGATAGCGAGTCAAGGCTACAATACACGACCTCAGCGTACGTTATTATTGGGATGATTAGTGTAAGAACAAGTGTTCGACGAGTTTCAATCGGAGTAACGCTGGCAGTGAGCCAACGTTTTCGCAGACACCCGTAGATACGGCCTATTACAAGGTTGACGTGGTTGTAACAAGACAAGTTGCGGCTAATTACAAAGCCAAGGGTGGTGACTGATTCTACCACCTGAAGCTTGTTGTTGGATAGCCGTACGTCAGGGATGAAACTCAAATCGAAGAGCCTTTTTGAGATAGGTATAACCTAGGATTTTGATGGGTTAAGAAACAAACCATTTTTTTCAGACCAGTAATTGATGGCAGCCAAATCCTCATTGAGATGTGAAACTAGTTCATCTATTCTATTCAAGTGTTGGGATAGACAGAGTTGAACATCATCAGCGTACAAATATACTGAGACATGTTTGCATACCCAGGGCAGGTCGTTAATAAAAATGCAGAACAAAATTGGTCCAAGGATTGAACCCTGGGGTACACCTTGAGTAAGGGGTTTTAGTGTGGAGCTTTTTTCTTCGACAACAACTTTTTGCCACCTGTTTGACAAGAAACTTTTCAATAGTCTTAAAGCTCTTTCACCAAAACCAAAAAAGTGTTTAAGTTTCCAGCAGAGGATACTATGATTGACTTTATCGAAAGCCTTAGAAAAGTCTAACAGGCATAGCAAAGTTACGAAACCCTTATCAAATTCTAGGCGTACATCATCCAAGATATTGCCATTGCAGATGAGCAGCTATGTCTTGTTCTAAAACTCGATTGAAACGGACTTAATAAGGAATTAACGGAGAGATGATTTTGTATTTGCTTTGCCAGTACCCTTTCAAAAACTTTTGACAGACACGGCGAAATGCTGATGGGCCTGTAGTCGCTGGCAATGGCAGTATTCGCCTTTTTTGCAACTGGTATCACTCTTGCATACTTCCAAGCTTGGAGAAAAATTGATGTCATAATACAGAAGTTAATTATATGAGTAAGATGATTTAAGATATGTGGCAAAACTATTTTCACAAAACGTAAAGGCACTCCATCATCAGCCGTAGCATTCGATTTAATTGATGCAAGAATACTTAGAACTTCATCCTCCGAGACCACTTCGAATTCAGCTTGATATTGCGCATGAGTATCAGAGCTCCAATCAAACTCCAGACGGCTGAACTCTGCATTATTAGCCAGAAAATAATTGTTGAGTTCATCAGGATTTAAAGAACAATTTCTACTTCTATTATTGCCGATACCAATATCGCGCAGGTTTTTCCACAGAATTTTTGGAGGTAGGGAGGTGCTCAACTTAGAGGAGTAGTAATTCTGCTTAGACTGACGAACAATGCATGTCACCTTATTGCGTGCCACTTTATATGCAGCCCAATTAAGCTGGGACCTATTTTGTTTCCATTTACTATATAGCTTATTCCTGCTTTTAAGCGCACTAAGTACTGCCGAAGTAAACCAAGGACATTCAGTATTCCGAATGGAAACAGTTCTTATTGGTACATATGTTTTTTTTTTTTATAATTTGCACGTGTGAAAGGGGTTATGACCCTTATACTAATTTTAGGACACGGACGTTTTTAAGGAAAGGGGAAGAGACATATGTATCATATAAATAAGCCAAAAATAATTGAAAACATTTCAGTTTGTCGTTGGGATCAGACTTAAGCCAACAGTGCTCCCAAGGAATCGAGGATACTGCAGCATGTAGCGAATCTAAATCAATAGCACGGAAGTCCTTAAAATAAAATGACGTCGGGGCAATATTATTTGAAAAACTTATATTATACGTGCAAAACAGAAGATCATGTTCGGAGATACCTTCAAGAGATAGCTGATCGTAATGCAGAACCGATGAAGGATCAGATACAATAATGAAATCGAGAAGACTGGGCGGAGCATTCGTACGAAAACATGTAGGAACTGAGTCATTGAATATAGTAAGACCACAAGGGGACAAGAAGTCCTTCATTTGGTGCGCACGAGAATCTCTTTTTAGTAAATTAGCGTTGAAATCACCGCACACGATTATATTGTCATATATTGGTGAAAATTTTGATAACGCAGAAAAAAATGGCTCCGGTGAAAAACTTCGGTCAGGAATATAACAGCATGAGATCAAACACTTTTGGTAGCCATCATATATCTCTAATATCAAATATTCTACTGACTCATTATGCGATTTAAGAATCATTCTGCAATTTAATGACGATTTGTAGTATATTGCCAAGCCTCCACCCGTGGTACTTGTTACTCTGTCATTACGAAACAAATTATAGTTATCAATTTTGTATAATTCATCTGAGTCATCCGAGTGAAACCAGATCTCATCAATACAAACAACATCAATAGACGAATTGCAAAGTAAATATCTTAAATAATCAAGCTTGCGAGAGTTAAGACTTCGCGCATTGATATGGCAAACTCTAAATCCATTTCTATATTTCGACAATACATTCAACATCATGCGAGTACAATTTTCATTCACACCACGGTTCACACTACTTACAAAATTATTATCCATACTCAAAACAAAACTCTTTACAAACAATTCCGCAAACATTAGATGGTTGGTTTATAAGAATACGCATTAACAGCAGTCGAAAAGGAAAAAGAGGAAGGAGAATAAGTGATAACCGAGAAAATGCCATGGTATTTATAAGTAAAGGTAGTGAAATGTGTAAAATAAAAAGTGAATAAGGCTTACTAATATAATAATGAACTTAAAATAAGAAAACTTAAATATGTATGTACATATATAGATAAAATTTAATAAAAATGTGTTACTAATTATTTACGGTGATATCTTCTGTCGAATATTTACTTCCACAGGCGGTGTTGTTAGTATGTTGCGTCTCGGCGATAGCGAACAAACTTTGGAAGCTTTCAATGAGAGAGCTTTTACCAGTTGGAGTTTTTCTTACGTAGACTGAGCCAAATTTAGTATACACAGAGAACAGTTGTTTCTTCTTCTTCAAGCGGGTGGCAGTATGCAATATAGAGCGAACTGTTTTAGTTAAGCTCTGGTTGAAGTAACACTTGCTGTCGGACTCAATTCCAAAATCGTGCAGAATAAGATCTCTGTTATGATTTTTCCGGAAGAGAGAAGCTGATTTCAGCACAGAGTTCCTTTCATATGTGTTGCTAAATTTGAGTACTATTGGCGGTGGTGCGTGGTTGCTTGCGTTCATAGGCTTTTTTGTCCGGAAAATATTATTTAAGGCGGGAGGATTAACGTCGATCCTTTGACAAAATCGATTAAAGATGGACGTTAAGTTTTCGTCTGGTAATTCGGGTATACCAAACAAAACAGCATCATATGCTATCTCCTTACGCTCTAAGAGATCAACTTGTTGCTGAAGAGCGATCATCTGCTTACTTGTAGAATATTTTCCAGCTGAGTTGACTGCTGATTTGGTTTCCAAGGCATCTGTCGTCAACCTTCCACACGTAATGCCACAAATATAACACCTCAATTCATCCAATTTGTTGGGTTGGATTTAGGAGAGAGTTTATTTTCTAAAAACGTATTAGTCGGTACAATGTTAAATAAATATCTTAATAAAATCACTTACTTGCTGGCACCTGGTTCACGACTTCATTCGGGGTTGGTTGACGATGGAATGCACGTTTATTCAAAAGGGCTGAAAACCTTAAACTGACAGCCAAAAGGACCTGTCCGCGAAGTCGATCGTGAACCAGCGCCTTAGGCAAGTGTTACATTGGCAAAGTGCATGGAACTTCGCGACAGCATCAATACGTTGCTCTATGCTGGACATGGCAATGTTGATTTTCCCTAGTCGTTCCTCCCAGTTCTTTTCGATTTGATCGATTTTTAGAAAGATGTCACTGCGGATTTTGTGGCATTCTTCGATAAGGCTCGTTCTAATGGATTCGCTCAGCTTTTTTAATCGATCCTCTAAAATTTTAATGGTAATGGCCTTATTATTGGCATTTTGTTTTAGTGAAGGCGAGTTCAGGTCCGAGGGCGTTGAAGGTTGGTTCTTTGTTTCAGATCTCAGCTTAAGATTGGACACAGTGTGGGTTTGTCAGCAACTTAGTAGTATTGGTAAGCGGGAATAAAAAATAAAACGAAAATAATCTCCGAAAAGTTTGGCGTTTGTTTTTCAAAAATAAGCACAGAAAAAAAATAATTTTTAAACTTTGAATTGGCTATAAGTACACCGATCAACTTAACGTTTAATATTTTCGCACAATTTTTATTCAATGGTGAGGAATTAAACAAAAATCTGTTGCTAATGCCGAACGAAAAAATTAACCGTCTATGCGCTGAATGACATTCTTCCGAATAGCTCGAAACAATTTCACAATTTTCTAAAATATTGATATTGAAATCACCTAATACAATCAGATTTTTAGATTTTTCATTTTCTAAGAGACAAGCAAATTCTTCTATAAACTTACAAACATTAAACATATGCAAACTATAAACACATAAAAAGACATAGATTTCATGGCTTATTTCAATGGAGACTTTTAATACATCAGCAGACAAAAACTCAACACAAACGACTTCGTGAATAAAGTATTCCTCTTTCTCTTTTATAAAACAACCAACAACACCTGCAGTGTAATTTTCATTGGTGTTAGCATACAAATTATAACCGTGCATAAAACAATCAAACCCATAAATCCAAATTTCGGACACAAAAACAATATCTGGAACGCAGAAAAACGAATCAACTTGAGTGATCGTATCGCGTGTGTTGAGTTTGTTTTTCTTTGCCTTTTTTGCATTCATTATACCCTGCTTCGTATGTACATCAGAGAATCTTACACAGATGTCTGGTTTAGATACTGATGAAGCCGCATCGCTGTTGGTTTTGGCTTGCATTTTTTAAATAGCTGTGTTTTTTTGAAACTTAGCTGGCTAGTCGTTCATTTAAACAGTTCGCAGGCAGTCAAAGACAGTTGTTTTGATGTATATGTAGACGTAGATGTCACTGCGAAATTGTTCGGTTCCCTATGGATGTGTTCGTACATGTAAAGCGTTCGTATATGTAAAGCGTGAAATGCTCCTGATTGGCCGAAAAATAAATTGGATTTAATATCATATTAATATAATAAATGCTGTGAATTCGTTTATTGTTTTATTTTTTTATATCACTTTTATTATATCGCTTTGCATGTTAAGCATGCAAAATATGAGGTTCAACACATTTTTAAAAAAAAATGTACTGTGATATCCATTCCGAAAAGATTAATTTAACTCCGGCGCACACATTTCTTTTTCATGGAAGTGAACCTCGAATTGCCCTAATTATTTTATGACATCAAGTAATTAGTAATAAGTAATTAAAGCGTAAAAAAAATGTCCTGATATTTTGTTTTGGAAACTTGAGCAATAAAAAACGGATTTTCTAGTTTGCAGAAGTACCTAGTATAATTGAAAAAAGGGGTAATAAAATTCAATACTAGCATCTGTGCAAACAATTAGCCAAGTAAAAAAATAAAGATAAATATAATGCGGCTATACTTCTGCAAACTGACCTCATTAAACAAATTCTTGAAAAATAAAAAATACATTTTAAGCATCATACAATTTTTTAATTTTATTGAGTAAAAAATGTTTTTGATTTCAAATGATTTCAACTAGATCATTGAATAAAGATTGTCGTCTATTTACAGTTGCACCAGGTAGAGAATCTTCTGAATTAATTTCGGCACCAATAATATTTTCTTCAAAAACTTCGGCTGAGTATTCATCGTCCATTGTGATGCATATGTTGTGCATAATACATGCACTTAAAACAATTTTTGTCGCCGAACGCAAGTCCTTTTGCTCAGTAAACTTTAACAATCTTCTGAATCTTCCTTTCATCAACCCAAAAGCATCTCCACTACAATTCGTATTCCAGAATGCAGATAATTAAAAGACTTCCATTATCTTTAAATGGTGGCACTAACCAGTTAGTAGCACGATACGCTGAGACACCCAGGACGAAAGTATTTTTAGGAAACAGCTGCGTACGAGTATAATGTGAGTCTGTTATTCTGTATAAGGCTGATCTTCGAAGCACTCTACTGTCGTGCAAGGATCCAGGTTCACCACCAAAAATGTCGATGAATTTTTTGTCTGCATCAACGACTGCTTGCAGAATTATTTTGAAGTTGTGCTGTCGTTTGTAGTAGCACTCTTTATTCAATTTTGGAGCTGCAATCGCGATGTGCGTTCAATCGATTACACCTAGAACTCCAGGAATTTTATTTTCTGCCTCAAATTTACTGCAGTTGTATGCCACAGCATCCCCTTGAGACCATTTAACTGTCTTCTGTTCTCCATGAGCCATTTGCAAATACGACGAACAGCTATCCAGGCGGAAGACTTTGGTACTCCACACAAGTTCCCTTGTTGTCTGAAAGCGATGGTATTGCTAATATACCACACATACATGTAGAACTCTTTCCTTGAGCCAATCCACGATGCAGGCTTTTTCGTCTCTTCTGCTGAACCTTCGGAGGTCGAAGTGTTGTCGGAAAACTTTTCGAAGAATTCAGATTCCTCCTCTCTGGAGGAACCAAGTATTCCACATAAATTTAATTTTTTATTGCTCAAGTTTCCAAAAACACTAATTACTTGATGATCATAAAATAATTAGGGCAATTCGAGGTTCACTTCCATGAAAAAGAAATGTGTGCACCGGAGTTAAATTAATCTTTTCGGAATGGATATGACAATACAGTTTTTTTAAAATGTGTTGAACCTCATATTTTGCATGCTTAACATGCAAAGTGATATAACTAAAATAAAACAATATCTAAACGAATTCACAGCATTTATCAAATTAATACGATATTAAATCCAATTTATTTTTCGGCCAATCAGGAGCATTTCATGCATTACACATAGCTTTACGAACACATTACCATGGAACCGAACGATTTCGCAGTGGCGCCAACATCCATAAATAACAAAATTGCTTTCAGCACCGCCTGGCCATGAAGTATCATAAAATTCCTAGCCAGTAGCATTTGACTGCGGAGAAAATCAACAGTTTTAGGCAGTCGGTTGTTGTATTTGCCTTGCGTGTGAAATTCGACTTTACTGCTAACTACTGCCCAGCTAGCTTTCAAAAAACACAGCTAATATAGAATTTTTCAATTTTGTTGTCCGGAACATCAATGGACAGGACTAAAGAGCTGCTTCACCTCCATACCATTCTTGTCGTTGCCGTTTGACACTCCAACAATTTCAATACAGTTGCTGAGAAGTTGTTGTTGCTGCCAATTCAGTTTGCTCTCCAAAAAATCAACTTTCTTCTTAAGCTCTGTATTTTCAGTTTGCAGCAAGGTAAGTTGCTGTAGGAAACGATGGTTAGAAAGCTAAGTTAGAAAGCTTCTGGTAGATCATTTGAAGAGTGCATTCATTCTCACTGTCATCGAACTTTGTAGGCCGGGCTGCTGTTTTTGCGTAGTTGCTTCCCACTTGATTTTTGCTGTTGTTAGTTGCAGCTAATGCATTATTGTTGTTAGGGTAAGGCACAGCTGATAGCGGCAAGTGTAATGAGCGACGTCTAAGTACTGCACATTTATCACAACGAAATGCATTTCCACTTGCTTTAATAAGGTCTGCATATTGTTCTGTGATATTCACATAAGAATAATGCAAGAAATGCAAGCAGTCGTTACAATTTATTTTAGTTAAACAATTCCGATCAAATTTTTATGAACAAACGGAGCAATTCATTTTATAAAAAAAATTAATCAAGAAAAGTTCTAAGAATCTAAGAACCCCACGACAATCCAGAGAGAACTGATTACACTGTATGGTGTATGAAACAAGGACAGGTTGCGAATTCTATTCACCTGCGGGGAGAATATTGACGATTCAATTACTTACTTGTCACCCGGTGCATCCCACAATTAAGGATGACAGCAAATCACAATATACATATATAAAGGTTTTTTGATGGTACGAGTAATGGTAATATTATTAACAGTGTGCATACATATAACAAGTAAAATAAAATGTTTATAACGTACGGAATGTCTTTGTTTTATTTTACATATATAATTCTGTATCCCGTACAAATTTAACATTTTTTGGTTTCTTTATTTCATCCAGTAAAAATACATGTCGTAAGAGTGCGAAATGCGGGAGGAGTAGATTGAAGTAGAGAATTGAGGAAAAGTTAAAGAAGAAGGGGTGGATGAAAATTATCAATAGTCGATAGAGATAGGGGACAAAGCCAGATTGAGGAGTTAATGGGATCAGTTGTGAATATAAGGTCTAATTGCCTTCCCATGTAAATTAATACATTACTAACTTGACATAGACCTGAATCAGTTAGTCGATCTATGAAGAGACATTCCTCAGTGGAGTTGGCAATTGAAGCGATGAAAAAGGATTCATCATCGGGAGGAGTCGACTGCAGCGGAGATAGATTAAAGTCGCCAAAAATAAGGACGTCATACGGATGTCTTCGGATGCAGTCTTCGCTGCCACTCAGAAGGTGTCCATGTTGCACTTAACTGTTTGATGAGCTTACATGGGGCAGCGACGGGATGATTTTACGTTAAAGCAGTTTCGGACTCTTGGATTGTGGGGGCAGCAGGAGACTTTATTAACTCTATCGTTCGCAGTAGACGAGGAGGCGAAGGTGAGTTAGAGTCGACTGCAGTTTCGACCTTTAAAGTTCGAGAGTTTGATCGTGTTTTTTTTTTTTGTGAGCCTTCTTTGGTACGAGTCATTGAAGCCACTGAGGCACTTAATCGCTAAATGGACGTGTGAAAGAGAGATCTTCTTGCATTCATCACAAAAGAAAAGGAGGTTGTCAGAAAACTCTTTTATAAATACAGTATTTCTTTTATTTAGACCGACACAAATGGCATGAAATGATTTGCCACAGATGTCCTTACAAGCAACCCAGTCAGCATTGCTATTGAGCAGTTAGTGATTTCGCAAAACATAGCAATTATAAGGTGAATAAACGGAAAGTTAAATAAACGAACAAAATCGAAAAATGTAGGTCAACGATTTTAGGGGCGCGTCAGCGAAAACAAGGCACTATTGAACGAATGCGGAGTGGGTCAAATAGCGAAATAAAAATTGATTATTACGCGGGAATATGTTATGCAATAATTAAGTTGAATGATTTGCGGAGCAAAAAGAAATAGCGACTGCACACGGCGACAGCTGTAAACAAAGGCCAACATCACCTAAAGCGACGGTTGCCTACACCAATCCTGCATTACTTTTTTCTCAATGCGAAACAGAACCTGTAGTTGGCATAGCGCACGCCAGTTCCTCTACGATGCAATTTTCTCAGCACAGTCCAGCAGCTGAAAGAGGAAAACAAAATTTTGCGTTTGAAGATGGCAAATTTAGAAAGCAGGGTGAACTATAGAGAAGGGAAGTTGGTGTACCTGAGTTAAATAGTTCAAATGAAAGGGAAAGAGTAAACGAGATCTTTGACAAAGCTTTAGATTTATGCGTATCGACTGAGGACATACAGAAATGTTATGTTAAGCGCATAAGTAAAGCAAAACGTACAAGTACAACCTCCATCTCTAATGATTGCGGTGATATTCTTTGCTTTTCTTCGCACAACGCCAAATAGAAAGTGATGGAAAGGAAAAAAATCAAAAAAAGAAGCTAAACACATCGCTGTTTATTATTGTTAGTAACACAAGTATTTTTGTTAATGATAGCTTAACTAGGTATTCTAAAGCTATATTTACGGCAGCTAAAAAATGTAAAACGGAGAACAAAAAACTTGAATGGTTCCAGAATTCACAAATTTTAATAAAAAAAAAATTGATAATAGTGAGGCTCCTGCCATAAGATCGTTTGATGATCTTGCTGCTCACCAAGGGCAATAATATGAACGACAGTTTTGATCTTATGTGTGACAGTTTCACTGTAAGAACCATTAGATGTAATTTTGACAACATTTTTAGTTGTAAATCAGGTGGCAAATCATTTTTTGATTTACATCAAAATATACGCAGCTTACGTCAAAACTTCGATTTACTGATTGGAAAACTTGAAGCCCTTGTAAACCTGTCAGAAATAATAGTTGTAACTGAAATTTGGATTTATTCTTGCGAAATTGTAAATTACCATTTTAATAATTAAAATTTGTTTGCAAATACTAATGATACGTACTCTGGCGGTGGAGTGTGATTTTAAAGTTTAATTTAAGAAGCGCGGATATCATTAAAGTTTGTTGCAATATTCACTGTTGGCGTCTGTTTCACAAGAAAATATTACAGAATCGAAAAGAGAAAAAAAAAACCGTTGACAAAGAATTATGGTTCCTTTGCGCACAGGTAGCGCATAGATACACTTAAACTGCAAAAAGCTGTAATAAAATAAAGGAAATGTCCACGTTATAAAACAGTATTTCTTCATTTTATATTAGAACATTTATGCACAGTTTTATAGTTTGTTTTATACGAGGATGTATGTATGCATCATATGATATATCAGTTCACCTTGTGTGGTTCACATTTGTTGTGGGGGCGTTCATGTCGAAGGTATTACTAATACGAAGAAGGGTGTTCACATCATTGACGGACTCAATTTTTTTTAACGCTTACAGGTAAAAGGGGAAGAGGAGAGGTGACATGTTACGTCAATCCGGATTTTTAGATTTTATAAAATTTTTGAATTTTTTCTGAAGTTTGAAAATGTCAATCGATTGTCACTCGACAAAAGTGTTTAAAAAGAAATTGTGAAAATAAAAAAATAATTCCCTATCATTGCTATCACTCATTGTTTAATTAAATTTCTTAAAATTTGCAAAGTAAGCAAAAAAATAGAAAAGAAAACAAATCAATTTGATAGACACTGACAATTAATATCTCAAAAAGAATCCCCAGAACTGTTCAATCAGGACTATCAGTCCGAACACGAAATGTAACAAAAAAAAACCTAGTCCGTCAGTCCTGTGTGAACACCCTCAAGAGTCTGGTGACGTCATCGTGCTCCAAACATGCAACAAACAACGAAATAGAACGAACCAGAATGATGACAGATATGAACAATGAAATATAAACGCAGCAGATATGCTACGCATGATCCTGTTGCCATGTTTACTAGATTCGCATTTCTCTTCCTATACGTCGGTGATGTTTGCTTGCATGCAGCTGCGGTTCTATGTTTCTGCGCGAGTCTTAATTCGAGTGTATAATTCACTCATCTGGATAGTGCTTTTCCATAAATATTAGAGGTATTGTATGATATTAAATTTCATTTGGTTGGGTTTTGTTTTGATTTTATGTCATGTGTGGATGTGTGTGAGCGCGGATTTGAGTAAATATCAATTTCGAATTTGAGTGAATCGCGTGAGTCTCGCATCTGATTTGCGCGAAGTGCGTGAATTTTTGTGTGGTTGTTTTATTTTACTATTAGGTATGAAGCGTGTGTGCGATTTAATTTGGATTGATTAAAGAGTGGCAAACTGCTTCAGTGATGCCACTTGTGCTTGTTATTTCTAAAATTAGGGTATTATGTTCTGTGAAGTAAATGAGAAATTGCGAATGGACTGTAGTAGGGCGGTATGTTATGTGGAAACTTTTTTTTTATTAACGAATGTGTTGTATGGATGTATTTTTTTTTTTTTTTGTGTGATTCCTGTGTGTTTTGTGTGTTTTCGTGAATTGGGGTTAGGATGTTTGCGAGTTGTTCATGGATAGTGGACAAAGTTTCATAATTGGACGTTTGAATTCTCCCAGCTGCATTTTTAACTTGACTACTCGAGTTATGTTGTCGGTTCCCGGGTATGTTTCCTGAATTCGGCCTCAGCTCCCACAAAGTTCGTGCCACAGTCACTATAGACCTGGCTGCAGATTCCTCTCCGTGCCGCAAATCGTCGAAAAACAGCTAGAAAGGGTTGGGTGGTCAGGTCACTTACCGCTTCCAAATGTATAGCCTTGCCTTGCCTGAGCTGCCTTGCTTCGGAACATAAAACGAACGGTACCGCCATGAAGGTATATTTTATCTGTTTTTTTTATTCTGAATAACCAGAACTTTGTTCGCAAATAACCCATCATCTGCTGGATTCCTCCATGCAGCAACCTTTGGTGTGCATCTCGGATGATGAGCATCGTGAGGTGGTGTCCTGACTCCAGTATAAAGGGATGTCGCTGGTCGTATGGAAAATCAGCGTGTTGAAGCCTTCCACTCTAACGATGCCTGCACTGTCAACAAACAGATTCAAGGGCCCCACACCTCTGAACTTAGGGATCCCTCCTGGAAACATATCCTGCTGGAGAACGGGATCCGAAAGCCATTTTTCCCCTTCGTCTGTGGTAAGATCGGATGGTTTTCTTGGAGGCTAAAAATTCCACACTGCTTGTAAAAATGAGGGCCCATTCCACGATAGCGACCGCAAGAGTGGAAGCCAAACCTGCCGGGTTTTGTTGCGTGGGTATATGTTTCCATATATTAACATCCGTTAGACACTGTATCTCTCCAACTCTGTTCTTGATGAATGCATCCCATCTTGAAGGTGTCGAGAGAATCCAACACAGTGTGATGGTGGAATCAGTCCAGGCTTCCATCTTCGGGTCCTTCTACTCTATGACGTATGTAGCAGTTTGGCCAGAATGACAGCGCCACAAAGTTCCAAGCGGGAAGATTTACTGGTACCACAGGTGCTAGCTTGGACGTGGCGATAAGAAGATGCGTGTGAACTTTACCTTTTTCGTTCTCTATTCGTAGATAGACTGCAGCTCCACTCGTCTTTTCAGGCCCATCTCTGATTCCGTGGAGTTCGACCCGGTTTGACCCACTGGCTGTCTGAACCCACCTTGGCAGACGTATGTCATTTATGACCTTTAATTCGTTGGAAAATATCTGCATGATTTGTTTCGCCTTCAGGATACAAGGCGATATCAATCCCATGGGGTCAAACAAGCGTGCTATTCTCGACAACCCGAACCTGTTCGTTGGCTGTGGGTTGTTTGGAGGAGTGCAGCAGAAGGAAAAGTGATCGACAACGGGAAGTCAATGGATTTCGAGCGTTTCGAAACTGTCTGAGCTCTCGGAAGGCAGTGAGAATATTAGCTCATGGTCTTGGTCAGGAATCCCTTTCAGCAATTCTTCTGCGTTGGGGGTCCATTTGCGTAAGTTAAAGCCACCTGTCTCTAGAGCTGCCCTAACCTCCTCTCTTTTTCTTTCAGGTTCAACTATAGTATCTGCACCGGAAATGAGATCGCCTACGTACATTTCTTCCCAAATCATTTTTGCAGCCCACGGGTATTGAGCCTGTGTGTCATCAGCTAGCTTATCAAGTGTGCGGATTGCCAAATATGGAGCAGAAGCTGTACCAAATATCACAATTGTAAGACGATATATTTTAAGCGGATCGCTTGGTAATTTGCGCCAAAAGATCAGCTGGTATCTTGAATCCGATTCAATGATCCACAGTTGCCGGTACATCTTCTCGATGTCGGCTGTGAACGAGAAGCGGTAAAACCTCCATCGTAAAATGATGTACGTCGCAAT
Organism: Pocota personata; assembly: GCA_963082735.1. Classification (NCBI taxonomy): domain Eukaryota; kingdom Metazoa; phylum Arthropoda; class Insecta; order Diptera; family Syrphidae; genus Pocota; species Pocota personata. Next base: position 153,814,134 of record OY720429.1, read on the forward strand.
GTGTTGGTGTCTGGGTTCTACCATCAGCTGGTCATTTAAGGAGATTCCATCAGATGCTCTAAAAGATATGTCAAAGACCACCCTCAACTTGGTTGTGAAGCTGCTTTCCTTAAAGACAGCATGGTGCGACAGGAAATAATGCGCAGTGCCGGTAACGGAGTACACTTCGGCTTCATCCATATGACCAAGCTGCTTATACTCCTTTATGCATGCTGTTTCCTTTTTGTGTAAGTACGGGTTTGCTGCCAGACGTTTCTCGAGCCCTGTGAATCGTTGGAGAGCACCTTCTTGCGACATACCTAGGACAGGGTCCACGTAACCCTTAAAGAGCAGCGCTACTTCACATCACCCACCGTCCGTGCGTTGTACATTTTTGGTGAAATGCATCCCCAGAACTTATAGACTTTTGCATCGATATCTCCTGTTCGGAAGAAAGCTTTGACAGGTTGTGGTTCCACTGGTACTCTTCCGAACAGGATCCAACCAAACCTTTGTTTTTTTGAGAACGGGCATGGCACTTTTCGGGGACCTAGTCAAGTCCGGTAACAATATCTCCGCAAGAATATCGCTACCTAGGAACAGGTCTACCTTGGCTGGTTTATAGAAGTATCAATCTGCCAACACTAAACAACCAAGACGCTTTCCGATGGACGGAGCGCGGTTCGGGAGATGCCCAGACAGTGAATTGAAGATGAAGGCCTTCGAAGTTGTCATAAAGGCTGAATGTTGCGAAGATATTACAAAGTCGACAACTCTTTTGCATGTGCCTCTGATATCTCAATATATGTGGATTTTGGTCTCAAGCGGAGCAATTGCATGGTTGACTCTGTGATGAAGGCGGCTTCAGAGATTGAGTCCAGCCGGGCCCGAAGCAGAATCATCTCGCCTGACGGCGTCCTGACGTTGGCTAGAGCAGTTGCCAATAAAACCTGCGTATTGATTCTCGGTGTGGAGTGAAAAGAGTTGACCGCTGAACTGGTTGGTGTCTGCTCTTCTTTACATGGCTGTACATTTGGAGTAATGACGTTCATTCTGGAGGCAAAAAAACTGTGTGACTGATTATGGGGATTCACATTCTGTGTCAGAGAACATGCATGTGAGGGAATAAAATTTGGTGTCTTATACATAAGGGAGTGGTATTGCTGCTGGCATTAATAGCACATACCAATACTTGCGCAGCGATGTGCTTCTTGAGGAGTCTGTTAATAATCCGGCCTGATGGGTGGCAGCCCCTAAAGAATGGAACCTAGCTTCCTGAAACAGTTTAAATTACACAAACAATTGGCAGTTTCTTGGGGTCAGTTTTGGAACCCAATTTTTCCTCCCAAAAACTGCTAAATTTGTGTTGGCACTCTCTGCAACAGGATGAAAATGAGCACCACATCCCAGTGCTTAACAGGTACCTTCAAATTAGTCAAACTGTGTACTACCTCTGCCGACGTATCCAACAACTCCTTGGTTGACTCGGCTCGTTTTTGGATCACTGACGAATGGTTGAAAAAGCACTGCGTATTAACGACAAACCGTGTATGATCATACCTCTTAGTTAAAATGCTCCACGCCTTTGTATAATTCCCGGGTGAGTAAAAAGTTTTTCGGCTTCGCCGGATGCCGTCGACTTTGAGTAATGTATTTTGTCTATTTCTGACAGTGACGTATTGCGGTGGATCAATAAGACAATCAAATCGCGGAAGGCTCGCCACATCTCATAACTCCCCGAGATAACTGGCAAATTAATCTTCGGTAGCTTGATATCCACCCTCCTGGATGTGTTAGCCGGTACCTCTACCCGTTTCGTGTCCTCTGGTTTTGTCATAGACTGATTTTTCTCTATCGCATCCAGTAAGCTGCTTCGATAGTCGAAGTAACAGTCTATGATTTTCTCGAAGATTTTCTCAACTTCAAGATTTTTTGCATCGTCGTCAGTTAGGAGAAGCTCAATCTGGGTAGTGGCCGATTTTATGGTTTTCTCCAGCAATGAAAGACGACTTGCCAAGTAGTTCGAGGTACTCGTACGCTTATTTGCACCTGACTTGCCGAAGTTTACGACATCGTTCTCAAGCTGTTTCATCGTACTTGACAACACACCCTCATTGTCATTTCGTATGAATTTTTTTTTTTTTTTTTATTTGATATGCATTTATGCAAAAAAAAATAAGTAAGAAATATGTTTTCCACTTGTAGGATGGAGTACTGGGTCCGAATTGACATACAATCAGTGATCATCGAATTTGGCGACTCCGGAATCCGTCTGGAAACTTGGTGTGATGGCTGATGGTGATGCTGCTGTTGCCGTGGATGGATTGGACTTCGGTGGGTTTTTCTTGCTTTTCAGAAGAAAGTGAAACAATACCTTGACTATTGTTAATTTTAAATTCACTTTTTTATTGCACTTTGTAAATTTTACAAGCGCGCACTCACGTTTTCGATAAAATCCGGCTCTATCGGACCAAATGTTGTCGTCTGTGTCACAAGAAAAGATTTGAGAATCGAAAAGAAAAAAAAACCTGTTGACAAAGTGTGGTGTTCGTCTCATACGGAGCCTACCCTCTAAGCTGTACCAAGCGCAGCACGCTCTTCCTAAGCTGTTTAAAGCGCAGCTCGCTATACGTTTATGGCAAATTACTGCCGCAGTGAAATGGGTCTAGAACTGAAGTGAACTTCTACGTAGCGTGAATCACTCTCGACCTCAATTGAATGCCATATGACACTTTCGATTGAGTGTGTGGAATGTGTTATGTAATGGCTCCTCATTCCCACTTTGTGTGCTTGCATTGAATCACACTACATCCTTCCCCCACAGAAAAATGATACTTGTTTACATTTCTTGAAATTTAAATAAATATTATTTGATTGAATACATTCTTTGGGATCAATGCGTGCTTAAATAGTATGCAAATCTTGTATGTGGATATGCAATGTTAATATATTGTAGCATAATAATAACTACGCTCCTACGACTATGCAGCAAATTCCGAAGTGACTTTTCATTCTGGCAGAATTTTGGTTCGAACTGTCCTTTCATTCGAGGTTCGTGTCTGGGACGAAGTCTCCACAGCTCATGTCAACGAAAGAGACGAATAATATCAGGGATAAAAGGGAATTATAACTGCAAGAATTATTTCTCTTGTTCCAGTGGTCGAAGAATTTGCTAGAAGTTTCTGGCTATCAGAAACTTCTGCTATATAAGGACAGATGGCGATTGAGAAAGCAGCAGTAGTTTTTAAACTGTGGCGAAGAGATTAGAAAAGTGATAATGGGCGAAGTTGTAATTTTGTGATAAATTGAAAGTTGAGATTTAACAAGAAGAAGTAATTAGTTTGGATTTGTGAATTAAGTAATTGAAAGGAGATAAAGTGATTTGAGAGGACAGAGACCTTGTAAGAAAAGGATTGCGAAGAATAGTATAGTGTGAACCTGAATTGCTCTATAGACTAGAAAATAAAGAAATAATTTCACAGAATAATTGTTTTATCTACTCGAGTCGTAGCTCGCATATTACATTGGTGTCAGAAGCGGGATAAAACTTATTCTGTGAATAACTATTTCCGTGGTGCGAAATTGCACAAGCAAAAAAAAAAAAAAACATTTCTGTGTTGAGTTAATTAGTTGCGCAAAATGGGTCGCAAATTGGGAAAACTAACTATAAATCAGCTAAAGGCAGAACTCAGTAAGCGGAACCTCGACACAACTGGGGGGAAAGATGTCCTACTGATTCGTTTGGAAGAAGCAGTAACGCAGGAAGGTGAAAATCCGCATGACGTAGAGTTTGACGTGGGAGAGGAACCAGCAAGTACAGCAGCCGACCCGGGTATAACAAGTCTGCTCCTGCAACTTAACTCAGTCATGGACGAACAAAAGAAAGCAATAGAAGACCAAAGGAATTCTCTAGAACTTAAGCTGGACGACCAGAGGAATTCTCTAGAAGTTAGGCTGGACGAACAAAAGAAAACAATGGACGAACAAAAGAATTCTCTAGATGCTCTGGAAAGCAAACTTGATGAGCAAAACAGGAACTTGGAATCTAAATTCGAAGCGATCGAAGAGAAAATCGAGAAGGTCGAGACGCAACTCGAAAAAGTCGAAACTAGATTCGATGAAAACTTTGAGAAGCATGAAACTCAGTTCGGGAAAATAGAGACTCAGTTCGAAAAAGTAGAAAAAAAAATCGAAAATCTTACTAAGGAACTCAGCAACGTGAAGAGACAGAAAGCACGGGAATATTCCACTGACGGTTTGAGAAGAAAGGAGATGCAGCCTCCTATCTTCGATGGTCAAACATCATGGCCAATTTATAAGAGGCAATTCGAAGCGGCCGCAATGACCAATAGCTGGGACGATGAAGAAAAGTCTGTTGCACTCACGCGTGCACTGAGGGGTCCAGCTGCGGAGCTCTTGCGGACCATCCCGGAAGATAAACAGCAGAACTACGACTATCTGGTTCAGGCTATCGAGATGCGGTTTGGGGATGAACACATGCAGCAGGTGTACAGGGTTCAGCTGCGTAGTCGAGTCCAGAAAAGGGGGGAAACGCTCCAACAGTTGCAAGCGGATATAGAGCGACTAGCCCATCTTTCATACCCTAAAGCCGGTGAGGAGCTTATCAACGAAATGGCGGTGGAAGCTTTTATTCAGGCCATGGAGGACAGACAACTGAAAATGGCTGTAAGGATGGCTGGAAAGCGAACACTCCCCGAGGCATTGGCATCCGCTTTGTCATTGAAGGCTGCGGACCAAGCATACCAGGGAATACACCGTGTCAGGGAAATGTCCGTCGTGGAATGCTCATGCCAGAGAACAGCCGTCATGGATGAAGACAAAGCTCGCGGAAGTCAAATCCGTTGCTGGAATTGCAACCAAACCGGACACCTACAACGGCAGTGCAGAAGTGCACCTAGACGAGGAAATTGTCCACATTGCGGAAGTAGGAGAAGCAGAGAGGAAGCATCTGGCTGTCAGTCAGACTTACCAAAACCAGCAGTCGGGAAATGCGTAAAGACCAACTTCGCGGGGCAGAAGTTGGTTACTGGAATCGAGGCCCCCAGGACCACCATTCAAGTTTCGCAAACCAAACGGGGTAACAAGAGCCTGATAGTGGAGGCACTAATCAACAAGAAAAAGTTCGTAGCCACCATCGACACAGGTGCCACTGCCTCCATTGTAAAAAGAGATATCATCAGAAGCTCATGGCTGCACAACACCAACAGCTACTGCCTGAAGACTGCAACAGGGGAAATGGCGAAGGTGTTTGGAGAAGTTCGTCTTACGATTACTCTGGCGGGACTGACGTTCTCCCATGCGTTTCTGGTGGCAGATATATGCGACGAGTGCATCATCGGAATAGACTTCATGAAAGCAAATGAAGTAATCTTGGACATCGGGATGCAAGTACTGAGGTATCGGAATGTGGAGATTCCGATGGTGTACTGAAACGAGAATGCCGTAACTCTCAGGACAGTCATCAGCAAAGACGAAGTTTTGCCGCCGTCTTCAGAGACAATCATTTGGACGAAGCTGGAAGGTGATCTTGGGAGCCACCGATTCTACATAGTAGAACCAGACCCAGAGAAGAATTCTCAAGACTACATCGTGGGAAAGACGTTAGTCGAACCAAAGAACACCATGGTTCCAGTGAGAGTTTTGAACGCAAGACCGCACACTGTCAAACTAAGGCGAGGGGAGGTGACTGGAAAATGCACGCCAATTACCGCCGTCGCAACAATATCTGAACGTGATGCTCCAAAACCTCTCCCATCACCTTGCACAGCGGAAACGAGAGAGACGATTCTCCAGTCCAGTGAGCTGAATCGGGAGCAGCGAACTATGGCAGAGAATCTTATCAATGAATACGCTGATGTATTTGCCTCACAGGACGGAGAATACGGCCGAACACACCTGGTACAACATCGAATAGACACTGGTGATACTAGACCAATTCGTCAGCCTGCTAGGCGCCTTCCATTGGCAAAGCAGACAGAAGTTGCAGAGATGGTGTCGGCAATGGAGAAAGAAGGTCTGATTGAAAGTTCCAAATGTCCGTGGGCATCACCAGTTGTACTGGTTAAGAAGAAAGATGGCAGCACGCGGTTCTGCGTGGACTATCGGCAGCTCAATTACGTCACCAAAAAAGATAGCTACCCTCTGCCACGGATTGACGACACGCTAGACACACTATCAGGAGCCCGATGGTTTTCCACTCTCGACTTGAAGAGTGGCTACTGGCAGGTACAGATCCATCCAGAAGACCGGGAGAAAACCGCCTTCACCGCAGGAAATGGGCTATGGCAATTCACGGTAATGCCATTCGGGCTGTGCAATGCTCCGGCGACTTTCGAGCGATTGATGGAATGTGTCCTGCAAGGGTTAACATGGAAAACCTGTTTGGTATACTTGGATGATGTCATCGTCGTTGGAAAAACGTTTGCGCAACACCGAGACAATCTAAGGGATGTGTTTCAAAGGCTTCGAAGTGCTCACCTGAAGCTCAACCCCAAGAAGTGCGCCCTGTTTAGAGCGGAAGTCAAGTACCTGGGACACATAATTTCAGCGAAAGGAGTGAGAACCGATCCAGAGAAGGTCGAAGCGGTGAAAAACTGGCCAGTCCCCAAGGATAAACACCAAATAAGGAGCTTCCTGGGCCTAGCCACCTACTACAGACGGTTCGTGAAGGATTTTGCCGGGATCGCAAAGTGCCTGCACCAGTTGACGGAAAAGGGAAAACAATTCAAATGGTCAATTGAGTGTGAGAAGAGCTTCAAGGCACTTAAACAACGGCTATGCGATGCCCCGATACTGGCTTACCCCGCTCCCGGGGAAACGTTCATTGTGGATGCAGATGCTAGTAATGTCGGGGTAGGAGCCGTACTCTCCCAGGTGCATGACGGCCAAGAGAAGGTGGTTGCGTACTTTAGCAAGTTGCTCTCTAAGCCAGAAAGGAACTACTGCGTGACAAGGAGAGATCTTCTAGCTTTGATCTTTTCTACGAAGCATTTTCACAAATACCTCTACGGGAGGAAGTTCGTTCTTCGCACAGACCATGCTGCCTTAAAATGGCTATTACAGTTCAAGAGTCCTGAGGGTCAGGTCGCAAGATGGATCGAAAGGCTGCAAATCTACGACTACGAAATACAGCATCGTAAAGGAAGGTTCCACTCTAATGCGGATGCACTGTCCCGGAGACCATGCAGAACGGATTGTAAACATTGTGCGCGTCAGGAAGAACGGGAGCTGGTTTCCATCCAAAGAATGAGAGCCGAACCTATCGCCGGCTGGAGCGTAGATGAGATCCGGAACGCTCAGAAGGAAGACCCGGATATCGAGCCGATTCTGGCCTGGAAGGAGAACATGGAGAAACCGGATCATCAGGACATCTCTCACAGAAGCCCGACCTTAAAGGCATATTTTGCGCAGTGGGACTCCCTCCATGTCCAAGAAGGTGTTCTGAGAAGGAAATGGGAATCCTCCGACGGAAAGTCGTTTGTAATGCAGCTTGTCGTACCGCGGACGAGGGTCAAGGAGGTGTTACAGGAAATGCATGGCGGGGCGACCGGAGGCCACTTGGGAGTGAATAAGACGCTAGAAAAGGTACGAGAACGTTTTTATTGGTTAAAAGCGAAGGAAGATATCGAAGACTGGTGCAGCAAATGCGACGTGTGTGCAGCTCGCAAGGGTCCGAGAATCAAAACTCGAGGTAAGATGCACCAATACAACGTGGGAGCACCTTTCGAACGAATCGCCATTGACATCGCAGGGCCCTTTCCGGAAACCGACAATGGTAATCGGTATATACTCTTAGTGATGGACTACTTCAGTAAGTGGCCGGAAGCGTTTCCGATCCCTAACCAGGAAGCCAGAACCGTGGCGGAGCAGATCGTCTACAATTGGGTTAGCAGATTCGGTGTGCCCTTGGAATTGCATTCTGACCAAGGGCGGAACTTCGAGTCAAGAATCTTCCAAGAGATGTGTCAACTACTCGGAATCAAAAAGACAAGGACAACCCCGCTTCATCCACAGTCGGACGGTACGGTGGAGCGTTTCAATAGGACTTTGGACGAACATCTCTCGAAGGTCGTAGGTGACTACCAACGGGATTGCGACCGGCAGATTCCTTTGTTTTTGATGGCCTATAGAAGTGCCGTGCATAGCACTACTCAACATACGCCGTTCGAAATCTTATTTGGTGGAATAGCTCGTTTACCCAGTGAGGTGAAATTTGGATCTCCTACCAATGAGCCCAGAAATGAAGAAGAGTACGTGGCGGACCTTAGGGAAAGGCTTAGGGACATACACCAAAGGACCAGAAGCCAGATTAAGATGACGAGCGACCGCATGAAGACCAGGTATGATGCCAAGGCAACAACGTCAGGATTTCAGGAAGGAGATCTGGTGTGGCTGTATAATCCCCATCGCCAAAAGGGGAAATCACCTAAATTACAGCGGAACTGGGAAGGTCCCTACAGAATAGTAACCCGCATCAACGATGTTGTCTACCGCATCCAGCGAGGACCGAGGGCCAAAATGAAAGTGGTTCATGTGGACCGACTGAGTCGATACAATGGCCGAAATGAGGATGCACTTGTTCGGGACGAACACGTCTAAGAGGGGGGCAGTGTAGCATAATAATAACTAAGCTCCTACGAGTATGCAGCAAATTCCGAAGTGACTTTTCATTCTGGCAGAATTTTGGTTCGAACTGTCCTTTCATTCGAGGTTCGTGTCTGGGACGAAGTCTCCACAGCTCATGTCAACGAAAGAGACGAATAATAAAGGGAATTATAACTGCAAGAATTATTTCTCTTGTTCCAGTGGTCGAAGAATTTGCTAGAAGTTTCTGGCTATCAGAAACTTCTGCTATATAAGGACAGATGGCGATTGAGAAAGCAGCAGTAGTTTTTAAACTGTGGCGAAGAGATTAGAAAAGTGATAATGGGCGAAGTTGTAATTTTGTGATAAATTGAAAGTTAAGGTTTAACAAGAAGAAGTAATTAGTTTGGATTTGTGAATTAAGTAATCGAAAGGAGATAAAGTGATTTGAGAGGACAGAGACCATTGTAAGAAAAGAATTGCGAAGAATAATATAGTGTGAACCTGAATTGTTCTATAGACTAGAAAATAAAGAAATAAATTTCACAGAATATTGTTTTATCTACTCGAGCCGTAGCGCGCTTATTACAATATTGTAGCATAATAATAACTACGCTCCCTAAAAATATGACGCAACAAATTCCGAAGTGACTTTTCATTCTGGCAGAATTTTGGTTCGAACTGTCCTTTCATTCGAGGTTCGTGTCTGGGATGAAGTCTCCACAGCTCATGTCAACGAAAGAGACGAATAATATCAGGGATAAAAGGGAATTATAACTGCAAGAATTATCACATCAGAATTTCTCTTGTTCCAGTGGTCGAAGAATTTGCTAGAAGTTTCTGGCTATCAGAAACTTCTGCTATATAAGGACAGATGGCGATTGAGAAAGGAACAGTAGTTCTTAAACTTTGGCGAAGAGATTAGAAAAGTGATAATGGGCGAAGTTGTAATTTTGTGATAAATTGAAAGTTGAGATTTAACAAGAAGAAGTAATTAGTTTGGATTTGTGAATTAAGTAATTGAAAGGAGATAAAGTGATTTGAGAGGACAGAGACCTTGTAAGAAAAGGATTGCGAAGAATAGTATAGTGTGAACCTGAATTGCTCTATAGACTAGAAAATAAAGAAATAATTTCACAGAATAATTGTTTTATCTACTCGAGCCGTAGCTCGCATATTACATTGGTGTCAGAAGTGGGATAAAACTTATTCTGTGAATAACTATTTCCGTGGTGTGAAATTAAAAAAAAAAAAAAAAAAAAAAAAAAAAAAAAAAAAACGATTTCCGTGTTGAGTTAATTAGTTGCGCAAAATGGGTCGCAAATTGGGAACACTAACTATAATTCAACTAAAGGCAGAACTCAGTAAGCGGAACCTCGACACAACTGGGGGAAAAGATGCCCTGCTGATTGTCTGGAAGAAGCAGTAACGCAGGAAGGTGAAAATCTGCACGACGTAGAGTTTGACGTGGAAGAGGAACCAGCAAGTACAGCAGCCGACCCGGGTATAACGAGTCTGCTCCTGCAACTTAAGTTAGTCATGGACGAACAAAAGAAAGCAATAGAAGACCAAAGTAATTCTATAGAACTTAAGCTGGACGAACAAAAGAATTCTCTAGATGCTCTGGAAAGTAAACTTGATGAGCAAAACAGGAACTTGGAATCCAAATTCGAAGTGATCGAAGAGAAAATCGAGAAGGTCGAACCGCAACTCGGAAAAGTCGAAACTAGATTCGATGAAAATTTTGAGAAACATGAAACTCAGTTCGGGAAAATAGAGACTCAGTTTGAAAAAGTGGATACGCAATTCGAGATAGTAGGGAAGTAAGTCGAAAATCTTGCTAAGGAGCTCAGCAACGTGAAGAGACAGAAAGCACGGGAATATTCCACTGACGGTCTGAGAAGAAAGGAGATGCAGCCTCCTATCTTCGATGGTCAAACATCATGGCCAATTTATAAAAGGCAATTCGAAGCGGCCGCAATGACCAATAGCTGGGACGATGAAGAGAAGTCCATTGCACTCACACTTGCACTGAGGGGTCCAGCTGCGGAGCTCTTGCAGACCATCCCGGAAGATAAACAGCAGAACTACGATTCTCTGGTTCAGGCTATCGAGATGCGGTTTGGGGATGAACACATGCAGCAGGTGTACAGGGTTCAGCTGCGTAGTCGAGTCCAGAAAAGGGGGGAAACGCTCCAACAGTTGCAAGCGGAAATAGAGCGACTAGCCCATCTTTCATACCCTAAAGCCGGTGAGGAACTTATCAACGAAATGGCGGTGGAAGCTTTTATTCAGGCCATAGAGGACAGACAACTGCAAATGGCTGTAAGGATGGCTGAAAAGCGAACACTCCCTGAGGCATTGGCATTCGCTTTGTCAATGAAGGCTGCGGACCAAGCATACCAGGGAATACACCGTGTCTGGGAAATGTCCGTCGTGGAATGCTCATGCCAGAGAACAGCCGTCATGGATGAAGACAGAGCTCGCGGAAGTCAAATCCGTTGCTGGAATTGCAACCACACCGGACACTTACAACGGCAGTGCAGAAGTGCACCTAGACGAGGGAATTGACCACATTGCGGAAGTAGGAGAAGCAGAGAGGAAGCATCTGGCGGTGATAACATCCATCCTGTCAGTCAGACTTCCCCAAAACCAGCAGTCGGGAAATGCGTAAGAACCAACTTCGCGGGGCAGAAGTTGGTTACTGGAATCGAGGCCCCCAGGACCACCATTCAAGTTTCGCAAACCAAACGGGGTAACAAGAGCCGAGAATCAAAGGGTCCGAGAATCAAAACTCGAGGTAAGATGCACCAATACAACGTGGGAGCACCTTTCGAACGAATCGCCATTGACATCGCAGGGCCCTTTCCGGAAACCGACAATGGTAATCGGTATATACTCGTAGTGATGGACTACTTCAGTAAGTGGCCGGAAGCGTTTCCGATCCCTAACCAGGAAGCCAGAACCGTGGCGGAGCAGATCGTCTACAATTGGGTTAGCAGATTCGGTGTGCCCTTGGAATTGCATTCTGACCAAGGGCGGAACTTCGAGTCAAGAATCTTCCAAGAGATGTTTCAACTACTCGGAATCAAAAAGACAAGGACAACCCCGCTTCATCCACAGTCGGACGGTACGGTGGAGCGTTTCAATAGGACTTTGGACGAACATCTCTCGAAGGTCGTATGTGACTACCAACGGGATTGCGACCGGCAGATTCCTTTGTTTTTGATGGCCAATAGAAGTGCCGTGCATAGCACTACTCAACATACGCCGTTCGAAATCTTATTTGGTGGAATAGCTCGTTTACCCAGTGAGGTGAAATTTGGATCTCCTACCAATGAGCCCAGAAATGAAGAAGAGTACGTGGCGGACCTTAGGGAAAGGCTTAGGAACATACACCAAAGGACCAGAAGCCAGATTAAGATGACGAGCGACCGCATGAAGACCAGGTATGATGCCAAGGCAACAACGTCAGGATTTCAGGAAGGAGATCTGGTGTGGCTGTATAATCCCCATCGCCAAAAGGGGAAATCACCTAAATTACAGCGGAACTGGGAAGGTCCCTACAGAATAGTAACCCGCATCAACGATGTTGTCTACCGCATCCAGCGAGGACCGAGGGCCAAAATGAAAGTGGTTCATGTGGACCGACTGAGTCGATACAATGGCCGAAATGAGGATGCACTTGTTCGGGACGAACACGTCTAAGAGGGGGGCAGTGTAGCATAATAATAACTAAGCTCCTACGAGTATGCAGCAAATTCCGAAGTGACTTTTCATTCTGGCAGAATTTTGGTTCGAACTGTCCTTTCATTCGAGGTTCGTGTCTGGGATGAAGTCTCCACAGCTCATGTCAACGAAAGAGACGAATAATATCAGGGATAAAAAGGAATTATAACTGCAAGAATTATTACATCAGAATTTCTCTTGTTCCAGTGGTCGAAGAATTTGCTAGAAGTTTCTGGCTATCAGAAACTTCTGCTATATAAGGACAGATGGCGATTCAGAAAGGAACAGTAGTTCTTAAACTGTGGCGAAGAGATTAGAAAAGTGATAATGGACGAAGTTGTAATTTTGTGATAAATTGAAAGTTGAGAGTTAACAAGAAGAAGTAATTAGTTTTATTTGTGAATTAAGTAATTGAAAGGAGATAAAGTGATTTGAGAGGAAAGGGACCTTGTAAGAAAAGAATTTGCGAAGAATAGTATAGTGTGAACTTGAATTGTTCTATAGACTAGAAAATAAAGAAATAAATTTCACAGAATATCGAGCCGAACCTATCGCCGGCTGGAGCGTAGATGAGATCCGGAACGCTCAAAAGGAAGACCCGGATATCGAACCGATTCCGGCCTGGAAGGAGAACATGGAGAAACCGGATCATCAGAACATCTCTCACAGAAGCCCGACCTTAAAGGCGGACTCCCTCCATGTCCAAGAAGGTGTCCTGAGAAGAAAATGGGAATCCTCCGACGGAAAGTCGTTTGTAATGCAGCTTGTCGTGCCGCGGACGAGGGTCAAGGAGGTCTTACGGGAAATGAATGGCGGGGCGTCCGGAGGCCACTTGGGAGTGAATAAGACGCTAGAAAAGGTACGAGAAGATGTCGAAGACTGGTGCAGAAAATGCGACGTGTGTGCAGCTAGCAAGGGTCCGAGAATCAAAACTCGAGGTAAGATGCACCAATACAACGTGGGAGCACCTTTCGAACGAATCGCCATTGACATCGCAGGGCCCTTTCCGGAAACCGTCAATGGTAATCGGTATATACTCGTAGTAATAGACTACTTCAGTAAGTGGCCGGAAGCGTTTCCGATCCCTAACCAGGAAGCCAGAACCGTGGCGGAGCAGATCGTCTACAATTGGGTGAGCAGATTCGGTGTGCCCTTGGAATTGCATTCTGACCAAGGGCAAATTTCGAGTCAAGAATCTTCCAAGAGATGTGTCAACTACTCGGAATCAAAAAGACACGGACAACCCCGCTTCATCCACAGTCGGACGGTATGGTGGAGCGTTTCAATAGGACTTTGGACGAACATCTCTCGAAGGTCGTAGGTGACTACCAACGGGATTGGGACCGGCAGATTCCCTTGTTTTTGATGGCCTATAGAAGTGCCGTGCATAGCACTACTCGACATACGCCGTTCGAAATCTTATTTGGTGGAATAGCTCGTTTACCCAGTGAGGTGACATTTGGATCTCCTCCCAATGAGCCCAGAAATGAAGAAGAGTACGTGGCGGACCTTAGGGAAAGGCTTAGGGAAATACACCAAAGGACCAGAAGCCAGATTAAGATGACGAGCGACCGCATGAAGACCAGGTATGATGCCAAGGCAACAACGTCAGGATTCCAGGAAGGGGATCTAGTGTGGCTGTATAATCCCCATCGCCGAAAGGGGAAATCACCTAAGTTGCAGCAGAACTGGGAGGGTCCCTACAGAATAATAACCCGCATCAACGATGTTGTCTACCGCATCCAGCCAGGACCAAGGGCCAAAATAAAAGCGGTTCATGTGGACCGACTGAGTCGATACCATGGCCGAAGTGAGGACGCACTTGTTCGGGACGAACAAGTCTAAGAGGGGGCAGTGTAACCTTATGTAGATAATGCAACAAATTCTGAAGTGTCTTTTCATTCTGGCAGAATTTTGGTCCGAAGTGTCTTTTCATTCGAGGTTCATGTCTGCAATTAGTCTCCACAGTTCGGATAATATCACGCTCTGTTATATCACATATAAGAGAGAACAAGAGATTATTGGCTGCAGCTGTCATCCTGGAATTATAACATCAGAATTTTCTTATTCTAGTAGTCGAAGAATTTGCTAGAAGTTTCTGGCTATTAGAAATGCGGCTATTTAAGGACAGATGGCGGTCCAGACCAGGCAGTTGGTTTAGAACCGTGGCGAAGAGATTGGAAAAGTGATAATGGGCGAAGTTGTAATTTTGTGATAAAATGAAAGTTGAGAGTTAACAAGAAGAAGTAATTAGTTTGGATTTGTGAATTAAGTAATTGAAAGGGGATAAAGTGATTTGAGAGGAAAGAGACCTTGTAAGAAAAGAATTTGCGAAGAATAGTATAGTGTGAACTTGAATTGTTCTATAGACTAGAAAATAAAGAAATAAATTTCACAGAATATCGTTTTATCTACTCGACCCGTAGCTCGCATATTACAATATGATAATCTTAGCTGTAGTTATACTCTCTTCTTATGTCTATTCTTAATTCTGTCTAGATTTAATTAAATTATTATTATGTATTTCATATTCCTTACCATCTATTATGATACAACTATTTGGGCCATTTTGTGAAATTACTTTATATGGACCTTTAAATGGTTTGTCAAATTGTTTTCTATTCTGAGTTTTCAAATATACATAGTCACCTATTTTGAAATTAGATTCATTTATTTTTGTTTGTGCATTTTGCCTTTTATGTTTATCTTGATACAGATTTTGCTTTGTTGTGTGCATATCTTAATTTATATTTTAATTCATTTAGGTAATTATCTAAATCATATATTTTCTCTTTATTTGTTAAAATTTCACAAGGTAGTGTGCTTGATTTACCAAATACTAGTTCGAATGGTGAATACGAAGTACTACTATGTGGTTGTAAAAGTACTATTGAATTATAAAAATATGTATAATTGGTAACCATTCATTCCAATTATCATTATCTCCTACAGTCATTAAATAGTCTTTTAATACCCTATGATTTCTTTCCAAAGCCTATGTCTCATGATGATATGGGGTTGATATTATTTTCTCTATATTTAATAGTTTACAAATGTTCTTTAGTAGTTCATTCGTAAATTCGGTTCCTTTGTCTGATTTAATTTTTCTAAAACATCCATACTTCAGTATTAATCTTTCAGCTATAGCTTTCGCAACGCTTACTGCATTTTTGTTTTCTATTGGGAATGCTTTCACAAATTTTGTTAGTTCACATTGTATAGTTAATATATATATCTAAATCCATTTGAAGGTCTATTGAAATAATATCAAATGAAGTACTCGGCGTGTCTGTTATGACAAAATTTTCTTTGGTATATTTTGTTATCTTGACTTTGTTGCATGTTTCACAGTTGTTTATGAATAATTTTACCATTCTACTCATATTCTTCCAGACATATTTTTGTTTCAATTTGCTGAAACATTTTCTAATACCACAATATCCTCCTATCTTAGAGCTATGATGTTCTTCGATTAATCTGTGCTTTTCTTCTTCACTTATGACCTTCTTCGGAGGTTCATATATTAAAATATCTAAACATTCATCAATGTTTCTATTCTTCTGCAGCTTATTAAATATCTTTTTGAATTCGTACACGTTCACTTTTTAAATATTAAACTATTCTCGCTAGAGCTAGTTTATTAACACCTGCATTGCTCATCATGAATATTAGCTTCTTCAAGATCAATTTTAACTCTGATAGAGAATTATCGCTAAATTCCACAATTACAGTGTTTGCTGCTATTACAATTTTATTTCTTTGGGCACCTTTTTCTATATTTTTCATTTCCTTAAATTCAATTTTATTCATC
Source organism: Pocota personata (assembly GCA_963082735.1). Taxonomy (NCBI): domain Eukaryota; kingdom Metazoa; phylum Arthropoda; class Insecta; order Diptera; family Syrphidae; genus Pocota; species Pocota personata. Next base: position 153,830,257 of record OY720429.1, read on the forward strand.
TGCCTTATGTCAGATAGTGATGTATGTGGAGGTGATCAGTCCCTACATTTGAGTCTAAGGCTTTTGCACAGTTTTTATCTTTTCTTGTTTTCTTCTCGTTTTTCTGTATGTTGTTCTTCATCGCTCTTGTAATGACATCAACATTGCATTTTGGTATCATTTCTTTCAGCTTGTCTGACGTTATCTGTATTCTAGAAAGTGCATCTGCATTTGTATTCATTTTTCCTTGTTTGAATACTATTTCATAATCATAATCCATTAAGTTAACCAGAATACGTGTATTCTGGTTAACTTGAAAGAAGGATTTTTGTGCGAAAATAAGCTTACTAGTGGTCTATGGTCGGTGTAAACTATAAATTTTCTTTCGTAGATATGGTCTAAAGTAGTTTATTCCCCAGTGAATTGCTAATAACTCCTTTTCTATTACAAGTTTATTTAGTTCGTGCTTATTAAGTGCTTTGCTCGCATATGCTATTGGTCTATCCATTCCAATTTCTCCTTGCGATAAGACTGCTCCCAACGCAAAATTAGAAGCGTCTGTTGTTAGAATGAATGGTTTTGAGAAATCAGGATTCTTCAATACTGGCGGTGACATTAATTTCTGTTTCAGTGTTTTGAATGCTGCAATGCAGTCTTCATTCCAAGTAAATAGTTGTTTTTTTTTCTTAATAATTGATTCAGAGGTCTTGCTATCTTGGCAAAATATTGAATAAATCGCCAATAATAGTTGCAGAAGGCTACGAATTTTCTTACTTCATCAGCGTTTTTTGGTTCAGGATATGTTTTAATTACTTCGTATTTCTTTGGATCTGTGCAAATTTCATCTGCAGTTATTAGGTGTCCAAGATATACGACTTCTTGTTTTAGAAAGTCACATTTTCCCGGATTCAGTTCTAAGTTATATTTGCGGAGTCTCTCGAGCACGTTGATTAAGTTCCTGTTATGTTCTCTCAAGTTTGAACCAAATACTATTATGTCATCCACGTATAGAAATGCTGCTTCTTGTAATCCGCTTAAAGCTATTGATAGCATCCTCTGGAAACTGTTAGTTGATATTTTTAGCCCAAATGGAAGTCTTTTGAAATGAAAATGGCCTTCATTCGTAGAGAATGCAGTCAATGGTCTTGACTGTTCGTGTAGTGGTATTTGGTGAAATGAACTTGTCATATCCAGTGTCGAAAAATATTTTGCATTGTCTAGTCTGTCAAGTATATCTTCCAATCTGGTTAGTGGAAATTTGTCGTCCACCACCTTTTTGTTCAACGACCTGAAGTCTACCACCAGTCTCCATTTATATTGACCGCTGTTACTTTTCTTGAATACAATTAGAAGTGGAGAGTTGTATGGACTAACTGATGTTTCTACTATGTTTTCCTGTACCAGGTTTGATACATGTTTACTTATTTCCTCTGAGTGTGCATGTGGTAATCTGTAATTTATTATATACATTGGATTGTCGCCTGTCAGTGTTATGTGCTGTTCATAAAAATTGTTTACAGTTAAGGTTTCTCCTTCAAGATGGAATACTTCCTGGAATTCTTCACATATTTTCAAGATTGTTTCTGTTGTTGTTTTATTCGAATTATCAATCTTGATTTCTTTCCTTAACCTTTCGAGCCGTTCGCATTGACTTGTGGTGTTCTTGTAACATAATATCTTGTAGTGTTTCAGAGGCTGTTTTCCGATCATGGTATTTTCAATTGTTGCAATGCTCTCCTGTGTATTCATAATTCTTATGTGTTTTAAACCTTCTGCTGGAATTATCGTATTGGCCACAAATACTCCTTGTTTTATTTCCTTTCCTATAATTACACTGTCTTCGCTAAGCTGCATATCTATTACTTGGACCATCTCTGTTCTTGGTGGTATTGTTAGTTTACTCAGATTTTTCTTGTTCATATTCATCGGCAGAGTTATTTCCTCTATTTTATCCCCTATTAAAAAGTCTAATTCAGCTGTACCTTCCGAAAATATTGTCTTGTTTATGATGCCGTTTATCTGACAAACTGTATTATGGTTTACTGTCCTCGTCGCCTTATTTTTACAGACAGAAATATCTGCGCCTGTATCCACCAGAAAGGTGAATATTCCTTTTTGTTTTTTTTTATTTTAATGCTAACAAAATTTGTGAAGTCATTCTCTCTATTGTCGTTTAATATCTTCTTCTGCTGAATCCTATTCCCCGATTCTGTTGACCGGAGATACCCGTGTTTTCCGACCTGTCATTATGCTGTGTATTTCCTCCATGCTGTTGGTTCTTGTTTCTATTCCCCCTATAACTAAACTGTCTCCTTGCCCTATTGCTAAAATTATCCGTTCTTACTCGGTAATTGTTGTTATAATCATAGTTATTGCTATTTGAATGTGGATTAAAATTTCCACGGTGCCTCTGAAATCTTCCTCTCATACTTGCTACGAAGCGCATTATGTTATTTTGTGAGGGTGTTGATTCTACTTCTGATGCAATTTGTATAGCTTCGCTGAGCTTCTCTACTCTTGAAGCCTGAACTACTGCCCTAATTCCTTCATTTAGACCGTTTTTGAAGGCATTTAGACCCAATTGGTCATTTAGTGCTACAATAACCTGTTTGTTAGTTTCTCCCTGAGCTGCTATTTGTATTTCATTTAACTGTGCTATCATTGACTCTATTTTTTCAGCATATGTGTTTATGCTGACATTGCCTTGATGCATCTTGGCTAACTCATTATATATTTTTAATGGGTTTACCTTTGGTCTGTATAAACTAGTTAGTGTGATTTTTAATGTCTGTAGATTTTCAGGTCTTGTTTCTGTAAGTAGTTTATTTTGTACCTTTTCAGATAGCTTGGTTGTCAGTATAAAGTCGATCAGTTCCTTCTTTTCATTGTTGTCAGCTAAGGTTTCACTATAGAACTCTATTAACCCTAGGAAGTTAGATAATTTCTTTTGGTCACCATCAAATTCTTGTACCAGCTTTACAGCTGTTAGTATGTCAAATCTTGCCATTTCTTTCTTCACCAATTCTAAGCTAGTGTTTGGTAATTTTGCTAATTTTGGTTTTAAAAGTGTATTAATCTGGTCTACAATTGTATCAAAATATCTTGCTTCCTCTAGTTATTTTAGTTATTCCTGTTCTATATCTTTACATATATTGTCCCAAGTCTATTCTATCTCTAATCTTTTTTCTGCTATGAATTCTTCAGTGTATTCCATATTCGGATTTTTCTTTAGGTTTTTGAATAATTCTGTAACTAATTTAAAATTTTCATATTTTATTTTCTTAAACATGGTTTATTCTATTCCTTATAATTTGTTTTGTAACATATTTTTTTTATAATAACTGTTTACTTTTAAAATCAACAATATTATTACTATAACTAGTATTACATAAATTAAATTATCATTAATGCTAGTGGTGTTGTTGTTGTTGTTGGCCGCTAGGTTGTTATTTATGATTTCATCCTTGGTGTTTGATATGCCCATCTTGTTTTACTTCGTGCAGCCTTCTAATCAGCAGTTGCTTTTGCTTCCTGTCCAGAGTTATTGGAATTACCCTGTGTAATTCTGCTATTTCTTGGCGGAGTTTCACTTTTTTGCCGCCACGCTTTCGTCTATTAATTTTTTCTTCTGGTTCTTTCTTCTGTTGATGTTCTTTCTTCTGTTGTCCCTGCTACCTCTTTCTGTAGTCTTCGATCGATATGGGTTTCGGTACCGCGGTCCTTGGTGTTGGGTTGTAAACCGGTGCTTCTATTTGTCCGGTAGTTGCTTCAGGTATATATTGGTCATCCAGCTCCGTTTTGGTTTTCGAAGCTGGCAGGATCGCCATGTGGTGTTCGTCTCATACGGAGCCTACCCCCTAAGCTGTACCAAGCGCAGCACGCTCTTCCTAAGCTGTTTAAAGCGCAGCTCGTTGTAAGTTTATGGCAAATTACTGCCGCAGTGAAATGAGTCTAGATCAGGTTTTAAGACTGATTTTATTCCAATGTTCATTCTCCTTTTATACAAAATTCTTAACACTAGATTTTACTATGTACATTGCGCATTAATCATTCTAAACATAAAATACTACAATTTGTTAATTTGATCCCCTTACTCTACTCTACTTTACTTATGAATGGTGGGTGAAAAGAATAAAATATGAACCACATGAACTGAAGTGAACTTCTACGTAGCGTGAATCACTCTCGACCTCAATTGAATGCCATATGACACTTTCAATTGAGTGTGTGGAATGTGTTATGTAATGGCTCCTCATTTCCACTTTGTGTGCTTGCATTGAATCACACTACAAAAGAATTAAGGTTCCTTTTAACTGTGCTCAAAGATACACTTAAACTGCAAAAAGCTGTAATAAAATAGAGGAAAAATAAAGCCACTTTGTCCACGTTATAAAACAAAATGTCTTTCTTTTATGTCAGAACGTTTCTTTTATATGCATTTATGTAAGAACTATGGGTTTTATTATTATATGTACGTGAAGTTAAAGGTTACAATAAATGAATTAAAATACTACTATTAGAACTGCCGCAACATGTTTCAGACCACCGACCAACTGCACCGAGAGATAAAATAGAACTCGCCTTCATTTGTTCCATCGCTTTGCCAATTCCTCGCTTCACCACAATGACCAGGGGTTGAACCGACTTAGCAGCCCATACCAGGCCCACGCCTTAGCAATCCACGAACACGATACCTCAACTCCGCATGACAGAGTAACGAACAGTTTCATCTTCCTCCAGTTTGCCATTTCCTTAGAATCACTGCATGTCACTTTGCTTTTATTTGTTTTGTTTTCTGGGTCACCCGCACTGCATAGCTAACAGTGCAGTGCACCCTTAGTCACTCAATATACTGCTGCAAAACGATCGCTATGGAATGTGGTGAAGAGAGGATGATGAATGAACGCTATTGATATCGGAATGCTGTGTCGGCGGTCTAGAAAGATTTACATGTTAACACATGAAAATATGATATACACTAAACTTATCTTTTCTACATGTATATCAGTTCATCTTGTGTGGTTGACATTTGTTATGGGAGCGTTGATGACGAAGGTATTGCTAATACGAGGAGCCTTCATGTCTATTGACGTCATCGTGCTCCAAACATTCACCAAACAATATTTAATTTTGTACATATGTGTATATAGACTACATTCTACACTACTTAATTTGTTCTTAGACGAATTTTCAATCTTTCTGGTTAATGAACGATCTGGTAATCTTGCTATCTTAGGTGACTTTAATATAGATACTTTAAATTCTTATTCCGTTTCTGATTTGCACCAAACGCTCATGGCTGAACACGGACTCTTATCCTTTGTCAATTAATCTACCAGACCAATTCCAGGCAACTGCCTTGACCATGTCTTTGCTCTTTTTGAGAATATTGCTGTGGATGTCTTTGCAGGTATTAACTTGAGCCTAAATATAACTGATCATTGTATGACGGAAAATGCTCCACGCCTTTGCATAATTCCCCTTGTCAATTGCCGGGTGAGTAAGAAGTTTTTCGGCTTCGCCGAATGCCGTCGATTTTGAGTAATGTATTTTTTCTATTTCTGACAGTTACGTATTGAGATGGATCAATAAGACAAACAAATCGCAGAAGGCTCGCCACGTCTCATAACTCCCCGAGAAAATTCCAAATTAATCTTCGGTAGCTTTAAATTCACCCTCCTGGATGTGTTAGCCGGTGCCTCTACCCGCTTAGTGTCCTCGTGTTTTGTCATAGACTGATTTTTCTCTATCGCATCCAGTAAGCTGCTTCGATAGTCGAAGTAACAGTCTCTGATTTTCTCAAAGATTTTCTCAACTTCAATATTTTTTCCATCGTCGTCACTTAGGAGAAGCTCAATCTGAGTAGTGGCCGATTCCATGGTCTTCTCCAGTAATGAGAGACGATTTGCGAAGTAGTCCGAGGTACGCTTACTTGCACATTGACAACACACCCTTACTCATTTCGTATGTATATTTTTTTATTTTTTTTTATTTTAATATGTGCTCGTATTTATGCGAAAAAAATAAAAAATATGTTTTCCACTTACCTGTAGGATGAAGTACTCGGTCCGAATTGGCATACAACCAGTGATCATTGAATTTGGTGACTCCGGAATCCGTCTGGAAACTTGGCTGCTGCTGTTGCCGTGGATGGATTGAACTTCGGTGGGTTTTTCTTGCTTTTCAGAAGAAAGTGAAACAATACCGATGGATTCACACATGCTTTGCAGTTTATACACTCCACACTAAAAATGTCCTTGAATATTGTTAATTTTAAATACATTTTTTTATTGCCTTTTGTAAATTTTAAAAGCGCATACACACGTTTTCGATAAAATCCGGCTCTATCGGATCAAATGTTGGCGTCTGTGTCACAAGAAAAGATTTGGAAACCTTAATTGAATAATAACTTAAAAAGTCGTTTTAATAAACTTCACAAAAAAGTTAAAAACGCTCGGGATAGCTATTATAATTCCAAAATACAAGCGGCAAAAAAGAGTTTAAAGTCGTTAACAGTATTGTTAGTTGAAAAGTTTGTACTAACAAAGACCCCATCGTACTTCAAAATAGCAGTATTAACATTTCAAAGCCTTTAGAAATGGCCAACGAATTCAGCAATTACTTTGCTTCTATTGAGCAAACTTCTTTTTCAGATAGTTCGCAAACATCGTATGACTGTTGCACTAAGCGTCAAGGTAATAATTATAGACAGCTTCGTTTTCGAATCTATCAAGGGATTTGAATTGATAAAACTATTAGCATGGAAATGATGAAATTTCGAATTCGGTTCTAAAGAAAACATTGGACTCAATTTAGTAAATATTTTGTCTTATATTTTTAATTTTAGCATCATGTCTGCAACTTTTCCCGATGAATTGAAATGCGCTGTAATGATTCCATTATTTAAGAAAGGTAACAGGACAAACAAATGAAACTATAGACCAATTTCTTTATTGTCTTCAATTTCTAAAGTATTTGAAAAAGTAGTTAAAACAAGAATATCCTAATCATGTAGACTTTTTTAGTTCCATGCAGGTTGGTTTCAGGATTGGCCTTTCCACTGAGGATGCTCCATTGGACTTTTGCTCCATTTTATATGAGGGTATACATAGATGACAACCATTTTTGCGCTGGCGTTTTTGTCGATATAACTAAGGCGTTTGGCATGGTTGACCTTTAGATAAATTATATGAGGCCGGTTTCAGAGGATGCATTTACAAATGTAGCCACACTGCTTAAGAGAAATTGTAATTACAAGTGATCTGTGTCAAAACAATTAAATTCAAAGGGTAAAGTGCGGTAATATTTTCGTGTTCCATACAAATCGAATCATCAGCTGCTCCTACATCACTGATCACTGAAATACATTGGTTCCTGCCAAATATTTTAGTTTTCAGACTGGTTTGTATTGTAACCAAAAGGTAGGTGCTTCTGTGGACCGATAGTGATCTTTGAACTTTACAAATATAAATAATCAAATAAAATCAGGTTCGTGTGTATAAGTTGAGCTTTTAAAAGCCCCTATAGTTACTACACGAACCCATTGCTAGAATCTTAATTAAAATAATAATACAAAATTGCATACAGCCCGTGAGTATGCAACTTATTTTTAGAATAAGTAAGACTACAGTACGGGCCAATAAATATGCAAAAAGTTTTACGCACTCCGCCAGCGGAGTGCACCACACCAACTTCTGAACCAAAGGTGTCAGCAGTAACATCAGCAAAAATAATAGAAAATGAAAATGCCAAGAGAAAATTAAGTCAAGAAAAAAGTATTTCTCAAAATGAGCAAAGACTACAAAAAGAATTAATGCAAGTAAACAATGCGTTAGTAGAAGCAAATAATTTGAATAGAAATTTAAATGAAACAATAAAAAACTTGCAATTATATATAACAAATCTAGAAAGTAAATTGAAATCTAAAGAAAACGAATTACAAAACAAACAGCCGGAGAATATTCAAGATATCCACAGCACTCCTCGGTAAAATGTTGGAAAAACTAATATATGCAACAGATGAAGAAGAATTGGCAAAAGAAACAGAGTGGATTAGAGACACTCAGAGAGTAAAAAAGAGGAAACTTAACAATTCAATTCCTCCCCCTAAAGATACAGAATCGGCAGAATTAAACACCCAAAAGAAATCGAAAAAGACTCCACCACCACCTCCAATAATAATTGATGAAGTAATTAGCTATGATAATCTGTATGAAAAGATAAAATCAGTTGCACTGGTAAAAAATTTCGATCTAAAAATCATCAACAAAAACAATATACGACTAAATCTCGAAGACGGAGAAATCTACAGAAGTGTCACGGCCTTACTAAATAAAGAAAACTATGCTTGGCACTCCTATGAAAATAAGCAAACCAGGCCTATTAGATTAATGGTAAAAATCTGCACCATTCATGCAAGCCTGAAAATATAACTACAAATATTAAATCTAAAGGTTTCAAGATTATTGATGCTACAATTAAGCTCAAGCGAGAAAACAAGAAACCTCTAAACATGTTTATGTTAACATTCAGTGCAGAAGAAGAGATAGAAAAGGTTTATCAAATCAAAAATATCCTGGGATGCAGAGTTGAAATTGAACCTCTTAAAAAATCAAAATTAGTATCCCAATGCAAGCAATGCCAGGCATATGGGCATACACAAAAATATTGCAATAGACAGGCAAATGCGCTGGAAAACACCACAAAACAGAATGCACAAAGCCCCAAAATGTGCAGCCTAAGTGCGTGCACTGCGGGGAACCCCACCCCGCAATCTATCGGGGGTGCATTATTGCCAAAACACCAAAAACAAAATTCTTGATAAAAAACAAGAATCATCACATAATATTAAAGTAGATGTGGAACTATCAAAACTAGAGATTAAAAAACCCGTTGCAAAAGAAAACAAAAAACCCATTGCAAAAGAAAACAAAAAACCCATTGCAAAAGAAAACAAAAATCGGACGCTAAAGAAACCAGCGCGGGTATAATGTCATATGCTCAAGTGGTAGCACATAAAAAGCAGCATGCTATGCAGAAAAAGGACCAACCTGAGTGCAACCAACAAAAGACTCAACCAAGCAATGACATGAATCAAACACTACAACTGATCCTAACCAAACTTAATGCACTAGATATGCGAGTTAAAAAGTTAGAAAATACCAACGACAAAGTACCTAAGCATAATCATGGATCAAAATCTTAAAGTGATATTTTGGAATGCAAATGGTCTCCTGCAACATCAACAGGAATTGCAGGTGGTTCTTGAAACAAATAACATAGACATTTGTCTTATCTCAGAAACCCATTTTACAAAACACACGCAAACAAAATTTCAAAACTAGAAAATCTTCCACACCGCTCACCCTGAAAACACAGCTAAGGGTGAAAGTGCAGTAATAGTAAAAAATAATATACAACAATATGAGGAGTTGAAGTATATTACAGAGAAAATACAAGCTACAGCAGTGTGTATAAAAGCTAAGCACAAAATAATTAATATCGTTGCTATTTACTGTCCTCTGAAACATTCAATTAAAAAAGAAGAATATTCTGATTTTTTTGAAAAACTAGGAAACAGATACATAATAGGTGGAGATTTTAATGCCAAAAACCTTAACTGGGAATCCAGATTGACAACAATGAGAGGAAAAGAACTTTATGCTGCTATTCAAAAACATCAGTGCGAAATTCCCTCGACAGGAAGGCCCACGTTCTGGCCTACAGACAAAAATAAGATACCAGATCTAATTGATTTTTTCATAATCAAAGATTTGTCAAGCAGTTATATACACATAGATGAGTTCGAGTATCTAAGCTCTGACCATACACCTGTAATTCTCCAAATGAGTGAACATATAATTAAAAATACAAATATTAAATCCTTAACAAATAACAGAACAGATTGGCAAGCCTTCATGCTGAACTTAACAAGTAAAATAGATTTAATGATACCCCTTATAACCAAAAATGATGTAGAATAAGAACTGCATAAGTTGGTCAGCGATATTCAGCAATCGGCCTGGGAAAGCACCCCCGCCCTAAATAGAAAGAACACAAAAAGAAACTACACGAAAGAAATAAAAGATTTAGTAGCAGATAAAAGATGAGCAAGAAGAACGTGGCAGAAAACAAGAGCTCCACAACATAAAGCCAAGCTAAACAGCCTCTGTCAACAACTAAGAAGAGAAATTAAAGAATTTGAAGAAGATTCAATGAAAAGGTACCTCAGAGGGTTAACAGCTGAATACGTAACTAATTATTCTCTATGGAAAGCAACAAAAGGATTAAAACAGCCTACTGTGCAAATACCTCCAATCAAAGCAACTGATGGAAACTGGGCAAGAAGCGATGAGGACAAAACCATTCTCTTCGCAGACTACCTAGAAAACATATTTAAACCACCAGTTGAAAATGGAAATATACAAACTACGTTAATAGGTCCTTCAGAAAGAAGAAAGCGAAGAAATTCTGCTCACAACTCCTAATGAAATTTGCAACTTAATTACGCATGAAATAAATGCAAAGAAAAGTCCTGGATATGACCTTATATCTGGTGTCGTACTAAAGAACTTAACAAGGAAGGAAATAATAAAAATAACAAATTTAATAAATGCCACATTTAAGCTTAAATATGTGCCTAGTTTGTGGAAGGTTGCTGATGTCCTAATGATTCCCAAACCTGGTAAACCGCCAAATGAAGTGTCATCTTACAGACCTATCTCGTTATTGCCAATGATATCAAAAGTGTTTGAGAAAGTACTCGAAAAGCGTTTAAATAAAATAATTTAAAGGAAAAAGCTGATTCCGAACCATCAATTTGGTTTTCGAAGGCAGCACTCTACGATACAACAGGTACACAGAATTACGAATAAAATCGAAGAAGCACTAAAAAAAGGAAAGTTTTCTCGGCTGTATTCTTAGATGTGGCTCAGGCCTTTGATAAAGTATGGCACGAAGGACTTATCTATAAACTGAGATCTATGTTGCCAAGTCAATATGCTTCTATTCTGAAATCATATCTAGATGCAAGCCATTTCAGAATAAAACAACAGAGTACTTATTCAAATCTAAGAGAAATAAAGGCCGGCGTACCGCAAGGTAGTGTACTGGGCCAAATATTATACTTATACTACTATACTTAATAATAATTTAACAACCAATTCAATAACCAAAGTGGTCAAACTTTCAATAGAAATGCAGTATTAATTGTTCCAAAATTGAAAGTGTAGGTCCAACTGGTCCAAACACATTATTTCTTAGGAAAAATAACTACTTTCCTCTACTCGTTGTCCTCCCGCCTTCGAAAGTATTGATCTCTTCACACTATGAAAATGGTTTATTATAGCTTAGTCCAATCTAGATTGTAATATGGACTTTGCAGTTAGGGTGGTGCTTATTTTAGAAAACTCCAGCAATTAATTTTATTTTATTTTATTTTATTCAAAGGACCGAGTACAAATAAATTTGTACCGTGCGGGTAATAATGCCGGGGAACTAGCCCATATGGCAATTATATGCAATTTTTCATTAAATTATAAATAAATTCATGTTTACAAATTTTACATAATAATTATTCTAGATAATGTTTATTTTATGTTTAGTTAATAAAGGGAAAAGCTTGGATGTTTGGAAAGACAGAGACGGATCAAGAAGTTCCTGCAGAGTTGGTATTTTATTTTTGAAGTGTTGCCTTGTCAGATCACAGGTTTGCAGTACATGATATATGGTGCGGCTTACATTGCAATTGGAGCAGAATGGTGGATTTTCCTTTTTATATAAATGACCTTTATTAAACAATGCATGTCCAAGTCTAATCCGGCAGAACTGAACTGATTGAAGTCGGCTTAAAGAATCATTATAGAGGACGGGGGCTAAAGCAGATTTATGTTTCTTCAAAAAAGAACTCGATTGGTTCCAGCGATTGTCCGCTTCCTCTTGTAGTTGATTTATAATTTAGGCCCATAAGGTTTTCGCAAAAGGTGGTGAAGTGTATATCAATGGCAACCTGACAGCTTGACGAGTGCCAGCGTCTGCCTTTTCATTTCCAGGTATACCCACGTGTCCAGGTGTCCATATTACATGAATCCTTGGTGAATTGGAGGAGATAATAGCCCGCATGAATTGAATGATGGGTGTTTTGTTTTTGTTACTTTGAATTCCGTTGATAGCACTGAGGGAGTCACTGCATATTGCTGTCCTACTCGTAATTGTGTTTGCGAATTTGAACGCTTCTACCAGCGCCATCACTTCTCCAATGAAGGAATTTTGGTTGAGTGTAGTGATCTGTTGGAGCAAAATTGTATCACTCTGATTATCAAGCCTGTAGACGCAGTAGCCAGTTATGCCTTCATAGCAAGAAGCATCCGTGTATAAAACGCATTCGTAATTCCCTGCGGACAGTAATTCAGTGAACATTTTTCTATAAACTATTGCGGGTGTATGATCCTTCTGCGTTGTGTTTAGGGAGGTGTTTATTAGCTGTGATGGAAACAGCCATGGAGGTGTATTTGTCTCATAATCCACGGGTTCCGGAATTACAGTTCCTGTAAATTTTAACTGGCGAATCGAGTTGAAAAGAGCGCTTTTGATTTTGGTGGAATCCGGTACACTTTGCAACTAGTTTAAGTTGACATATAGTCTTCATGTCTAGGAAACGGGGTGTATGTGTTTCCGCCAATAGGGAGTCGATAGGTGTAGATGGTAATGCTCCTGGTCGCTTCTTTTCGTCCAATGCGAATACACAGAGAGTCCATGCTGCGTAGCCCCTCTGATTAGAGTGTGGGCAATTCTCACGGCTGTATTAATATGAGGAACTTTATGTTTATTGCAGATAATTTTTAGAAGGTTCTGACTTTTTGCTAATTTCTCTGTGATTAACTTAGCGTGGGCGTGCCATTTCCATGACTTAGTGCATATCAGACCGAGGACTCTCATTCTTTCTAACAGAGGAAGGCTGACATCTCCGAAGTATTGAGCTACGTTGGGGCACCTGTGTTTCCGGCATATGTGTAACATTTCGAATTTGCTTATTGGTAATACGGCACCCGATTTTTGGCACCATTGTTGAGCTTTAGAAACTACCTGATTCAGAGCATCTTTAACTGCGTCTGGTTCACCTGACGCCAGAACGAATAGGTTGTCCGCGTAAGTCAAAATCGTTTTTATGTTCGCATTGTCCAGTTTTAAGTCGGTAAGCAGAGAATTCACATAAGCGTTATATAAAAGTGTGGAAACCGGAGAACCTTGGGGCATACCATTTTCTACAGACGTGGCTCGTGAGAGGTGGCCATTGACTTTGACAATTATCACCCGATTCGACATGAATGAGCAGATTACTCGTAAAAGATGCTGATTAATTTTCCATTCTTTAAGTTGTTCTATTATACCAAAGCAGGTTACTCTTTCAAACGCTTTCTCCAAATCCATGGATAGAACAATAGAGTGCTTGTTCGAGGCCAACTCTGTATGCACAGTTTGATCAAGCACACTGATCAGAGTATGCGTGCCTCTACTTGGTCTGAAACCGTGTTGTTTATCATTTAGGTTCTTTTCCAACATCCATTTAAGCCTATTCCCAATAATTTTTTCAAACAGTTTTGACAGGACAGAAAGGAGAGAGATTGGACGAAAGCTATCAAATGTGTGACAGCTAGTGTTTGCTTTGGGAATTGGAACCAAATGAGCCTTTTTCCACTCGTGTGGAAAAATACCAGACTTCAATATGTAACTAGCCTGAATAATGCTTCAATTGGTAAATGCTTAATCATTTTGAAGGATATTTTATCTGAACCTGGAGTTGAACCTTTTGTGCCTCTGAGCGATTCCATAAACTCTGGAAGTGTTATGGGGGAGAAACATACGGGCAACGTTTGACCATATAAAAGAGTGGAATCACATTGTACGGCATTCTTCTGTTGAAGAACCAGAGGGAAGAAGTTTGCATCTGCACTGTATCCAGACCATTTTTCTGCGAAATGTTGAGCAGTTGTGGTAGGGTCAATTATTGAAGTAGATTGATGTTTTATAGAGGTTATGCCACGAGGTGACTTATTCCCATTAATTGCTTTTACTTTGCTCCAGAGGGACCTCGAATCCAAAGAAGGATTGAGAGACGACAGGAATTGTGACCATGCTTCAACTTTGGCCGAGCGAACCGCACGTTTTAAAATCGCCGCTAAACGCATGTAAGTTATTGTGTTTTCGTTGTTTGGATGTGTCTTAAGGGTGCACCACGCTTTTCTCTTTTCCATGATTAACTGTTTTATTTGCGAATTGAACCAAATAGGTTGCGAAGGCTTTTGAGGAGGGTGCGACGATGGAATGGTTGTTGCCGCAGTACTTCTTATAATTTTTTTCACAATAGCTGCTTCTTTATTAATATTTTGAGAAATTGGGGTTGATAAGGTTCTCTGTTTGGCAACATTTGTAAATTTAATCCAATCAGCTTTGGATTCGACAAATCGAGAATGAAAAAGTCGCCTAAATGTAAAAGCTTCTGATGTTTCAATAATTATCGGAAAATGATCACTGCCTAATAGGGTATCATATGTTTTCCAGCTGGCACCGGACGCAACAGCAGGAGATGCCTGTGTTAGATCTATGGTAGTGTAAGTATTCCTCGTGGAAAACAGGGTGGGGGAGCCGTTGTTTAAAAAGACGAGGTCAGATTGTTGAAGCCAATCGGCTACAACAAATCCTGCACTGTTGGTGTGCGGCGAACCCCAGAGAGAGTTGTTGGCATTGAAATCACCCAACACAAAACTATTTGATAGATGATTTGCAGCCAAGCTTAGGTACTCCCTCTGTGACACGGATTCATAAAATTGTCTGTAAATATTTTGAACTGTTATTGGTTCAGGCAAGTTGATTTTAAGCGTCAATAATTCTGAAGGTGAGCTAGAATATGAATGTGGGATTCCTGATTTTATGAGTATGGCTGTGCCGTGTTTATTGCGATTATGTGACTTATTATTAAAATAAGCCACGTAGTTTTTATATCTTTTGGGAGCGTTTTCTACAAGAACTTTAGTTTCCTGTAGCGCAATGACTGTGGGCGAATACACTTCAATGAGAATATCGAGATAAGGGAGATTGTTAAAAAATCCTTGGATATTCCATTGAAGAATTTTTAGATTTATTTTATTGTTTTGTCTATCCATAATATTATTGAAGGGGAATTTATTTATTGTTTGTTATGTTTTGGTTGTGCGGGAGTCGTTTGTGAGAGTTTTACAGTTGGTTTAGCTGAGTGAAAGTTAGAGCAAGCTGCTTGCTCCTTCGATTCGGGTGATAATTGGTTTGATGAGAGTAAAGAAGCACTGTTAAGTGCATGATATGAAGTATTTTGTTCTAAGCTAGCTGAGCAAGGTGTCTCTGTTTCCATACAGTTATTAGAAATGTTATTAAAGTTTATATTTTGAGAAGTGGTAGCTAGTGCTGTGTTAGTTGTTGTAATTTTGTTTTTGTTATCGTCGGTCTTATGGTATTGTTTTGCGATGGTGACAGTATGTTGCGGATGTGAAATGTTATTTGTTAAATTTGTGATTGATTTAGGTGTAGAAATGGTTGTTGTATTTGAGGGTATTGATTGATCATTTTAATTTTAATTACCTGTTTGATTGTAGGGGCATTTTGAGGCGTGTTTTCCTTTATAATTTCTACTAGTGATTTTTTTGGTTCCTGTGGCTGAATTTTGGGGGCATATAAGTGTCCAGATTTATTGTACTCCTCCCTGGCTTCTTTAACTGTCCAACGATTTTTTGTTTTGATGATCATGATTGTTTTTTTCTCGTATAAAAGTAGGACAGTTGCGATCCTTCGATGGGTGGTCTTCGGTCCTGCAATTTACGCAGTACGTCTTTTTGCATTCATTTGGATGGGGTGAGGCTTCTGCACAGGTTGAGCAAACACTTGTTGTTTCCTTGCAGTGATTTTTTGTATGTCCAATCCGTTGGCATATCCTGCAGGACATGGGATTGGAATAATATGGATCCGCATTCAGTACTTGCCATCCTAGTTTGATCTCAGTTGGAGGTTCAGGAGCATCGAACGTGATAATCGCTGCGCCCGTTGCCTTAGGGGCTCCTCCATCGATTTTGGTGAGTTTTTTAACATCTATCGCATTGAATTCCTTGAGAGAATCCAAGATGTCTGATTCTTCTAGAGGTATAAGGATGTACGAATATATCCGGCCTTGACATGAGTTTAGTGTTTGATGGTACTTGAATTCCAAGGGTATATGACCAAGGGACTTGCGCTTAATAAACCTTTCTGCGATTTCTTTGTTGTTTACCTGGATTAGAAGGTCACCATTCCGGAGGGCTTTGATATCTTTGTATTGGGAACTAATTGCATCGATTCCTTTGGCTATTATTATTGGATTTTGATTGGCGATTGGCGTATTGTCACTATCGGATGAAGAGTTCGTTAGTATGAGGAATCTGGTGAAATCAACTGACATTTTCATAGGAGAGCTAAGAGTCGGCCACTGGTTATTCGAAACAAGTGTGCCTCGATTGGTTTTTCTTCTTTTCACTCCGTTATCAATTTGCATTGGGTCGTCTGGGTTTAGTTCCCCAAAAAGGTTTATTGTTTTTGACGCCATTACGGCGGGAGCTTTTAGTTAAACTTAATGAGAGTTTTTTTTTTTAAACTTTTGCGGAAAACTTGAAATATGAATACACTATTATTTGATGAAGTATTAAACTAAAAAAAATTGTTCAATTCAACACCTCTCAAAAGTTTTTTATTTTGGTTAGGGAGAAAATAGACTATAAGTGGGCACTTTATAGAAGAAACAACTTTTAAAGAACCGGTCTTGGAGATTAAATAATACCGCGCTTGACTATACGTGTAACACGATTAAGAGTTCGCTTGGTACTGCAGCAATTAATTGTCACTCAAAAATCTGCAATAAAACAAGTTTGCTGTTCTCACCGTTTAGCACACACAATGGAACTGTTTAGGTCCTTGAAAATTCTTCCATTGTGAAATCTATTTTATTTTAAAATTCTGAAATTCTTCTTCATGATAGGTGGGTATCTGGAAAGGCCAATTTCTGGCTTACGCAGCTTACATAATCATTCAAACTCTGTTGTAAATGTTCCTGCTTTGTCGACTTTTACACGTAACGATTGAACTCGTTCGACACTTAATTGTCATAGTAATTTCGGTGAGAAGTGCAGGGGGTAGATCCACTCGGACGGGTAGAAGTATCGTTAACGATTCTAACGTTTTCCTTTTATCTTGTTTCGTAATCGGCGTTGAAAATCGTACCATGTAAAAGTAGAACACGAGTCCAAAAGAGAATAATGATAACTCGGCCGTGTTCAATCGTCTCGTGTAAAAGTCGACTTTTTGCACTATAAGTTATAGAAACTTTTACTGTATTATGTCATGCAAATGATTTAATACTCCGCCCTTGGAAATTCGTTCCATTAGAAATTTGTGCGCGTTTACAAAAGTAATCAAATCATGGCTTCTTCATTTCAATCATCAATTGAAACCCTCTTGCGCTATTCGGCATAAAAAAAAAATTACTTGCTAACTGAGCATGCACCTATTTATGCCATTTATAATACTTTTGTATGTATCCTTTTTCATTTGTTATAAATTACTTTTAATTTAATTTCCATTTATCTACCTTTGTTCGCCCCACACAAAATTAAAATTATTATAATGTGGCCCATCTCTATTTTTTTACATAAAGATGACACTAACTATCTGAATCCAGTTAACTGCCTGCTGTCTTCAGTAAATAGCACTTTGATATTTTCGGCCTTTGATTTGCGCAAGGACACTCAGTCACTACCCAGATCAATGAATGCCATCACTTTCTTTCCGTTCCTAATTTCTTTTTCGTACTAATTTTTTTGTTCGCATATTAGCAATTGGTACGGCCTATTGCTCGTCTGTTTGATTGCCCTCCCTTTCTTGGTGCTGGGCAGTTTCGACCAATGTGCCCCACCTACTGGCACTGATAACTATTCCACTTGGAACAGATTTCCCCGCTGTGATTGCATTCAATCTTCTCGGCGCGTTCCGCAATTCCGACCGGTGTTCGTTTCTGCTTCTCAACCCAATAGTCCAACGTATCTTCTTGAGTAGGTCCTGTACCGACTCTAGTTGAGATGATTTGAGTACATCTTTGCACTCCATGTCAATCCCTTTTTGGACTATATATTTTATTAGTGATGTCTCCCATATGTCCCCGAGATACAATGGACTTCACTGCGAACAGATGTTCTTCTATATCTTCGCTCTGTCGTTGTCTTTGGTTTCGTAATAGCTCCTGTATGTTAGCATCGCTTTCTGTGGTAGGTAGGGAAGGTCTCACACAATTAGCCAAAAAATTCTTCCATGGCGTCTGGAGTTACTCTGCGACTCCAAAGTTTTTCTACCCCAGATAGTTTTGTGGTTCCATCAGTACTAATTTTTCGTCCAAATTGTAGATGTGTTTTATATTTTCAACCTTCCGTTTCCAGCCTTGTGAAGACAATCCCGCTGCGTACCTGGGGTTAAACTCCGGAAGCATGTCTGCGAGGTTTTTCATGGAATACGCATTCTTCGGATAGGATCTGTCTTCAGTCCTGTTGCTTGCTGGCCCAAGTGCGGGTGTTTTTTTTTTTCACCCCTTCAATGCATTAGGTCTTCTAGATTACTGCTCTGGTTGCCCTGCACTTCACCGTCCTCAGCAATCCCTTCTGATTCATCCACAAGTCCCTGAAGCAGCAACAGTCTATTCAGTAGATTTGCCTTTACACATATTTGGTCCAGTCCTCGAGTTCGAAGCTCTTCCCGTAACTCGTCCCTTGTTAATGCTAAGAATTCTGCTATCCTCGCTCCCTGGTCTTCCAAGTTGTATGTCTACCTCTATTTTTCACTACCCCTTTGCCGTACTACCTTTCCCAGTCAGGTAAGTCATTTAGCTCTTTCAAAATAATCGGTACTGCGAGCTCAATCCCACTTCTGAAATTTAAAAAGAAAAGCCCCGACCCGAGCCTGTTGCCGCAGTTCTCCACGTCTGCAGAATAAGCTTTAACTCTCGATAGTTCTTTACCATTGACTTTATTTAATAATTAAAAATCATACATCTGCTCGCTACACAGTCTAACTGATGAAGAAAATAAAAAACAGACACACACGTTCTTCATACTTATTACAAACGTAACTTTATTCGAAAGATTTGACTTAATTAGATTTTAATTTTAGAAAGTTGCACCCGAGAGCCGCGTGCCGGTCAGCGATTTTCTAACCAAAATCGAACAAACCTCAAAAGGAAGTTCTGTTCATGTTACCAGCCATTTGCATGAGCAGATGGCTGGGTTCAGACTGCGTGTTCAGACGGACGGTTTAGACGGGGATTCAACACGCGCCGCCACAGTACCCCCCGCCTAGTGGACCACGCCAAGTGCTTGGCGATAACGCTCAGGTGGCCTTGTTATACGACCTGACCAAGTCACTCTAATTTGTGGTTCGTTTATCTGGCTAGAGAATGTATCTGTTCTCGTTGGAAATGCGCTTGCCCTCGTCATGTTTCCATTCTCGGATTTTGCCGTGGCGTCTACGATTCGTGTCGCGGTAAAACTATTCTCGGGGACTTCGACGAAAGCCGTTTTCGGCCTATTAATATTGTTATTGACTTTCTTACACTCAACTGCTACGGTGAACGCCTTTTCACCCCGTTCTCTCACTTCGTTCGGTCCTTTATAGAGAGTGTTCGCGATAGGAAAAAACTATTTGGAAAAAACTCTATATGCCAGAAAAATCTATATGTAAAATATCTCTAAAAAGTCCGTAATAAATCACCACTTTTTCGTTATTCAACGTTCTAAAAATGTTATATATATTAATTCCTTTGTTCTTCTTCTTATATAAATGCAAATTGACAGCAAGTACATTATTTTAAGCTTTTACATAATACAGGGATTTTATTCAATTTATGTGTTGCCACTTGTCTCGAATATTCCTAATATAATTTTATTGCTGACACAATGGAATAAATATTTCACCTGAAATTTGTCGTTCTTTTGTTATTGCTGACTGTATTGTCGGTGTTCGGTGTAACTGTCGTTCGTTTGTTTGACCTAGTTTTTTTATTTTGCTGACATTCTATATGAGCCATCCATAACACGTCCCCCTTTTAGATACATCTAAGGATATTTTACCCTAAGATTGGACTTTGGTGTTTGCATCTCGAAATCTGATGTTGATTGTTCTAGTGTGCTGGCCACTCTAAGGGTTACCTCTGGGTTTACTCTGTTACTTCTGTTGAAACATCTGCCAAATAGGGCTACTGTAGTTCTTCCGGAGTTACACTTCCACATCGAGTAATATGCTTACGACTCCAAATATTGACATCAACATACCTTGTGAACGTTCTGGTATTTTTTCTAAGGTCTTTGACCAAAAGCTTCTTTGACGTTGTATCTCTACAGATAAGTCTTGTAGTTCATGTATGTCTTTCGCAGTAATTTTAGACATTGGCTCTAGTGTGATTACAATATCTCGTAATTTTGTATTTACGCAACAGTCTTCCAATTCTCCATAGGGATATTTATCCCGTAGTAGTACTTCATCATCATTGTCCAAAGTTTTAATAGTCGTGTCGTACGTCTCTAATTTACAATTATTACATAAAACTATTATACCTGTGCCAACAAGTTTTCCTTTGTTTGTGTCATTATCACATTTACATTTATAGCTTGTTTCATCAGTGATCGTACACAAAAATTAATTAATTTTATGGAAAATTTCTACTTTTGCATTTATTACTTTAAGGTCACAATTATATGCTCTATTTCTTATAAAAATATTTACTTCAGAATTGGAATCGCTTAAGGTGCTCTTAATTAGTTGTGGTTGCCAAACAAACATTTCGTTAACAAATTTACAGTCTGCTAAATTATTTTTTACACTATATTCTTCTCTATTTTTAGTTCGATAATTCGTGCATGCAGGATTCCGGCTTGGATAAATAATAAACTATCGATAATTTGTTCTATTTCTAGTTCTAGCTGCAATACTTTATGATTAATTTTACTTGATATTTATTCAAAATAAGAAGTCATGAGGCTGGTTCGACTGATGTTTGCTTCATTGGAATTGACTTTATTCAGCTCGATTATAACATCGTTAATTTTGCTCATGGTAACTTTACTATTCTTTACGCTTTCTAACACCTGTTTTTTTAAATGACTTAAAACTTTTACATTTTCCTTCATGCCATGGAGGATACGTTTTTCATTTTCAGATACGCTCTGCACTGCCTTGTAGTAAAATTCGGCGTCCTCGTTGTCTGAGTACTTTAAAACCTGAGCCGATTACATTAACTAATCCTGATCCTGAAAAATAGGGTTTGACATTAGCTCTATTGAATTTCTGCTTTTGTTTTGGAGATTTACTACTAACTTTGTATTCTATTTGTTTCCCTATCTTCTTATCATATCTTAGCTTAGATTTCTCCCCACATTTTCTAGTATTTTTCTTAACGTTTTCCTGTATATCAAACAGATTTGCCTTAAATTCATCAATATAGTCATAAATTGTATTTTCGTCTATCATATTGTAACATGCGAGCTACGGCTCGAGTAGATAAAACAATATTCTGTGAAATTATTTCTTTATTTTCTAGTCTATAGAACAATTCAGGTTCACACTATACTATTCTTCGCAATTCTTTTCTTACAATGTCTCTTTCCTCTCAAATCACTTTATCTCCTTTCAATTACTTAATTCACAAATCCAAACTAATTACTTCTCAACTTTCAATTTATCACAAAATTACAACTTCGCCCATTATCACTTTTCTAATCTCTTCGCCACAGTTTAAAAACTACTGCCCTTTTTATTGATCGCCATCTGTCCTTATATAGCAGAAGTTTCAGATAGCCAGAAACTTCTAGCAAATTCTTCGACCACTGGAACAGAAAATTCTGATGTAATAATTCCAAGATGACAATCATTTCTTCCAGTTATAATTCTCTCTTTATCCGTGGCGTTGTCAGCTATTGCAGACACGAACCTCGAATGAAAGTACAGTTTGGAATGGGTTGGAGGAGCGTAGTTATTATTCAACATTATTGTTGCATACTTTTAGACGATGTTACACTGCCCCCCTCTTAGACTTGTTCGTCCCGAACAAGTGCGTCCTCACTTCGGCCATTGTATCGACTCAGTCGGTCCACATGAACCACTTTCATTTTGGCCCTTGGTCCTCGCTGGATGCGGTAGACAACATCGTTGATGCGGGTTACTATTCTGTAGGGACCCTCCCAGTTCCGCTGCAATTTAGGTGATTTCCCCTTTTGGCGATGGGGATTATACAGCCACACTAGATCTCCTTCCTGGAATCCTGACGTTGTTGCCTTGGCATCATACCTGGTCTTCATGCGGTCGCTCGTCATCTTAATCTGGCTTCTGGTCCTTTGGTGTATGTCCCTAAGCCTTTCCCTAAGGTCCGCCACGTACTCTTCTTCATTTCTGGGCTCATTGGTAGGAGATCCAAATTTCACCTCACTGGGTAAACGAGCTATTCCACCAAATAAGATTTCGAACGGCGTATGTCGAGTAGTGCTATGCACGGCACTTCTATAGGCCATCAAAAACAAGGGAATCTGCCGGTCCCAATCCCGTTGGTAGTCACTTATGACCTTCGAGAGATGTTCGTCAAAAGTCCTATTGAAACGCTCCACCATACCGTCCGACTGTGGATGAAGCGGGGTTGTCCTTGTCTTTTTGATTCCGAGTAGTTGACACATCTCTTGGAAGATTCTTGACTCGAAGTTCCGCCCTTGGTCAGAATGCAATTCCAAGGGCACACCGAATCTGCTAACCCAATTGTAGACGATCTGCTCCGCCACGGTTCTGGCTTCCTGGTTAGGGATCGGAAACGCTTCCGGCCACTTACTGAAGTAGTCCATCACTACGAGTATATACCGATTACCATTGTCGGTTTCCGGAAAGGGCCCTGCGATGTCAATGGCGATTCGTTCGAAAGGTGCTCCCACGTTGTATTGGTGCATCTTACCTCGAGTTTTGATTCTCGGACCCTTGCTAGCTGCACACACGTCGCATTCTCTGCACCAGTCTTCGATATCTTGCTTCGCTTTTAACCAATAAAAACGTTCTCGTACCTTTTCTAGCGTCTTATTCACTCCCAAGTGGTCTCCGGACGCCCCGCCATGCATTTCCTGTAACACCTCCTTGACCCTCGTCCGCGGTACGACAAGCTGCATTACAAACGACTTTCCGTCGGAGGATTCCCATTTTCTTCTCAGAACACCTTCTTGGACATGGAGGGAGTCCCACTGCGCAAAATATGCCTTTAAGGTCGGGCTTCTGTGAGAGATGTCCTGATGATCCGGTTTCTCCATGTTCTCCTTCCAGGCCAGAATCGGCTCGATATCCGGGTCTTCCTTCTGAGCGTTCCGGATCTCATCTACGCTCCAGCCGGCGATAGGTTCGGCTCTCATTCTTTGGATGGAAACCAGCTCCCGTTCTTCCTGACGCTCACAATGTTTACAATCCGTTCTGCATGATCTCCGGGACAGTGCATCCGCATTAGAGTGGAGTTTTCCTTTACGATGCTGTATTTCGTAGTCGTAGATTTGCAGCCTTTCGATCCATCTTGCGACCTGACCCTCAGGACTCTTGAACTGTAATAGCCATTTTAAGGCAGCATGGTCTGTGCGAAGAACGAACTTCCTCCCGTAGAGGTATTTGTGAAAATGCTTCGTAGCCAAGATCAAAGCTAAAAGTTCTCTCCTTGTCACGCAGTAGTTCCTTTCTGGCTTAGAGAGCACCTTGCTGAAGTACGCAACCACCTTCTCTTG
This sequence comes from Pocota personata, assembly GCA_963082735.1. Classification (NCBI taxonomy): domain Eukaryota; kingdom Metazoa; phylum Arthropoda; class Insecta; order Diptera; family Syrphidae; genus Pocota; species Pocota personata. Next base: position 153,854,070 of record OY720429.1, read on the forward strand.
GCCGTCATGCACCTGGGAGAGTACGGCTCCTACCCCAACATTACTAGCATCTGCATCCACAATGAACGTTTCCCCTTGAGTGGGGTAAGCCAGTATCGGGGAATCGCATAGCCGTTGTTTAAGTGCCTTGAAGCTCTTCTCGCACTCAATTGACCATTTGAATTGTTTTCCCTTTTCCGTCAACTGGTGCAGGTTCTTTGCGATCCCGGCAAAATCCTTCACGAACCGTCTGTAGTAGGTGGCTAGGCCCAGGAAGCTCCTTAGTTGGTGTTTATCCTTGGGGACTGGCCAGTTTTTCACCGCTTCGACCTTCTATGGATCGGTTCTCACTCCTTTCGCTGAAATTATGTGCCCCAAGTACTTGACTTCCGCTCTAAACAGGGCGCACTTCTTGGGGTTGAGCTTCAGGTTGGCACTTCGAAGCCTTTGAAACATATCCCTTAGATTGTCTCGGTGTTGCGCAAACGTTTTTCCTACGACGATGACATCATCCAAGTATACCAAACAGGTTTTCCATGTTAACCCTTGCAGGACACATTCCATCAATCGCTCGAAAGTCGCCGGAGCATTGCACAGCCCGAATGGCATTACCGTGAATTGCCATAGCCCATTTCCTGCGGTGAAGGCGGTTTTCTCCCGGTCTTCTGGATGGATCTGTACCTGCCAGTAGCCACTCTTCAAGTCGAGAGTGGAAAACCATCGGGCTCCTGATAGTGTGTCTAGCGTGTCGTCAATCCGTGGCAGAGGGTAGCTGTCTTTCTTGGTGACGTAATTGAGCTGCCGACAGTCCACGCAGAACCGCGTGCTGCCATCTTTCTTCTTAACCAGTACAACCGGTGATGCACACGGACTTTTGGAACTTTCAATCAGACCTTCTTTCTCCATTGCCGACACCATCTCTGCAACTTCTGTCTGCTTTGCCAATGGAAGGCGCCTAGCAGGCTGACGAATTGGTCTAGTATCACCAGTGTCTATTCGATGTTGTACCAGGTGTGTTCGGCCGTATTCTCCGTCCTGTGAGGCAAATACATCAGCGTACTCATTGATAAGATTCTCTGCCATAGTTCGCTGCTCCTGATTCAGCTCACTGGACTGGAGAATCGTCTCTCTCGTTTCCGCTGTCCAAGGTGATGGGAGAGGTTTTGGAGGACCACGTTCAGATATTGTTGCGACGGCGGTAATCGGCGTGCATTTTCCAGTCACCTCCCCTCGCCTTAGTTTGACAGTGTGTGGTTTTGCGTTCAAAACTCTCAATGAAACCATGGTGTTCTTTGGTTCGACTAACGTCTTTCCCACGATGTAGTCTTGAGAATTCTTCTCTGGGTCTGGTTCTACTATGTGGCTCCCAAGATCACCTTCCAGCTTCGTCCAAATGATTGTCTCTGAAGACGGCGGCAAAACTTCGTCTTTGCTGATGACTGTCCTGAGAGTTACGGCATTATCGTTTCCGTACACCATCGGAATCTCCACATTTCGATACCTCAGTACTTGCATCCCGATGTCCAAGATTACTTCATTTGCTTTCATGAAATCTATTCTGATGATGCACTCGTCGCACATGTCTGCCACCAGAAACGCATGGGAGAACGTCAGTCCCGCCAGAGTAATCGTAAGACGAACTTCTCCAAACACCTTTGCCATTTCCCCTGTTGCAGTCTTCAGGCAGTAGCTGTTGGTGTTGTGCAGCCAGGAGCTTCTGACGATATCTCTTCTTACAATGGAGGCAGTGGCACCTGTGTCGATGGTGGCTACGCACTTCTTCTTGTTGATTAGTGCCTCCACCGTCAGGCTCTTGTTACCCCGTTTGGTTTGCGAATCTTGAATGGTGGTCCTGGGGGCCTCGATTCCCGTAACCAACTTCTGCCCCGCGAAGTTGGTCCTTACGCATTTCCCGACTGCTGGTTTTGGGAAGTCTGACTGACAGGATGGAAGTTATCACCGCCAGATGATTCCTCTCTGCTTCTCCTACTTCCGCAATGTGGACAATTCCCTCGTCTAGGTGCACTTCTGCACTGCCGTTGTAGGTGTCCGGTTTGGTTGCAATTCCAGCAACGGATTTGACTTCCGCGAGCTTTGTCTTCATCCATGACGGCTGTTCTCTGGCATGAGCATTCCACGACGGACATTTCCCTGACACGGTGTATTCCCTGGTATGCTTGGTCCGCAGCCTTCATTGACAAAGCGAATGCCAATGCCTCGGGGAGTGTTCGCTTTTCAGCCATCCTTACAGCCATTTGCAGTTGTCTGTCCTCTATGGCCTGAATAAAAGCTTCCACCTTCATTTCCTTGATAAGCTCCACACCGGCTTTAGGGTATGATAGATGGGCTAGTCGCTCTATATCTGCTTGCAACTGTTGGAGCGTTTCCTCCCTTTTCTGGACTCGACTACGCAGCTGAACCCTGTACACTTGCTGCATGTGTTCATCCCCAAACCGCATCTCGATAGCCTGAACCAGAGAGTCGTAGTTCTGCTGTTTATCTTCCGGGATGGTCTGCAAGAGCTCCGCAGCTGGACCCCTCAGTGCAAGTGTGAGTGCAATGGACTTCTCTTCATCGTCCCAGCTATTGGTCATTGCGGCCGCTTCGAATTGCCTTTTATAAATTGGCCATGATGTTTGACCATCGAAGATAGGAGGCTGCATCTCCTTTCTTCTCAGACCGTCAGTGGAATATTCCCGTGCTTTCTGTCTCTTCACGTTGCTGAGCTCCTTAGCAAGATTTTCGACTTGCTTTCCTACTGTCTCGATTTGGGTATCCACTTTTTCAAACTGAGTCTCTATCGTCCCGAACTGAGTTTCATGTTTCTCAAAATTTTCATCGAATCTAGTTTCGACTTTTTCGAGTTGCGTCTCGACCTTCTCGATTTTCTCTTCGATCACTTCGAATTTGGATTCCAAGTTCTTGTTTTGCTCATCAAACTTGCTTTCCAGAGCATCTAGAGAATTCTTTTGTTCGTCCATTGCTTTCTTTTGTTCGTCCAGCTTAAGTTCTATAGAATTCTTTTGGTCATCGAGCTTATGACTTTGATCTTCTATTGCTTTCTTTTGTTCGTCCATGACTAACTTAAGTTGCAGGAGCAGACTTGTTATACCCGGGTCGGCTACTGTACTTGCTGGTTCCTCTTCGACGTCAAACTCTATGTCATGCGGATTTTCACCTTCCTGCGTTACTGCTTCTTCCAGACGAATCAGTAGGGCATCTTTTCCCCCAGTTGTGTCGGGATTCCGCTTACTGAGTTCTGCCTTTAGTTGAATTATAGTTAGTTTTCCCAATTTGCGACCCATTTTGCGCAACTAATTAACTCAACACAGAAATCGTTTTTTTTTTTTTTTTCCATTTCACACCACGGAAATAGTTATTAACAGAATAAGTTTTATCCCAGCTTCTGACACCAATGTAACATGCGAGCTACGGCTCGAGTAGATAAAACAATATTCTGTGAAATTATTTCTTTATTTTCTAGTCTATAGAACAATTCAGGTTCACACTATACTAATCTTCGCAATTCTTTTCTTACAATGTCTCTTTCCTCTCAAATCACTTTATCTCCTTTCAATTACTTAATTCACAAATCCAAACTAATTACTTCTTCTTGTTAACTCTCAACTTTCAATTTATCACAAAATTACAACTTCGCCTATTATCACTTTTCTAATCTCTTCGCCACAGTTTAAAAACTTCTGCCCTTTTTATTGATCGCCATCTGTCCTTATATAGCAGAAGTTTCAGATAACCAGAAACTTCTAGCAAATTCTTCGACCACTGGAACAGAAAATTCTGATGTAATAATTCCAAGATGACAATCATTTCTTCCAGTTATAATTCTCTCTTTATCCGTGGCGTTGTCAGCTATTGCAGACACGAACCTCGAATGAAAGTACAGTTTGGAATGGGCTGGAGGAGCGTAGTTATTATTCTACATTATTGTTGCATACTTTTAGACGATGTTACAATATTATAGATACCGCTAGGTGTATTTGCTTCAATGCCAAAAACTATCTCATACGGTGTGTAACCTGGTGTGTTGTGGATTGTGCAGTTATAACAAAAACGTGCGTAACCAACCCGTTAGTTGGTTCAATTCGTTTCCTGTTGCCTTTAGGTATTCTAATAATCTACAATGCGCTCGTTCAACGCTACCATTAGCTTGTGGATAAGCCACACTAGTTGTTATGTTTAATTCCTAACAATTTACAAAATTCTGCAAAAAGTGCGTTACAAAATTCTGTACCATTATCTGACAGGATTAATTTTGGCACTCCAAAATTCATGATCCACTCTTCCATTATAGCACGGGCCACCGTCTGCAAATCCTTACTTTTGATGGGAATAAATTTTATAAATTTTGAGAGGTCGTCCTGTGTTGTCAGACCGAATTTAAACCATTCCTCCGTTTCTTGCATTGGTCCAATTAAGTCAACCATAATTTTCTCCAAAGGCCTGTTAGCTGAGCTGACAATTGTCATTGGGTTTCTTGTTGGTGCTCTATTTACTTTCTCGGTTTGGCATTGAGGACATTTTCAGACGAAGTCCTCAATGTGTTTTTGTATTCCTTTCCATTTGAATTTGTTCCTTATTTTTGCATATGTGACTTTTTGCCCTGTATGACCCCCTATAAGGCCCTCATGGTATTCTTTTAATATAGCTAATCTTCTGTCAGGATCATTAACTTCCTCCTTACCATCCAACACTTCTTCTTCATCGTCGTTAGACAATTCGCTTAAAATAAGATCATCTTCTTGATGGTGATCAATGTCTTCTACTACTATGTCTACTATCCCTATATCATTTTCTATCTCTACTGCTTCTTTGTTTGTATTAGGGTCCTGACCTCTACTTGTACTTGCTGTATTTTCCCTAGTCTCATTGTTTCTTTCAATTCCTTCTTCCTCTAGCAGGCTCATCAGATCCTACCACATTTCTTCCCTTTCTATTTCCGTTCTTCTAACATTTCTGCTGAGCTCATCGGCTACAACATTGTCTTTGCCCTTCTTATAAGTGATGGTATCTTTTTATGGTCTTTTACCTTAAATTGCCATGTTAATGGTCTGTGGTCTGTTTGTATAACAAATTTTGTACCGTAGATGTATGGGCGGAATTGTTTTATGGCCCATACGATAGCCAAACATTCCTTCTCCGTGGTGCTGTAATTTGCATCTGCTTTGCTAAGCGTTCAACTTGCAAAGTGTATCGGCAAGTCGTTTCCATTATGCTCCTGGCTAAGCACTGCTCCAATTCCTTTATTAGAGGCGTCTGTTGTAATTATAAACGACCTACTGAAGTCGGGGTATTGTAGAATGGGATGCTTAGTTATAAGATTCTTTAATTTCCTAAAGCTTTCTTCTTGTTCCTGTCCCCAAATGAAATCTACGTCTTTTTTGAGAAGTTTGTTTAAAGGCTGGGCAATATTACTGAAATTTTTTATAAATTTTCTGTAGTACCCTACAATGATTTTATTCCCTTCGGATTCTTAAGTGCTTTTATTTTTACGATACTACTAATCTTATTTGGGTCTGGTCTCACCCCTTTATCCGTGATTATATGCACTAGATACGAGATTTTTGAAGGAATTCACATTTATCAGGCTGTAACTTCAAATTCGCTTTTCTGAGTTGCTCAAATACTTCTATTAATTTTGCGTTATGCTCTTCTAAATTTTGCCCATAGACAACAATATCGTCTAAATAGACGAAACACTTGATTCCTTGAAGTCCTGCCAAAACAGTGTTCATCAGTCTTTGGAAGCAGGGTGGAGCGTTTCGCAAACCAAACGGCATTCTGGTGGATTCGAAATGCCCGTATGGAGTGCTGAAAGCCGTTTTCTCCATATCTTCCTCTTCCATAGGAATCTGATGAAACCCGGAAGTTAGATCTAAGGTGGAAAAATATTTGGCCTTTCCCAACTGGTCAAGTATTTCCGTAATATTCGGTAAGGGATAATTGTCTGCTATCGTAGCTTACGGTAGTCAATTACCATTCCCCATTTCTTTTTGCCGCTGGGGTCGGCCTTCTTGGGAACTATCCACAAGGGTGAGCTCCAAGGAGAATCACTGTCGCGGATAATTCCGTCCTCTTTTAACTTTCGAACCTGCTCACGAACTTCTTATTCGTGAACCTTTGGGTATCTATAACTCTTGGTAAATATTGGTTCAGAACCAGCACTTGTGCGAATCCTATGCTTTTCTACCGTTGTCTTTGATAATACCTCATTTTCTATACTGAATATATCACTATATTTTTTCACAATTTCTAATAACCTCTCTTTTTTTTTCCTTATTTAGATGATCTGTGCCAATATTTCCTGCTACTTTCTTAATTCAATTCTTTGCAATATGGAATTTTTTTAAGTTAGAACCTTGTATCGAAACTCCCTTTATGTTAAATGGTTTGTCTGTTGTATTTACTATCGAAATATAAATGCCTCGTATTTACCATTTCTGTTTTCACTTATACAGCTAGGGATGATGATACCTCCGGTAATTTCCTGTCTAGGTATCACCACCTCTTTGTCTAGTTTCCCTTTTACATTTATAGTCCTAAATACTTCCGATCTTTCTTTAATCATATTCTCTTCGCTGAGGTATCAGTCCCTCGTATTTACCTAATAAATTGTTCTCGATCACTTGGAATTTTATCCTACTTAGTTTGCTTCCACTTGGAGTTTACCAAAATTGGATCTCACTATACACTTCACCTATCGTTGCTCGTGTCTTTCCCCCTATACACTAAATTTCATTTTCTTTCTGGGGTCTACATCGTCTTCATAAATGCAGTTTGCTTTTATTAGAGATATTTCTGCTCCGGTGTCTATAATTATTTTTTTTAATTCACCGTTTATTAGTACTACTACCTGAAGACTTTCACAATTGTCCAAGGCTCTTAGCTGCGTGGTTGCCTCAGTCACCATACAGTTTACCGAAAATCCCTTGGTTTAAACTGTCTACTATTTGAAGTTGACCTCTGCTCAGTATTTTCTTCTTGTCTAGATGGATTCCTATTAACTACTTCTTTATTTTTCTTGGATAACCTACACTTACTTGCAATGTGACCAGGTTTGCCGCAGTTAAAGCACTTTACTTCTTGGAAATTGATTTTAGCCAAATTTTTTGAAGTATAATCCTTCTGAATATTTGTTCGAAACATATTTATGCGTTGTTCTTCTTTGGACGCAAATTGATCAGCTTCAGCTAGCGTTTTTGGTCGTTGTGTTATTGCATATGTCGACAATCTTTCGCTCAACCCGTTAATGAAAACCGTTAAGGTTTCGTTTTGGATATACTCCAACTGCCCGTCTTTATGTTCATCTTTTACATCCGCGAGCTTACTTTGTAACAACCGCCTTTGCAATGTTTCGACCCGTTGAAGGAAAAGTACTACAGACTCATATCTATTTTGTCTAATTGAGATTAGTTCTCTATGAAGTTACAGAGCACTGTGAGGCTCCCTGAATATTGTCGTCGATTCCCCTTTCAGAGAATCCTAGTCTCTGGCTTCTTTGTTCATCAGAATAGTGGTGGCATTACCACTTATCTTTGCTTTAATGTACTTGCAAAGTATATCCTTTTGTGATGCAGATGCTAATTCGATAGCATCATTACACGAATCGATGTAGGTAAAAACTTCATCGCTTGGTGGTATTAAAGGTAGGAATGAAGTTAATCAGAACGTTAATTGGGATTTCAGACATTGTTTCAATTGAACTACCACTAACACTTACACCGTTTTCTCTGTTATCTAAACTACCATTCCTAGTATCCTCACTATCTGAATATTCACTACTGCCAGAGCCGTCTTCACTTATGTTTTCTAAAAGATCCTTAAGTGACGCGCGAAATTTTGAAAACATTTATTCGATATTATTTTTATTTATAAATTTTCTACTTTTCTATATCATATTCTTGTGATTTCAATTTCTCACTTTATGCACACATATATGAAACAGTCAGTACAACTAAATTACTCACAATATTAATGCTATTAACTCCAATGATGAAGTTGTTGCAAAATCCTTCAGAAATCCCACCGCTGCCACCATAAATAGTGTTATGCTTGGGTCGGCTATACACTTTTTTTTTTTAAAAAAACGGAGAAAGAGATTCTATGATGTGTCCTCGGGCCGGATTAAATTGGTAGGTTGTGGGAGATCCGGATTTACCGTTGGACGAGATGAATTCACGATGCAGAAACAACAATAGCAAGAAATTAATTTTGATTATTTTCACGAGATTTCAATTATAATACCAACGATAGTAGTAGAGTAATAAACATATAAGCGTACTTAGGAACTTTATTTAATATGAAAAGCAAATACTAAATTTTTTGCAATATTCGTACAGTGTCTGATTAACTTCTTCAACTTGTTTTTGTTTTGCACCTCTATTAATAATATTTTATTGCTGACACAATGGAATAAATATTTCACCTGAAATTTGTCGTTCGTTTGTTATTGATGATTGTGCGTCTACTGTATTGGCGGTGTTCGGTGTCACTGTCGTTCGTTTGTTTGACCTAGTTTTTTATTTTGCTGACATTCTATATAAGCCATTTTTTTGTAATTGTGCTGTGTAGTTGATGTCGCCGTTGGATCTCCGTATCGCAAGTGAGTGTCTGTTATTATTTTTTTCTCTTTTTTTTTGTGCATGTGAATGACGATTCTTGTGATTGGTGTATGTGTGGTAGAGATGGGTCGTCGCGAACGAGTTCGATAATACCGAGTGAGTTCCACGATAATTTCATAAATTCGTTGTTGTGTGTTGTGTTTAATTTTATTTTGTTTCCGACTTTATTATGTTGTGTTGAATTTTTCCTTGAGTGTAATTTACTGTATTGTGTTGTGGTGTAAATTTGAAATGTGAATTTTTCATATAAATAATACTGTGTTGAGGTTTGAATGACTTGAAGTTTTTTTTTTTTTATTAACTATTGTTGAAGTACATATATGTGTGTATATTAAGGTGATTTGTATTATTTGGCTATGTTTGACGTGTTAGATTTTGAAAAAGTGGACTATTGTTGTTTGAATAAACTGTTGAATAAACTGTTGTGTTGTGTAGTGCTGGTTTAAAATTAAATTACTAGAAATGTTGTTTTGTGCTGAGATTTGAAAGTGTTGTGTTGAAAAATTATGTATTTATGTTGTGGTGATTTTTATATATGATTATTTTTTTTGGATTGCGCCAGGGATGTGTAATCTTCATAGATACTAGTAGCCCGAGTGCTACTAGCATGCACGATTCGCAAACCTGAGTACTCGATGCCAGGAATACGCCTACGTACTAAACACACACCCTACACACTTCAACCACTCTCCCCGCGGGACTGCCGTTAGGTATTACTTCGCGGGGCTGGTTAGCAATTCATGCTATGCTTCTTGTATTGCTGCTTCTGATGCTTTTGTTGCTTCTGCTGCTCTTCTTAGCTTTTCTATTCTCCGCAACTCTTTTTGTAGAGTTGTTACGAAAGAACATATTGCCATCCAATTTTCTTCCAACCGTAATACATGGTCGAGAAGTAATGACGGACTTGGCAGAGTAATTCTCCATGCCGTGAAACGTGTGCAGTAAAACACTGCGTGCTCCGTATCCTCATCTTCACCTGGGCATTCCGGGCAGGCTGGTGAATTGTCGTGTCCGAATCGGTGTAGATATTTGCGGTAGCCACCGTGGCCAGACAGGAACTGCGTTAGATGGTAGTTGCAGTCTCCATGCTTTCGACTTATCCAATCTTGGATTGTCGGTATAAGTTTCTATGTCCATCTGCCTTTTGTAGTATTAGCCCAACGAGCTTGCCACATAGCTGCTGACGCTGCCCTTTCTTCAATTTTTATCACCTTGATACCAGTGGCGTCGTGATGACTCAATGCTCTTCTGTTATATATCCACAGCATTTCATCTGCGAGAATATCGCTGGGGACCATTCCAGCTATGACAAATGCAGCTTCGTCAGAGATGGTTCGAAAGCCGCTGATTGTCCGTAGCGCACAGAGTCTGTATGATGACGATAGTTTCCTTTTGGTCTCCTTCGTCCTCAGTGCCTCCGCCCAGACTGGGGCGGCATATAACAGAACTGAGGTGATAACTCTAGAGAGTAGAATCCTTCTAGCGTATCCAGGTCCACCGATGTTAGGCATGATACTCGAGAGAGCTCCCTGCATTTGCGATGCTTTTTTGGTAACAAAATCAACATGCGTTTTAAACCGTAGCCTGTTGTCCAGCATTATTCCAAGGTATTTAACTGCCTCTTTCGACCTGATGGTTTGGTTACCAACCTGAAAGTTGGCAAATTCGACAGTTTTCCGCTGGCTATAAGAACAGCTTCTGTTTTATGGTCAGCTAGTTCTAGTCCGGCGGATACTAGCCAATCTTTTATCCGGGCAATTGCTTCATTTGTAGCTGATTCTACTGCACGGATCTGTTTAGCTACTGTCACGACTGCAATGTCATCGGCGAATCCAATTATCGTTATCCCCCAGGTAACGCTAATCGTAGTACAACGTCGTACATGATGTTCCACAATAGTGGCCCTAAAACCGATCCCTGTGGAACTCCCGCAGTTACGTTGTAGTATTTTACGCCTTCATCGGTATTGTACCTCAGCTTCCTGTTGTTGAAGTAGTTCGTCACTATCCGTAGCAGGTAATATGGCGTATCCATCCTGGCAAGTGACCTTCTAATACCAGTTCGCAAAGTTAAATGCGTTTTTAATGTCCAGCGTTACTGCTACACAATACTCCTTTGTGCCGTAGAGCCACCTTTCTCCTTCGATGGCACCTTTGGCGATATCGACTACCGCTCTTATGGCATCAACAGTAGATCGTGCTCTTCTGAAGCCAAATTGGTGATCTGAGAGGGCTCCTTTCTCTTCTACTACTGCGAGTAATCTATTATAGATTATCTTCTCGAGGATCTTTCCCATGGTATCTAATAGGCATATTGGGCGATAGGATGATGGTTCTCCTGGGGGCTTCTTTCCTTTTGGCAGTAGGACCAAATGCTGCGTTTTCCATTTTTCGGGAAAGGTTCCTTCTTCAAGGCACTGCTTCATTGTTGTTATGAAGAGGTCTGGTCTTTTTGTTACAGCTGCCTTTACTGCCTTGTTCGGGATGCCGTCGGGTCCCGGAGCCTTGTTGTCACCTATCTTGCTGCATGCTCTTAGCAGTTCCTCGTGAGTAATTAAAGGAATATCTTCTGGATTGACTTCTCGTATAATATTGCACATAGCAGTAGGCCTTTGAGGGAAGAGGTGCTCTACTATGGATCTCAGCATTATCGGACATGTTATTTGAGGAGTCCTATAGCCCTTTAATTTCGTCATCACCATTCTGTATGCCGAGCCCCATGGGTTGATGTCCGCTTCTTGACAGAGACGTTTAAAGCATGCAGTTTTGCTTTCCTTAATGGCTCTATTTAAGCTACGTCTCGCTGTTTTGCCTTATCGCAGATCCAATTGTTGTTCTCTTCGGGACATTTATATGGTTCACTGATCATAATAACGTCAGCGCTTTCGTCCTTGGCCGTTTGTGCTAGGATGTCCTGTGCTATTCTACAGTGATTAAGATTTATCTGTAGAATCATCATGGTATTTTGCTTGTAATAGCTCTCCGAAATACTGGGCATTTGCTACTGCCGCTATGTGGCCTTCTCCTCCACATCTCCTACATAGCTTGGAGCGGTCTTCCTCGCTTTTGCATTGCCAGGGTAGATGACCAAACTCTAAACATTTGAAGCACTTTTTAAGGAGGGTTCGTTCGCGCATGCGACAGTTAACCCAGCCGATTTTAATCCTTCCTGCTTCTAACAGCTTTCTTACGTCTACTGCGGGAAAGCTGATTGTTGCTGTTTGTGTTCCTCCGTACGCCCTCCGCAGGGACAAAATATCTGCCGGTGAAACTTTCACTCCAAACTGGGCTTCGATTGCATTGATTACGTCGTCTATAGTCGTGACCTCATCGATGTCTTTAATCTCAAGGGTAGTGCGATACGTAATCGAACTTACATTCGCTTGCTCTGCTAGAGCTTCACTAATGACGCCTTTAAATTCGTTTGTCTTATTTCCCGTCTCCTTGAATTGTATAAGGAGGTCTCCCTTCTGTGTCCTCCTGATTTTAGTTACCGCCTTTCCCACTGTTTCCAGTTTGGGGTCTGCCTTCACCTTGCGTAGTACCTCCGCGTATGAGAGGGACCCCGTCGCTTTAATGACGATAGCGTCAGGTCTAGGTCTTTTAAACACTTGTTGCTTCTTTTTGGCGATCTTCTTTTTGGTGGTATTTACCCATTCTTCTTCTCCTGCCGCTTGCTTCTTGTTTGTGACTGTAACTTTTTTCTTAGGTCTGACCACTGGGGTCTCAACGCCGGTGGTCTCATCCTTCTCCTTGGCGTTTATCAATGGAGTTTGTTTTTGTTTACGCTTTGGCTCCGAGCGCTTTTTGCCTGTAACATCGTTTGATGTATTTTTCTGCGTCTGTTTTGGCTTCGGTGGTTCGTTGTCTGCCGCGCCACTCGGTGGCTGTTGCTGTTTTCGTTTTGGCTCCGGGGGTTCGTCGTCTGCAACTTGTCTTCTCTTGGGTTCAGATGTTGTTTTTAGCCATGGCGAAGTTTGCGACGAGTTGTTCCGGCGAATCACTTTCTTTGCTTCCTCATCGTGTAGCTGAATCGCCGAGAGCTCGTAGAGAGCTCTGATGCTTTCAATAGCATCTCGCATCGCTTGGTGGATTGAACGCCTTCTGCCATCTTCCAGCATTTCTACCAGACCTCTAATTTGCTCACCTAACTTGTGGAAATCAGTTTTATGGGTTGGTGGTTCGACCGTCACCTTTCGTATTGCGGGTGACTCGCGTCGTTCCGCACTTCTTTGTGATGCTGCCACTTGGTCAATTGGTGACCTCAGCATCCTTGATTCCCTCTGGAAGGGGTTCTCCTCATTCTCCTCTACTTCAATTTCTCCGGTGTTTTTGTTTTTTTTTGTTGTAATCATTTCTAGTGGATCCCCACTCAAAGCCGCTATCAATGTTCGAATGTGTAGTCACCTAAGGATCCCATGGTTGTCTTTGTAAGCAGTGAGGCCATGCGAGGGTTGACACAAGCCCTTATGGGGTTTTGTACCAGAGCCGGATCGGTGCTAACCAGGAATGTTACATCTGGACCTACACCACCAACTTAATGGTGATGAAACATTGAACGTACTTTTAGGCCTGCCAAGGCCTGAAAGCCATTTCTGCAAGATTTCACTCTTGCTTACCCAGGTAACAGAATACTACAAACGTCAGCCCTCATAGCTGTCATTCCAATTCTTAATTAAGACCTTACTGGGCTCAGTCTTAATGTTTTAGGGTAGTGGTTATGGTTATTTATATATATATATATATATATATATATATATATATATATATATACCTATGTATATACATATATATATATATGTATATATGCATCATCCCTTTCGGGCAAAGAAGCTGCGCATTTTACGATGTGGCGGGTTTGTCCGGATCTCGCCATTTTCTCCTTTCTGTATCCCTCGTAGCCACCTTGAGGTGGAAAGCACATATATGGAGGACGGTGCTTAATCGTCTTGTCGCAGAGAGTTCATAGGAGTTCCTTTAACCTTTTCAGCCAAGCCCTTCTCTGCCGCTCTTGGTCGGGGACTGCTTATTGGGTATTCGCAGTTAGCCTCCATTTCTGCAGGCCGTTCACTATCCGCCACCTGTGACCCCCACAGTCGCCTGAGCTTAGCATCACCAGCCTGCCCGGCTTGGTGCCTGTGTGGTGATTTTTATACTTGGGTTTGAATAAATGTTTTGTTTTGTGTTGTGTTGGATTAAATCTATGTGTTGAATATTAAATCTGTGTTGTGTTAACATGCAACTGCGATGATTTATATTGGTTTGATTTCTATACTTTTGTTACTGGGTAGGGGACAAAGTTTCGATATTGGACGCTATAGTATGGTGTTTTTAGTTTTTACGGTTACCGCTCGAACTAAGTTGTCTGTACCAGGGTGTAGGGTTGTAACCCTTGCTAAACTCCATTTTAGTGGTGGCTGTGTTTCGTCTTTTATCAAAACTAGGTCCTCTACGTTGATTGTAGTCGGAGTGACCTTTGTCCACTTCGGGCGCTGCTGGAGTCTTTACAAATACTCATTACTCCACTGTTTCCAGAACGACTGGAGTAGCGTCTGGACACTTTTCCATCGATCTAGGTGGGCGATTTTTTCCATCTCGTACTCTGGCTGTAGTGGGGTGACTAAAGGCTCCCAGAAGCGTTGGCGTATGTACGCTATTACCTTCTGGTTCCCTCCGTGTAGCGTCATTTCGTATGCGTCCTTGATGATGAACGTCGAGATCCTGTGGTTTGCTTTTAGGAGTATTGGATGTCTCCATTCGTATGAGCGCTGTGCATTGGACAGTCTTTCCCCCACTCTTGACGTGTTGTTCTCATCTCTAAATGGGTTCAGTGCCCTGTATCCCCTGGTGTTGTCCTTCTCCTCGTCTTCCGCAAACATCTCCTGCTGAACCAATCTCACGATACGAGTCAGCGCTTCTTCCAGTTCTTTTGGTGAAGGAACATCTGCGACTCCTCTAAACATGTTCTTATTGCGTCGAACTCGTAAACAGTATGCTACTATCCTAGTTACCTTAGTTAGTGTTGAATAGTTTTCTAGTAGGTCGTTTATAAATTTACTTGCCTTTTCCCCTACAGTACTGCAGTGATGAACTTTGAGAGGACGGGCTTCTTGCTGAGTGTCCAAACAGCCAGGCTGCTCTGGAAATGTGGCATCCCACTGCTGGCTTAGAAACTCCGGGCCTTGCCACCACAATTTGCTTTGGAGGATCATTGATGGAAATATTCCCCGAGATGCTAAGTCTGCAGGGTTGAGTACCGATGGGATGTGTCTCCATAAGGCATTGCTGGTAAGTTTTTGAATTTGTGATACTCGGTTGCCAATAAATGTTTTCCACTTTGATGGTGGCGCTGTAATCCAGCATAACGTGATGACCGAATCGGTCCATGCCCATGTATTAACTGCTCCTAACTTCAGTATTCGTGTTGTTTCGTGAAGCAACTTAGCTAACAGGACAGCTCCACAAAGTTCCAGACGAGGCAGCGTGATGGTTTCCAACGGAGCTACCTTGGTTTTGGCTATCAGCAAATGCATGTGCACCTGATTGTTTTCGTCGAATACGCGTAAGTAGACCGCTGCTGCGTACGCCTTTTCTGAAGCATCACTGAATCCATGGACTTCGGTCTTCCTGCTGCGTTTGTCTGTGTTTACCCACCAAGAAATTTGCAGCCTTTCGATTGATGGCAGATCTTCACGGAAGGCAATCCACTCCTGTTTCAACCTTGTTGGAACCGGTTTGTCCCAATCCAATGGGGGTACATTTTCTCCACATCACCAGTGAAGGTAAACCTATATTTTCGCCATCTTAGGACAATGTCGATCTCGTTTGCTGGCATCTTAGGGCCCACCATCAACTTGTCGTTTAAGGAAGAGCCATTTAATGATGTTAATTTTGTGGGTCGGAAGAAGCCCAGTCAGGGATTTGAAAACTAAGGCTCGCATTGTACCTGCGAAGTCGGAGATCATCTATTGGAACTCTAGATCGACGATCTTCTGTTATGCTCAACTGCTGACCCTCCCCAGCCCATTAACTTCAATAAACATTTGCTTCGCCTTTAAATTTAAACGTTGCACCGCTGTTTCAGTGATGAATGATGCCTCAGATCCAGGATCGATCAAATCCCTTAGCGTTAAACTACCTCCGCTCGATGGTAAAACCTACCATGAGGGTTCGATGAAGGTTGTGTCGTTTGTGGTGGTTGAAACTCTGGTGCGTTGGGATTGACTGTTGACACCTGATACGTGTAAGTGTGAGTGTGTGGATAAGTGTTGGCTAATTGGGTCGAACTACGTTGAACTGTGTTGGGTTGAATTGGTGTGGTGTGTGGCGGTGGTGTTCGGTGTGGTGCTGGTGAGGGTTGTGAGAATTGTCATGGAGTAGTAAGTGGTGACGTTGTTTGCAGTAATAGCAACACTTCGGGCTAGGGCACCTCTGCTTGAAGTGGCTGTATGCAAGACATACCTTTACGTTGTAAACGGTGTGTCTCCGTTGGCCAACATCCATTTGCAAAAACCTCTTGCACTCCCTTAACGCATGTTGCCCCTTGTGACACACTCTACAACTCACGTTCCTCGCTTGGTTCTCCCGAGTGTGGAAGACTTGTGCCGCTGCCCTACCTATGCTTGAGCATGTGGGAGCTGCATGCTGCTCAACCGCTTCTAAAGCCCTAAAACGTGAGCGTAAGAACTCAAAAAATTCCTTTAAACTAGGCAACTCTGATTTATCCCCCAACTTTTCTCCCATAGTTGTTGAGTGGAACTGGACAGCTTCTGGAGAATAATAAAAATTAGAATTGTGTCCCACTGCTTTACTGGAAGACCTAGTGTCCTAGTTTCTAGTGAATGGACAATTTCCTGGAAGTATCCAGGATACCCTTGATATTTGCTGCCGATTCGCTACTGAAGGAGGGTTGACCGAAGAACAGATTCAGCTGTGTGTTGACTAGCACCCTCTTGTGGTTTTATTAAAAATGTTTTAAAACGTAAGATCCACAATTACTATTAAAACTTTACTAATTGTACATAAAATTTTTTTTTTTTTTTTTGAGTATACTACACCACACTTTGTTTTCATTTCGCCTTTTTTTAATTGTTGGCTCCAATGGGCCAAAAATGTTCACGATAGGAAAAACCTATCTGGAAAAAACTTTATATGCCAGAAAAATCTATATGTAAAATATCTGTAAAAACTCCGTAATAAAACACTACTTCTTCGTTGCTCAATGTTATAAAAATGTATAGAGAGCTTGCAAAGAAGTTCTTACACGGAACATTTTTCCTAACTCAGCGAACAGCTCTGATTCAAATTGTGCTCCTTGATCATTCACTATTTTCACCGGGGTCCCAAACCTTGGGATCCATTCTTTACATAAGGCCTCTGCCACCGTTTGCGCTTTGATATCCATTAGCGGGATGGCTTTCGGCCATCTCATAAAACGGTCGATAATAGTCAAGCAATAACGAAAACTTTCGGAAGGTGGTAAGGTCCTATAAAATCTAAGTGGATCGTATGAAAATGGTGCTGTATATCCTTAAATGTACCGATGGGGCTTTTCACATGCTTAGAAACCTTGGGCTTTTGGCATGCTATGCAGTTGCTTGCCCATCGACGCACGTCCTTTCTGATCGACTTCCAGATATATCTCTTACAAACTTCTTTAAATATCGCTTTTATGCCCAGATGGCAAGTATTGTGTAACTTATCGAAAACTGTTCTCCTGAAATTTGAACGAATATAAGGCCTTGCTTTACTCGTTGAGACGTCGCACCAAATCTGCCTATGTCAAAAAGTCAGGAAAAGATTTAAATCCTAATACGCTATCAGACTTCTTCAGCTTCTCGAGTTCCTCATCAGAAACTGATCTAAAGAGATTTGCTTAAAGTATGCCAATTCAGCTAAGCTCAACTCGTCTGCTACGATATTTTTCTCACCAGAAAGGTGTCGAATATCGGTCGTATATTGACCTACAAGATCCAGGTGGCGTAGTTGTCGAGGCGTAGCTTTATCTAGCTTATGGTTGAAGGCAAAGGTTAGAGGTTTGTGGTCGTTAAACAAATAAAAGTCTCGAATGGAAGAATATGCTGCCAACAACTCTCTGTTATATCCGCTATACTTCTGCTGCGCGTCCGATAGCTTGGCGGAGAAAAAGCCGAGAGATTACCAGTTTCCCGATATCGATTGCTGAACCAGCCTTCCTATGGCGGTATTGGAGGCGTCCACTACCAGAGCTAACGCTGCGTTTTGCGAGGGGAAGGTTAAAGTGGTTGCTTTGCTGAGCTGTCTCTTACAACTCTCGAATGCTTCTATGGATTCCTCTGTCCACTCGATTGGGGTTTGGTCGTTTTTCTTTTTGCACTCCCTCAGAAATACATTTAAGACGGCATGCGATTTACTCGCATTCGGAATAAACCTGCGAAAGAAATTGATCATTCCCAAGAACCTTCTCAATTCTTTGACTGTCTTAGGTCTTTTGTAAGACATGATGATTTCTACTCTCCCTCGCTGTAGTGAAATTCCGTCAGCACTTATCGTATGACCCAAAAAATCTATAGAAGTTTGCAAGAAATTGCACTTCTCGAGATTCATTACCAAGCCATTTTGTTGGAGATGTGCGAAAATACTTTCCAAATAAAGCATATGCTTTGATTCGTTCTTGGAAGCCACCAGCAGATCAATATATACGAAGCGGAAAGCGAACTCACGAAATGTATAAACCTTTGAAACTTCTGGAACGGAGTACAAATCGCGGTTTTTGCCATATCTGCTGGTTCCACCGGAATCTGGTGGTAGGCCCTTACCAAGTCGATCGTGCAGAAATCTCTGCAGCCTTCCAACTGCTGACCGAAGCCATGTACGTGGGGAATTGGATAGCGATCCAGTAGTGTAACTGCGTTCAAGGCACGATAATCGCCACACGGTCTCCATTTCCCATTCTTGCTTCCCACCTTGTGCAATGCGACGACCAACAGCTATCGGAAGGGCGGCAAATTCCTTGCTGCATGAGGAAATCGAAGTCCTTTTTCGCACGAAATGCTTTATAAAATCCGCGCCAATAACGGTTTATCGACATCGGCTACGATGAAAACCCAATTGTCTCAAACCCAAATCTAGCTTAACTTTCCTTGCCCCGAATGTTTTTACTCGCGTAGAATTTGCTGCATAAAGCGCGAAAATTTTACGTCGGAACTCGTTTTGAATTTTTACTAACTGGCACTACGGAAATGTCAGCGCCGGTATCAACAAAAAAATGTATCTTGCTAGATCTGTCAATGATGAATAGGTGACAATGAGTAATGCGAGACTGATCGACTGTCGCCAGCGTCGATCCGCCTACTAGTTTTCAAATGGTTGTTCGCCTCAACTTCATTCGAGCTGTCTGCTGAATCTCGTTGTGTGTGCGCGCTAAAACAAAAAAAAAACAAAAAAACAAAAAAATTATAATTTCATCGACAATCAATATCTGTTCGAGCGCGTCAAATTACGCGTGCTGTAAAGTGCAGTGGAAAAAATAAAAAAATAATTCAGTGCCGATGCTTCCCACCTTTCATCCCCTCTCACCCGCTGTTGTGTTTCTTTGTTATCGCAATTGGAGTACGAGCTATGTATGTATGTACATATTTCCAGTTGCGATGATTGAGAGAGGGTAACATTTGATGCATAACGGACTGTGAATGTTTATCCGAATAGCATACCTTAGCTAACTGTCGTTTGGGCATAGCACCTGCGGCAGTTTGTTTTGGAAAACTATTCTTTGGTTCTTCACTTCACAACTTCCCTTACTACGTCAGAGTTGTGTTTTTTTTTGTGTTTCTATGTTGTAGTGATGAGGGAATTTAGGGTTGATTTTACCAACATTCGTGGGCTTCGAAAGAATTTCTTCGATGTGTACGCCCACGACCATTCCCATAAACCAACTGTTTTGGCACTTAGCGAAACACAGGTAGTGGAAGAATCTTCCGAATTGAAACTGCCTGGGTATAACTTAGTGTCATTATTTTTTCCAAACCGTGGCCTCGCCATTTACGTATGTAGTGGTATTGCTTACCAAGTTCCACCACCCCCCTGTGGGTTAGGGGACAGAATATACCCACGGTAGGCATGCCTGTCATAAAAGGCGACTAAAATGCCAACCTACCGTCTTTCTTGAAATTATGGTAATACAAATTATGCACAAAACTAACGGTATTGATACCCCAGGTGGCAGCCCAGTTCAGCTGGAAAATCCACCCTCGCTAGAGGCATTCTCCACGGATTCTAGGGAGAGCATCAAAATTTAATTAACCCGTTTACGAAATGCGCAAGGCTACAAAGATCTTCGCCTCAAAAGACTTCTCCTAAAGCGCAAAATAAAAGTTTCGCGGTCCCGAGTGTGTGTTAAAATGTTAGGGGATGTAAAATGGTATAAGTGTTTTCTTTGCTAAGAATATTTTTAATGAATTTGGTTTTAAATTCGTTATCAACCACATTTTTATTTTGTAGAAAATCGACTATTGTTATTGAGGTCCTATCTGCAATAGGGTGAATCGAAACGTGATTGGTAAGTTTATCTATGCATGTAAGAAACAAATTATTCTTGTTTGAGAACCATATGTCAATGTGGAATATTTCGTTTAACAATATATGTATGTCCTTTAGTTCTAAAAAAGTTTCCTCGATTCTTGTTAATGTGAGTTTTTTCAATGCGTTCTAAAAAATTTTCTTTACAATTTAGGTAATTAAGGAATTTCGTACATTTCAGAATTTTAACCCCTGTGGGTTAGGGGACAGAATATACCCACGGTAGGCATGCCTGTCGTAAAAGGCGACTAAAATGCCAAAATGCCGTCTTTCTTGAAATTACGGTAATTAAAATTATGCAATAAACAGAACTAACGGTATTGATACCAACTGGAAAATCCTCATGCTAGAGGCATGCTCCGCGGATTCTGGGGAGAGCTATTTATTGCATCAAAATTTAATTAACCCATTTACGAAAAGCGCAAAGCTACAAAGAACTTCGCCTCAAAAGACTTCTCCTAAAGCGCAAAATAAAAGATTCGCGAACCCGGATGTGTTAATTCGGGAAACGCAAACCTTGAAACAGAGTACTCCGGAAAAAGAAAACACCGAGCACCGGAAGAGGCTCGACAAAATGGAGCTGTTGTGTCGGGAGCTCAAAAGCAAAGTTGAGAAACTTGAATCAGAGAATAAAGTATCTTTGCTTCAAAACTAAATGCAGGCGGTTATTCATAGTGAGCCTTGAGAAGAACTCGGGCGCGAATCGGATTGGATACCCAAACAAAGACCATCTAAAAAACGTAACGCCGGTTGATCGCCCGAGGTTGTTCCGCAACTCGAACCTAATCGCAAAGCGCAGCGAAAAGTAGAAAAGCAAATTGAGAGCAAAAGCGTACCTCCTCCAATAAATATTACAGTCGTTGCAGACTATAATTCTCTGCGAAAAATTTTAAAGACAATGATCGCTACTGAATTTAAAGTAACTTCCTTGCGAAACAATGCATGCAAAATGCTATCAGGCTGTATCCCAAAAGCTTAACAATAAAAAAAATTCAATGTAATACTTATGAAGACAAATCCGAGAGACCTTTGAGGGTCGTAGCTAGAGGACTTCATCCATCATGTGCTAAAGAAAACGATATAGGTGACTTACGCGATAGAGGTTTTAACATTTTTGACGCTGTGAATCTCTTAAAAAAAGAGAGAAAATGACCCTACCGTGGAGAAGAAGCTATAGTGTAACGTAAACTTCCGCTTTTTGTGATATCGTTCGGTAAAACGGAAGGCCAGAAAAAGATATACAATATTCGAACAATCACGAGTATGATCAATAAAAACGAGCCGCTACGTGTCAATATGAAGGCAATCATACGCAGGCGTACTTTCGGAAAGAGCCGCGCTGCGTTAAGTGCGCTGGAAAACACTCTTCTAAATTTCAGTTTGAGCCAAAATGAAAAATCAACTTACGTTAACTGCAAAGGAAGGCACCCAGCAAATTATCCCGGTTGCGAGGTCGCAAAGGAACTACAGATGCGACGGAGAAAATTTACAACGCCGACTCTGCGGGGAACGAAGTCAGTCGATCGGACTCCTAAGTCGGTAGAGCGTGTTTCTAGTCCGATTGAAAGGACGCTCGAATCAGCAGTGCAGACTCTTGAACCAGTCAGTCAGCTCTCTAAGCAGATTAGACTTACGTCGCTCACTAAAAAGACTGAATGAAAAATAAACTCAGATAAGCCAAAGGATTCCAGTTTTCTGACATATTCTCAGGCCGCGGACAAAGCAATCAAATGAAACGACGGGCCACCCTCTGATCTGTTGAAAGAAATTCTGAACTGCATTTACCCTAAGTTCGAGGAACAATGTGAAACGAACAAACGAATTCTCGAACGACTCAGTAACGTTGAAAGCTTTTGTATGGCTTACCTTACATCCAAATCTAGCTAGATATGGACTCTTTGCTTACAATTGTAACATAGAATGCAAAAGGACTCTTACAAAAATCTAACGAATTAGAAATTTTTTTAATGAGAGGAAAAATCGACATTTGTTTGATCTCTGAAACCCATCCAACAAGGAAATTGCAAATAAAGATAATAGGCTACACTGGTTATCAAGCCTATCATCCTTCTGATAAAGTGCGTTGCGGTTCGTCCTTATTCATTAAAACTAACATCGAACATTCGGTCGATATAAACATAGAGCTAAACAAACTTCAGTTGTGTGCGGTAAGGGTTAAAAATAAACATTTGAGCTACAATATAGCGTCTGTTTACTGTCCTCCGCGTTGCTCGCTTGAAAAAGGGGACTATTTTCGTGTCTTCCTTTCCTCATTGGTGGAGATTTCAACGCGAAGCACACTTTCTGGGTTTAAGATGTACATCTTCTAAAGGAAAAATTCTCTACGAAGTGGCAAATGAATTAGGTTGTTGTTTTTATTCGACAGGAAAACCCACCTATTGGCCAACCGACTCAGAAAAAATTACCGATCTTATCGATTTTTTCGTTTCAAAAGGTATTTACGATAAGTTTATTACAGTCGATGGAAGTTTTGATCTCTCTTCTGACCACTCTCCGGTAATTTTATTACTTGGTGAAGCCAGCGTTGATCAAGAAAAAAGGACCTCCAAGGCTTATGAAATCATTGCGAAACAAATATCGACTTCAATGTATCACTGAAAACACCTTGTGAACTGGAGGACGAAGTTGATCTTTTCGCGGAAGCAATCCAAAGAGCGGCATGGAGAAACACTCCTTCTAGAAGCTATAAGATTAACCGCAACGAAAAGTATCCCAGAGAAATCATTGAACTGGTGAGCGAGAAAAGAAAAGCACGAAAGAAATGCAAATGACTCGTGCACCGTAGCATAAAAAGGTCCTTGACCGACTATGCAATCGCCTTAGCGATAGTATTCGGGAATTTAAATTTAAAAGCAATAAAATAGCGACCTACCTTGAAAATCTCTCCGCTGAAGAAGAATCAAATTATTCACTTTGGAAAGCGCTAAAAGACATCCGGTAACTTCAAATGCAAGCGCCACTAATTCGGAAAAACGATGGAAATTGGGCCAAGAGAGAAGGCTTGGAGTATAAATTGCAACTAATTCTGCCACGGCAACCCTTTCTAATCTTACGATCGTACCCCACCGAAAGACTTTTTCGTTTTAAGCTCGGAAATGATTATTCTGATTTCAAGGAGATTGCGGCCGGAGTCCCACAAGGAAGTGTCCTTGGCCCGCTCTACACGCGTAATATCCCGCAGGAAAGAAACTGCGTCGTCGCCACGTTTGCGGACGATACGACGATATTAACAACGGGCGATACAATTGAAGCAGCAACTGGAAAGCTGCAACATGCTATTGATAATGTCCACGCTTGGACGAATTCTTGGCGTATTGTGCTGAACGAAAGCAAATCTAGTCACGTCAACTTTACCTTAAAAAAAGTGGATAGATTACCCGTATATTTAAACTGGGCTGAAACACCGTACGCGAACGAAGAAAAATATCTAGGAATGACTCTAGATGTTAAGCTTAAATGGAAATCGCACGTAAAAAAGAAACGCGACGAGCTCGAAAACAAATACCGACAAGTGTATTGGCTACTCGGAAAACATTCGAAGTTGAGCCAACATGACAAACTGCTTATCTTTAGGCAAGTGCTAAAGCCGGTGTGGACGTATGGTCTACAACTATGGGATTGCACCAGAAAAAGCAATAGAAACATTCTACAAACTTTTGAAAATAACCGTGGTACGTACGTAACGAAGATATTCATCGGGATCTGGGAATTCCCAGCGTCGTCGAAGAGATAACAAATTTTGCTCGTAAACACAAAGATCGTGTTCACGGATATTGTAACCGTACCGTCATTCAACTACTTGACGGAAACAATTCAATTCGTCGTCTGCAAAGGACAAATCTTTTTGACCTCACGTCATAGTACATGCCGGTCGTGAAAACAGCAGGAACTTTCGGTGGAATTTAACCTGCCTAAAGTGCAACATTCTTTTCAAATTACATACGAACATCTTTTTCCAAAAATCACGAGTCTCGTAAGCGAAAATAAAACTGCTGGACAAGCGTCGGCTTAGTTGTAGTATTAATCTTGAAGAGTGGTGTTTTTAGTGAGTAAAAATCTCACACTACCATAAGCACGCGCGGTCGGGCCTTATGGTGTCTTTAGAAGATTTTCACCCTCTCGCAAAAAAAAAAAAATTGCAGGCCACTGTTCCAACCCGGAATTTAATTTCAAATGGCTAAAATTCGCCATCCGTAAGCAAATAGTTCACTACTGCTTTATTTACAGAAGCCCTAGTGCGGACAGCAACTCAACTTTTGATGCATTTGATGCGCTGTCCGATTCCATCACTCGAATTGTCTCCTTGTATCTTCATACTGAAATCGTCATTACGGGCGGTTTCAATATACACAACTCGGATTGGCTTCAACATTCTGGCCAGACAACAGCCGAAGGAAGGTATGTTGAACTTTTCGGTAATACGAAACAAACGTAAACAATTTGACTCATCTTGTAAATTAGCCTACACGTATACTGGACATTGAAAGTCATTCCGCTAACACTTTACACTTATTTCTTATTCTGCAACCTGATAAACACACTATTGATGTTTTAGCGGCTCTAGGTCGTATCAGCTAAATTCTCGTACTTTGACCACTCAGTTACAGAAAAAACTCCTAAAAGAAAAGTATGGCAGTACGAGAAAGCCAACTGGAGCAGCCTTAATAGCTTCTTTAGGAGTTTTAACTGATCGCTATGCTTACGCGATAGCGACGTGGATGCCGCAGCTGATATGGTCACTATCACTATCCTCTTAGGTATGAATGACTTTATTCCTAACAGAATAAAGAGCATTGAATCTAAGGCAGACTCGTGGTTTGACCAGAGCTGTAAAGAGGCTATCATGTTGAAAGAAATAAGCTTTCGGTCTAATTAAGCCAACAACTCAGAGGAAAATCGAAAGAAGTTTAAGCAAGCCAGAAAAGACTGCAATGCCCATATTCGACGTGTAAAATTTTTACATGGTCAAAAATTGAGGCCAAAAAATCCTACAATGTCCCAAAGGTAGTAAAAATTGTTGGTCATTCGTCAAAAATATTAAAAATTCTGCCTCGTCTGCCATCCCGACGCTCATTTACAATGACATTCCAGCTGTCAGTTCCTTAGACAAAGCCAATCTCCTTGCCGCTCACTTTGCAGCAAATTCCACGCTGCGAGATAATGCTTTGTCTCCACCTGTATTTCTGAACGCCAAATTTTCCATGGGACAGGTCCACTTTCGCACTCGTGCAGTTGCAGGAGTACTCAAAAGTCTTAACATACACAAATCCGCTGGTCAGATGATATCCCCCCCATAGTTCTGAAGAGGTGTTCTTTTACGCTGGCAAAACCTCTGCGTAAGCTTTTCTGTCTATCCTACTTTTCAGGGCTCTTTCCGAGTAGATGGAAAACAGCATTTGTCCAGCCCGTCCCCAAAAAGGGTGAATCTTCCTCCCCGTCCAATTACCGACCCATTGCACTTACGTCCCTTATTTCCAAGATCATGGACACGCTGATAAATCGTCAGCTTGTGACATATCTCGATTCACGAAAACTCTTTAATGACCGGCGGTATGGTTTTCGTAGCAACAGGTTCACTGCTGATTTGATGGCATATCTCACCGAGAAGTGGAACCAATATCTCCATCACTTCAGCGAAACTAAGATGGTTGCGCTTGATATTTCAAAGGCATTTAGTAGAGTTTGGCATCAGGCTCTTTTGTCGAAAATGCATGCATATGGCATCGATGAATATCTTCTTCAATGGATTAGAAATTACCTTTCGGAGCGTCCAATACAAGTTATTTTGGACGACTTCAAGTCTGCAATTCACCAAATATATGCCGGTGTACCCCGAGGCACTGTTTTGTCTACGACTCTCCTTCTTATTTTTATAAATGATCTCTTGTCTGCAACTTCTTATCCAATCCATTCCTTCGCTGATGACAGTGCCGTTTTTCATATTCGTTCCCTAACTCACGTCCTTGCTCTTCAGCCGTAGAAGGGGAACGGCAACGTATGTTGAACACATTAAATTCGGAAATGGACAGCATAATCAAATGAGGTTCAACCAACAGAGTGGAGTTTAATGCTTCCAAAACTCAATGCTATCTTCTTAAGCGAAGCCAAAACCCTTAACCATTATCCATGGATGGTACTTGCATCATTGAATCTGAAAGACTTGCCATTCTCTGTATGTGAATTAATAACCGCCAAAAATGCTGCCAAATGTCTAATATTCCTTAAACGGTGCAAGAAGTATTTTACCCCATCTGGTCTGGCCTCAGTTTATAAGGCATTCATCCGCCCTTCTTCACACTCTTGATAGAGACATTGTGAATGCTATACATTCACTCGAACATCGGATAAATGTCTCATCTCTCTCCGTTTTATCATTTTTTCTAAAAAAAAATGCTCGAACGAAATAGCCAGTTGCATTCCTCCCCTTTAAAATTTGACCCGCTATACGCGGCATGTTTCGAATGCACATCAGTTCACCCTTAAGCCCAATTTCGGTCGTACTGTCAAATGCAGGGATTCGTTTATAAGCCGAACGACACGACTGTGGAATAATCTACCAGGCTCTGTATTTCCCCATCACTAAAACCCTCAAACATTTAAAGCCAACGTGCACAAGATTCTCCTCTGTTCCTTTTCCCCCTTTTCCTGACGCCCGTGCCCTGAAACAGTTTAAGGGTATTCATATTCCCTTCGGCGCGCACAGATTATAAAAAAAAGAATGCAAATTGTAGGAACAAGGCTTGGTGCAATGGGTTACCCTTTCCTTGAACCTTCGATGGTACCAACACATACCATTAGTGCTACAATCACTACTATACCCTGTTCTGGATGAACCCCTTGACCGCGTCCCTACTCTTCTGTTCGCCCTCACTTCATTTTCCTGCACTCACAATGCCTCGATCCTCCTCTCTAAATCTCGAAAAAGCCTTTCGTTTTCGGAATTGGTATCGATTGGACGGGGTGCGACTGTTCCCGAAGCACCGGTTTTTGACTTTAAAGTGCTAATACTGAAACCTTGTATAGACTCGACTACCTTGTTTGCCGTTGAAGTCAAATTATCTAACTCTTCCGTGCTACCTGCAAGAATAGCTCTAACTATATTCGGCATCCGCTGAAGCCAAAGTTTTTAATGAGCTGTGAAGAATCTGAGGACCCTAATAAACACTTCATATCCCTTAATAATTGACTGGGTTTTTTGCCTCCT
Organism: Pocota personata; assembly: GCA_963082735.1. NCBI lineage: Eukaryota > Metazoa > Arthropoda > Insecta > Diptera > Syrphidae > Pocota > Pocota personata. Next base: position 153,881,468 of record OY720429.1, read on the forward strand.
AACTCCAGACATTCTAAAAGCTGTTGAAGCCTAACGTCTTCAGAATCTATTAATAGGCGCAAAACGTCTCGAATTTATTATTAGTCGGAGGGTTCGCGATAATATCTCGGACCCTTTGTACAGTACCGACGTCCATTAATAAGATAACAATGTAAAATTTTCGATCATCAGACATATTGCGCGCCAACGTTAACTGTCCCTCCATTGTCTGAAACCACAAATCTGGGCAAGTCGGCCAAAAGGTAATAGGCTTAAAAGTAACCGCGTCCAAATTACCGGGGTCCACCGGCTATAATGCACGATAATGATAAGTAACATCTCATTAATATATTTAAAAAGAAATAAATATTTTATTCTTACTCCGGATGATGACGGTTCTGCTATGCGGTGACGTCTCTTAATCGGCATAAATGTATTAAAAGATCTCTTACCGACTTGACACTATACACGTAAGTATACTGTGAAATTTTCCTTGAAGGTGGCGTGTTTTCACCTAATAACGGCTTCTGCTGTAGTCTGTGGCGTGAGACTTAGTTCAACTGTACTTCAGCGTGACGTACAGTTGCGGTTACATGCGAGGACGCAGCGAACAATGACAGCAGCATGAGAGAAATAAAAAACAAGCACGCACGTTCTTTATATTTATTACAAACGTAACTTTATTCGAAAGATTTCACTTATTTTAATAGATTTAAATTTTAAGAAGAAAAAGTTACACCCTAATCAACCGCGATTTTCTAACCAAAATTGAACAAACGTCAGAAAGAAGTTTAGTTCATGTAACCAGCCATTCACATGAGCAGATGGCTGGGTTTAGACTGCGTGTTTACATAGAGGGCTTAGACGGGAATTCAACACGCGCTGCCACATAACTCTACCTCTGCTGTCGAAATGCAGTCTCGTTTTATTCACCACGCTGGATCATCTTGAGTACCGCTTATTGCAGTGGCTCGTTGGTTAGCGCATCGGAGTAGCCAATAGCAAGCTGGATTGCTGTAATCGTCCGATGAAGGGGAGGTTAAAAGTTGTGTCAGTCAGCGTGGTGTGATCTGATGATCTGATTGGGCCAGCGCACACTGGATCATTTCCCCCGAGGTAAAACTGACTGAGATGTAGTGTAAAGTAAGAAATGGGGTACAATATTCACCCAGCAATGAAGTGGTTTAACATCGGGGAAAACCAATACACACATAAGTTGTCAATTTCGAGGGGTGAAATACTCAGAAATACCACCACAATGAAAATCGGTTCATATACTATAACACAATTCCCCCCGCATTATTCACCCAGTGTGCGATTGAAGTACAATATACCCCGGTCTTAAACCGGGTGGAAATTGATCCAGTATGTGTTGGCCCATTTGCTGTTACGGTTGCGTGGTATGACCTGATGTGATCCAATGTGGTGTGATGGTGCTTACAGAGGTATGACATTGGCTAGCTTCTAGTTTCTCGGAAAGTTACCGGACATAAAACAATAGTTTATTAGTTCAGTCAAATGAGTAATAATATTTGGTGGAATTAGCGAAGAAGCGAAATGTTATACCATTTTCAGCAACTGCGATTGACTTAATAGATGCAATAACCTCCAATACATCTAATTTTGTTACAAGGCTAAACTCGAGTTCTTGAACTGATTACTATATTGTAATCTGGTACATTTAGTGAACTAATCTGTCCGCTATTGGAATGAAAACTATTGTTTAGCATCAATAGTACAGCCCACGATTTTTTGTCACCAATACCTATCTGCCGCAGATTACGCCAGAGCGTTTTAGAAAATCATTTTGTATCAAGTTTAGAGCAGTAGTTTCTTTTAGCATCACTAATCGCTTGAGTTGCAACATTTCGGGCACGCTTATAAATTATCCAATTTGCTTTACTGAGCGAATATTTCCATTTACTGTAGAGTTTGTTCCTAATTTTAATTGAGTTCACAACCACTAACTTGAACCATGGACAACTACTATCAATAATTGAAACAGTTTAAGTTGAGACGCAATCATGGAATACGCTAGCGACAAAAGACTGAAACCTTTCTAACCTTTCGGTAGGGCAAGTTACAAGTCTATATTCTTCCCATGGAACTGAAACAATTTCCGATTGAAGAAGGTTAAAATCAATCGAATGCAAGTCCTTATACCTAAAGGTTAAGGGTAAAGGATTGCGTGAAAAATGTATGCCGTACATAATGAAAAGTAAGTCATGATCTGATATACTATCTAATGATAATTGATCGAAGAGAACACGGTTCAGAAACAATTAAAAAATTTAAGAGACTTCGAGTACAGTTTGGCGCAAAGCGCGTTGAATTAGAATTTACAATAGACAGTCCAAAGGAAGAGGAATGATCACGGACTTGATATGCACTAGAATCATATTCATTCAGATCAGCATTAAAATCACCGCAGGCAGTAATAATTCTACACCTTCGGAGAGGCAACCGCTTGCGCAGATAAACGAAATAGTGAAAAAGATAAAAATACCACTTTTTGGAAAAATTATTTTTTATTGCGAGACAATGTGCGACTTTTTCACGTGGCCGTGGCTTATTATCTGCCATCAGCTTCCGCCTATTTTGACAGCTTCATAAAACCGCCATCTGTAGGCAATATCATTTACTGTCCATGGTGATTTTTAAGGCCGTAACACTGCTCCCCTATTAAAAGATATCGGCTGCCCTCAGTCGCCAGAACAAAGCAACTAGTAAAGAAGGAAGAAATGACGTGGATTCCTACGGGGAAGCTGACACAGTGCCAACCGATCCCTGTTCACTACCAGTGATTTGCTTCTTCCTGTCTTCACGATTTGATAGAGTACATCGTCCATTGTCTTAATAATGTTGTTGCGTCCTTGCCAGTCACTTTGAAGCTTCGGACAAAGTCCTTTTCTTCGCTTTGGGACATACAGCCAAACCTTGTCACCCTCAGCAAACGGTGCAGCTTTCGCGTTGAGGTCGTAACGGTCTTTCATTCGTCGACTGTATTCCAGTAGCTGATTCCGATTCAATGCATATGCTGTTTCTAAACGATGAACTAAATCTTCGACGTATTTCAGTGTGTAATTCCGTCGGCAAACGAAGTTCACGTCCGAAGATCAAAAATGCTGGCATCTGCTTCGTAGCCTCATGCACTGCAGTTCGATAGGCCAGCAGCAGTGTACCCCAGTCTCTTTGATTTTCAGCGACATACTTGGCAAGGTAATTCAAGAGAGTGCGGTTAAACCGTTCCACCATTCCATCCGATTGCGGATGTAAAGCCGTAGTACATAGTACACTTAAAAATAACGGATTCGAAATTCTTAGCCTGGTCTGAATATAACTGTAGAGGAACTCCAAATCGAGAGAATACGTGGGTGATGAGAGCTTCTGCTACCGTCTCGGCGGTTTGGTCCGGCAGAGGAATGGCCTCCGGCCACTTCGTGAAATAATCACAGAAGACGAGTACATACTTGTTGCCTTGAGTACTGACTGGTAGAGGCCCTAATATGTCAATGGCAACCCGTTCAAATAGTGCGCCAACAAGCACTGGTTGAAGCTATGCGTGACTTCATCTTGCAGGGCCCCTGCGTTGCTGGCATTGCAAACAGGATCGACAGTGTTGCTTTACGTCCCTGGAGCATCCCACCCAGTAATATCTCTTTTTGGATTTTTCCAACGTCATCTGAATTCCGAAGTGGCCTCCAGTAGAACTATCGTGCATCGCCTTGACGCCTTGAATTGATAGTACTCACCGTTGAAAGAGTTGACCCGCCTACAAAGTATTTCATCGCGATATTCCAGGACATCAAGCATGCCCCAATATGCCTTTAATTTTGGGTGAAGACCTCGAATTTCATCAACTGTTGGTCTTCGAGGGCCATCCACCCACTATCGTATGAATGAGAGATCTACATCTTGCTTCTGACTATCGGACATATCTATCGATAACATTGTCGACCGGACTAGGGCGCATTGTTTTTCCTCCAAACGGAAGCTATGTCGAAAATTCGAATCCTCACATGGGCTTCGGGAAAGTGCATCGGCGTTTTGATGTTTCTTGCCAGGTCGGTACTCCACAGAAAAGTCAAACGGCTGCAAAAGTTGCAACCAGCGAGCTATCTGTAATTCCGGTTCTCGAAAATTCATCATCCAACGAAGAGAACTGCGATCTGTTCGCAGAGGGAAGTGTCTTCCTAGCAGATATGGTTGAAAATGGATGACAGCTTTTACGATTGCCAAAAGTTCTCGCCGGGTAACACTGTAGTTCCGCTCTGGTCTAGTGAAGGTCTTACTGTGATATTCGATAACCTTTTCTTCTCCCTTCTACAGCTGTGATAACACTGATCCACATGCATGAAGGCTGGCATCTGTATCCAGTATAAACATACCATTTTCAGAGGGCTGGACAAGAATTGGAGCAGTAGTGAGCAGTAGTGTCGAAATGCATCTTCGCAGGAGGCAGTCCACAAGAACTTTTGTCCTTTCGTGGTCAAGGTGCTGAGAGGTTTTGCGATAGTCGAAAAGTTACGGATAAAAAGACAGTAGTAGGCACAAAGTCCCAGGAACGACTGAATTTCGGTCTTACTATTTGGCATAGGCCACTTCTGAACGACTGACACCTTTTCCGGATTAGCTGAAATACCGAGACCAGAAACGAGTTGACCCAGAAATCTAACTTCCTTCTTCGCTAGGCAACACTTCTTTATTGAAAGTGGGAGACCTGCCTCCAGTAAGCGCTTAAAAACCAGTTTTAGATTGCGGAGCAGCTTGTCAAAAGTCTACCCATGGACGATAATGTCGTCGAGATAGACCAGACAGGCATTATATAGAATCCCTTGAAGTACTACATCCATGAGCCGCTGAAAAGTAGCTGGTGCGTTAGTTAAACCAAATGGCATAATATTAAATTCATAGAGGCCGGTACCAATCGAAAATGTGGTCTTTTCCTTATCTCTTTCAACCATTTAAATTTGCAAGTAACCGGATTGCAGATCCAACGTGGTAAACCAAGATGAGCTTCCGAGTGCTTCAAGGGAAAGGTCTATGCGTGGCAAAGGGTAGGAGTCCTTTTTAGTGACACTGTTTAGTTTGCGATAGTCTACATAAAACCGAAGGGACCCATCTTTCTTGCGAACTAGAACCACAGGAAACACCAAAGGCTTTTTAATGGTTAAACCACTCCTTAAACCTCCATGTTGTGGCATATGCTCGGCGTGCCAAGGGCAGCTTTCTTGGGGGTTGCTTTATCGGATTAGTCCCTTCCGTATCGATCTGGTGTCTAGTTACGGAACTCCACCCTTGCGGAGCTTCTGATTGAGCAAATACAGAACGGTTTCGTGTAACTAATAATTCTAACCTTTTCAGTTCCTCAGTTCACAAACTGGCAGCGTCTCTTCTCGTCATATTGTAACTTAGTAATAACTACGCTCCCTAAAAGTATAATGCAACAAATTCCAAAGTGTCTTTTCATTCTGGCAGAATTTTGGTCCGAAGTGTCCTTTCATTCGAGGTTCGTGTCTGCGGTTAGTCTCCACAGTTCATGTCTACGAAAGAGATGGATAATATCACGGATAAGAGAGAATTATAACTGCAAGAAATGATTGTCATCTTGGAATTATTACATCCGAATTTTTCTTGTTCCAGTGGTCGAAGAATTTGCTAGAAGTTTCTGGCTATTAGAAATGCGGCTATTTAAGGACAGATGGCGGTCCAGACGAGGCAGTTGGTTTAGAACCGTGGCGAAGAGATAGGAAAAATGATAATGGGCGAAGTTGTAATTTTGTGATAAAATGAAAGTTGAGAGTTAACAAGAAGAAGTAATTATTTGGATTTGTGAATTAAGTAATTGAAAGGAGATAAAGTGATTTGAGAGGAAAGAGACCTTGTAAGAAAAAAATTTGCGAAGAATAGTATAGTGTGAACTTGAATTGTTCTAAAGTCTAGAAAATAAAGAAATAAATTTCACAGAATATTGTTTTATCTACCGTAGCTCGCCTATTACAATATCATATAAATCGGGTGTCAACGGTTCTTTGACGGTACTGTTGGTTGCACATCGGAGTTTAATAATTTCAGTTTGGAGATCGAGCTGAACTAAGGCCGTGTGTCGTGGAACCCAAACATAGTTGGTAGACAGATTGGTTACGCGAACTGATATTTCTGCTTCCATCTCATTGCACACGGAAGGTGTTATGAAAAGCTCAGGTTTTATTGGAACGGCAGTCGTTACTACGGTCTCTTCTGCATGTGCAGAAGTGGCTAAATGAATCCAACAATCGGATAATGCAGGGATGCAAATATCGGAAACGCTTGTTGCTACGAAGTGCTGATTCAATGTAGGACCTAACCTAATAATTTGTCCGTCTTTTTGCAGACAATCATTTTGTAAATTGATGGCGCATAAGAATCGTCGCAGAAGGAAATCAGTCATATTTCACGTTAATTTATCTGCTCAGTTTGGTTAAGATACGATTATGATGGTACACCTTCGGGGAAGGAACCGCTTGCGCAGATATATTGAAAAAGATAAAAATACCACTTTTTGGAAAAAAATATTTTTTATTGCGAGATAATGTGCGACTTTTTCACGTGGCCGTGACTTATTATCTGCCATTAGCTTCCGCCTATTTTGACAGCTTTATAAAACCGCCAACAGCAGACAATATCATTTACTGTCCGTGGTGATCTTTAAGGTCGTAACAATATGTTAGAAAAATTGGGAATAATCAGACAGAGCGGAAAAAAATGGTTCAGATGAGAATCTGAGGCCAGGATTATAGAAACAGCAAACTATGCATTTTTTTTTAAGTTAACATAGATCTGCAACATAATGTATTCGACATTATGTTCATCAGATTTCGTAATTACTCTGCTGTTAATGTTTGATCTACAATAAATTGCAACACCACCACCCCAAGTTTGCGTCACTCTGTCGTTGAGCATTAATTTAAAGTGTGGGATATAGTAAACACTATCATCTTTATTATATTTAAACCAAGTTTCACAAATAATCAAGCTTAACCATGTTTATCTTGTGTTAAAATTGTAAGCATAGCTGATGTGGATAACCAATTCACACCAAGGCTATGAAGCACAATTGAGCCACACTAGGTGTTTTACAACGGGTTTATATTGGGGTTGATGAAAAGAACTCGATTAACTTTACTTCAGATAACTACGAACAAAGAAAATATAGATATGTACATATGTAAAATGAAACGCACCGAACTATTCGTTACAAAAGGTTTTATTCGAGTGTACTTTCGGCTGTACATCTATGAGTATTTATGCTTTTATTATGTACTTTAGGTTTTAGCGAGAAATTACAATTTGCCGATGTATTTATTTATGTATTTAGCAGCTTTGTTTAAAAAATGTATTAATTACAATTGTATTGGTAATACTAGTTACAAAAACACAGAAATTAATTTTGTTTGGTTTATAATAATTTTGTTGATACCGAAGAACTGTCACTTAGTGTCGTCACTCTGTTCTTCAATGTTTTTAATCGCCAACATCAGGAGACAACAATTAATTATAAGTTAAATAAAAAAGTGCAAGAATACAAGGAATTGGGAATTTTTAAATAAGTAAAAACATTACAGAAGTGTAGTACATAGCAAATTCACTGAATATGGTTGTTTATAGACGTTAGATTTTATAAGCTTACCCATTTAAAATAAAAAATAAAAGTAAAAGAGAACAAAAGGAAAAATAATAATGTTTTTAAAAAAATTAAAAAAAAATAAAAAAGGCTAATTGATTCCTCCGAAATATTGTATTTATTTGCGGGAACATACTCGGGTCGTTAGCTTTTACAGCCCACATTTTGTTGTCCAATGCAAATTCACAGAAAATCTGAAGTTTTCCTTGATTCATTTCTGGAGGCTTTTAACCGTCCTAACCTCCGAGTTATGTCAGTCAGTAAACTGCCTGTTCATGGTTTTAAGTCTCGACAGCAGTCTACTTTTGTGTTGGTGTAGTGCGTCAATTGTTACATTGCGGAATATGTCTGCATTGTCAGTATGGTGATACCGTGGTGTCGTACTGTCCATAGTTCATTTAATTGTCTCGTCCATTTGTTTTAGGTACTAGTCAATATTCTCCTTTGACAGATTCCTATTGGACGGTGGATAGAGCGAGTTGAAGAAAAGTGCTCTTGTCAAAATTCTGGAGTAGCAAGTTCAACGCGTGATACTATAATATAATTTTAGAACTACGTTTGGACAAACTCCTCCAACTCCGCAATTTCGTTGGGAATCGTTATTACGATACTGAGACCGCAATGGTCAATATCATACACTAATGTGTACAGGCAGTTTAAAGTCGTCGACAGACAGGAGCCATTTCTAGGAAACGACAGACTATCTGTAGCTTTAACATCAAGTTATGGTTATCAAGTCAATGGTGCATCTATTGTCAATAGGGAAATCAATCTTAATAATAACTTGACACAATACGATGAAAGCCAGGAATATATTATGACTTTTCTCAATCAAGGTAAGGTGAAGCTTTTTTATATTTTCCACAGGTACGATCAACTTTCCCAAAAATACAGCCACATACAATTTTCAATGATTAATAACCTTGGACAAGCTGAAAAAAGAAACGCTACGGAAACGCTACCACAATTTGCCATTAAATACATTTTTAACGATACGTAAATTTCCACAAATTGCTTACATTTGAGATACAATTTTCATAATTTCACACTTAAATGACTTTTGAAATGAACAGTAAATTAAATAACTTCCCGTAGCTATAATGAATTTATATCGTGGATTTTTAATCTATCCGCTGAATGTTGCACAAAATATTTAAATTAAAAATCGCATTCTCGCTAAATTACTCTCTCATTCTCGCCTCTGCGCCGATAACAACAATTGTACAGTAGGTACCCTCAAGGGTTAGGTGTATTATTTCCCAATCTTTATGTTTGACGTTTAGTACTCCAGGCATGAAGAAGTAATTCTCCTCAGACTCCAGTCTTAGCCATCGAAAAACTGTCTAGATCTCTGAAGTAAACAAAGTAGATTAAGTAGCTTCAGATGCAAAGAGTGCGACCAAGTACATCCGCTTTCCACTATGGAGAGGGATGCACACGATACACGCTTCCATCTCCTGGAACCTTCGCACTTCACCACTGTACATAACTTAAAGTTACAGTTGTTTGCGTATGAAGATCGCAACACCTCCTCCTTGTGTGGATTTGGGTCAGTCTCTTCTGACAATCTTTTATTTATTGTGCAACAATTTGCGCTTCTAAGTTAGCTTTGTTTCGCTAACCATAAACACATCAATGGTTTGGTCTTCAAGGAACTTAGACAGTACAGCTCTTCGCTCGATCCTAATCAGTGAATTCACATTCACCACAAGGATCTTTAGGGGTTGCTCCTCTATGTTCGTACCCATTACGACTGGATGTTCGTTAATCCCGGCAGCAGTGAGTACATCTTTTCCAATCGCTTCGATTGCTCCTGTACGTGTAGCTGAAACTGACCCACCTGCTCTTCAATAGAGAACAAAGTAGGCTGCAAATCAGTTTCAGCCTCCGGTAGGTGCTGGGGCTTGAGAATCAACCTTCAGACTTTTCTGCCCCCATTTCAACGGTCTGCCGCTATTTGGACATAGGTCACATTGGGTGTCACGGATTGTGTTTGAATGGGAGCAGGTGGACTTTTCACTTCAACCTACTGCTAGCGAAGCAGATTTACTTTCCTAATATCTTTGAACTTAGGACAACCCCGATAATTTTCGGTGTGTTCCGAGTTCTTGCATAAAGCACATGCTTTTATCATGCACAGATCGAGGTTGCATCTTGCAGTTCAAAACGTGCCCCGAAACTTTGGAAGTGAAACATATTGTAAAATATTTTCGCTCCTTTTTAGTTTCTCCCATGAGAAAACCTGGTAGTGTAGGACTTTGATACTCCTTAGACAATCCAGTTTGCTGTTGGGTCGAGAGCTGCACTACGAAGAATGGTAGTTTCCGCTTCTCCCTTTTTCCCTAGCTTTGGTAAATGGCTTGACGCTTACCGAAATGGAGCTGGTCGTACTTCCTCTCCTTAATAATTTTATGGAGCGTTTACGGATTGGTAGACAGTTCTACCCCCCCAGCATGGCTTGTAGCTTATCCCCCCCGTCGTCGAGTATTTTTTTTTTTTTCTTCACCCCACACACATTAATGATATTGTAATATGCGAGCTACGGCTCGAGTAGATAAAACAATAATTCTGTGAAATTTATTTTCTTTATTTTCTAGTCTATAGAACAATTCAGGTTCACACTGTACTATCCTTCGCAATTCTTTTCTTACAATGTCTTTTTCCTCTCAAATCACTTTATTACTTAATTCACAAATCCAAACTAATTACTCCTTCTTGTTAACTCTCAACTTTCAATTTATCACAAAATTACAACTTCGCCTATTATCACTTTTCTAATCTCTTCGCCACAGTTTAAAAATGACTGTCTTTTTTATTGATCGCCATCTGTCCTTATATAGCAGAAGTTTCAGATAGCCCAGAAACTTCTAGCAAATTCTTCGACCACTGGAAATAATTCCAAGATGACAATCATTTCTTTCCAGTTATAATTCTCTTTATCCGTGGCGTTGTCAGCTATTGCGAACCTCGAATGAAAGTACAGTTTGGAATGGGCTGTAGGAGCGTAGTTATTATTCTACATTATTGTTGCATACTTTTAGACGATGTTACAATATGATAAATGTTGGAGCGTTCGCTACTTAGCTTTAGCTTCTGTTTTTCCTGTGTAATTTGATTATGAAGAAACACCTTCATAACTTATGTATTATTATAATTAAAGATTTCTGTTGAGTTGTTCTCTTTGATTTTTCTATTATTTCGTACCTAGAAAAATAAATTTAAAAAAAAAAAAAAGTAAAAAGTCCCTCACCAGATTATTTTGTATTTGCTCCACTGTATTATAGTGGATAACATGCCTATTTAATCTTTTAATATAAAAATTATTTCCATGGCCGACTTACATAGTTAAATTGGTATCCTTCAGCTCAATCTTGTACGTATTGATTGACGGCACCCTCTTCTTTGTAGCCTTCTGCGGTTGTTGTTGCTCTTGTTTCTGCTTCGGTTGTTGTTGCTGTTGTTTCTGCTGCTGTTG